>CM014270.1:66556118-66571465 GCA_004135705.1 Alloteropsis semialata | reverse complement strand
AGGCATTTTCTGGCTTCGCCATTCAAGCCGGTGTTGAGGCCGTTTGTCAGGGCTACAGCGGAAGGTGGTACTGCCCTGCCAAAAAGGGCCCCAAAAATTAAAATCTACAATACTTTGCAGTGCTAAATCAGTGGAGATAATAAATAAAAATGAAACTGCATACCAAATATTATATATTCCTAGCTGCTAAATCAGTGGTTCATAGTTTTGATGCTTGCATATTTGCATGTACTCTTATAATAAAAAACAGATTAAAAGCTAATCAGCAATTAATCTATCCATCCCAAAAATAAGATACCTACTCCCTCCATTTAAGGATGTAAGGATATTTAGGATGATTTAATAAAAGTGAGAAAGCACGCGTGCATGTACGGATGTACCCCTCAATTAAGCACATATAAATATATCACAGTGATACAATTAAGTCCTGCCTACTTATGCTATAGTAAATGTTAGCCTTAATTAAAACTTGCATATTCAGCTGTATTGTACAGAGATGTACTCCGTTATTTCAACCAAGACTTAACATATATAAACTGGAGCAGAGGACGGATCTATACAATAGACATCCAGCACATGCAATTGCTCAATTTATCGATCGCATATCGATCTCAGTAGCCTCGAGTGGATTTGATGATGAAGATGGGCAGAACAAGGAAAGTGAATATGATCCCATTGATCCTCCTGCTGATCGTCCTTGTCGCCTCCCGTAAGTCACGTTTGGCTTCGATGATCGATCTTTGGTTCGTTACAATAGTACTTGTCAGCCTGCACAACTGACTAACATGGGATTCATATATATGTTATGTTGCAGAGAACATGGTGGATAACGTCGTTCATGCGTCGTGCACCATACATCCAGGGATTGGCAACTGTATTGGAGCTTGCTTGCACTCGGGTGGCTGCGATAGATGTTGCAAAAACCTTGGCCACCCCCGCGGCAAGTGCCAGCCGATTCTTGTCTGCGCATGCTGTGACCATGCATAGAATATTAATTAAATTAGTGCTTGATAGGTGCTAGCTATATATGCAGCACTATAAAAGACAATAATTCAGGGAAGATAATAAATAAATACAATACTGGGATGATAGATGCATGGATATCCTACTACTCGATCTCCTCTACTCGATATATGCCCATTTTTATTATTCACGTGTACAAATTACGATAACGGGATCAGCAATGTATCAAAATTTTATCAATATATTGAATAATTCAAATATACCTGTTGCTATCTCTCCCAAAAAATCAAGAAATCTAAGATAAATCATGCATATGTTGGATTTTGATCCAAACTGAACTTAACTCTAAGGCCCCTATCTCCTTTGCTTCCTGCAACCAGCAGATGATGCTCCCTTAGGTGAAATGCAGTCACCTAATATCCTGTTATGCACACCCAATTTGCTATCACAGTCAATTAGAAATGGATTCCTGCAAAAATCAGAGAATCTGTATGGGAGAAGATTCATGTTTCATATGACTCAATTCCCAGCAAATGATTAGTCTTAGAGCTCAGTGAATGTGATCGCTGATTTGTAGTGGCACTTAGATATTATTTTCTGAGTTATTTTGCAATGCACACACTGAAAACACAACCTCCCAATAATTGTTTACTCTGAATGAATCATCAACCCGGCAACGATTACAATTTTTGGCTGTGTTACAATATAAAGCTGAGTTTTGGTCATGTGGCATGTTGAACTAATCATTGTCACACCTTTTCAGTAAAGACCAAACGTCTTCAACTGCACAAACAAATCAAAATGTTCAATATAAAGATTTGAGCGCTGACTTTTAAATTATAGGATATCCTACAATACGAATGCCAGTACACGCACTGGAGTAATTAGCAATTCATGAGAGCATAAGAATTGGAGTAAACTACAATAACAAAGGTTTCACTCTCCTAAAAGCTACTTAGATATAAGTTTCGCTAACTGTTGTTTATAGTGTTCTTCTCCTTCCATCTTTGATAGAAAATATGCATTACTACATTCATGAAAGAAAGTAGAATTAGGGCATCTACATCCATAGAAATTTAAATAGCCAAGTTCTTAAGAAAAAAATCAACTGTAGTTCAGATTGTTCCTATTCCCTCAACAATTGACTCTTAGTTTAGCAAAAGTATAGAGTCATCCAAAGCCTAAGGAATATGTATACCTCTTATGAAGCTCCTCAACTGCTGAAACATTAAGGAACATGAATTTTAAATGCGCTTTGTATAGCTCACCTTGTGTCCTCTCAACACAATCAATGGTATAAACCATTAAAGCACTGTCCTTTATTCGTACACAATTCAATATATGTAGTTACTGACAACCTAATAAGCTGCTGACCATACCCTCCTTTTTGTTTGCTTGAACTGAATGCCAACCAAGCACCTCATAAGCTCCTGACAGTAACACCATTTCTGTTTGCTTGAACGAATAAGATGCAGGACTCCTGCAGTTTAATGAGATGTAATCATAAGTAAATGATGGAACAATGTGTTAACCAAATTGACAAACCAGTATTTTACTGTTTGATCTGAATGAACGCATTGCAGATCTGAATGAAAGCCTATTTTTTAATCAGGGATGGCACAAAAAAAATAAAAGGTTGTCATAATGATTTCTATGTTACCATTTTCTGATCTGGCGCAAATTTGTTAAAACATGATGTGCTACTTGCTACTTCAATGGCTAATATAAATCCATAGTGAGAACACTACAGTTTACTTCCTACCTGAGAGACCAACAAAACCTCAGCCATATTTCTTGAAATGTGCTTATGACAAGTATACAGAAAGACATCTGACTAAATGCTCTTCCATTACTTCATGAATAAATTTTGCTCGACAAAAGGCTGGGAAAGGGTAAACATCAATGGCAAAACATTCAAGGATGCATAGGGCTGGATTACGAGCCGGCTCGGCTCGGCTCGCTCCAGCTCGTTATCTTAACGAGCTGGCTCGGCTCGGCTCGTTAAACAAACGAGCAAAACTCTGAGCTCGGCTCGACTCGTTATAAGCTCGAGCTGGCTCGATCCAGCTCGTGAGCCGACGAAACAACACAATCAAAAAAATCAAACACACATATGCAAAGAGATGCCCACCGTGGGGCTCGGCCGTTGGCCGGCGCTATCGACGAGGACGGCAGGGTCGGTCGTTGGCCGGCGCTATCGACGAGGACGACAGGGTGCTCTTCTGGATCGCGTGTGCCTCTGCTCCTCGATTGGGCACCGCAGGGACATCGGGATGGATCGCCGCGGAGGGCAGGCAGCATCCTGAGCTCCTGGCGGAGGGTGGAGGCGGCCAGGCCCCAGACCGCTAGGCGAGGAGACAGATGCGCCGTGGCTGCCTGGCTGGCTCAAGAGGGGAAGGAAGTCGGAGGCCGTCTGCAACTTGCAAGTGGGCACAACAGAGGTTCGGCAGGAGCGAAGGGTAACGAGAAGATTGGGGATTGATCTGGAATCTGAGTGCAGCGAGAGAAAGAAGGATGGATGAGAGTTGAGAGAGAAACGAAAGGAGATATTTTAGATCCTGTGCTTTGTGGCCGTGAATGGCGTGCAGACACACAAGGCCGGCAGCTATTGGCCTATTGGGCCTTGGGCCTTGGGCCTTTGACGTTGAAGAATTGCTGGACTGAACTGACCTATATCAGTTTACTCAGGTTTGCACCGGCTCGTCGAACTCGCTCGTTATACTAACGAGCAGAAATGGTAGCTCGAGCTGGCTCGTTAGGCTAACGAGCCGAGCCGAGCAGGCGCCGAGCTGAGCGAGCTAACGAGCCACGAGCATTTTGTCCAGCCTCCTGACCAGACAGGAGAATAAGCAATGAAATAGAACAATAAGCAATGATGAAACCCCAATAATATACGAGAAAAAATGTGAATATCTTCACAGATACTCTTATTTATCATGACAGGTTGAGCAACAACCATAACATGATCTTTTACAAAAAAGGAAAAGGGTGTCCTAATCATAGTCGGATGACTGACAAAAAAAAATAGCAAACTGCCGAGTTGGGATTACAAAAGCATAGCGATGCTCTTCTACTAATCTTACAAAAATAGTGATGTTCTTCTACTAATGTCGACTATCGGACTACTGGAGTGAGTCATGGCTTACTCAATACATGTGCCTCTAAATTACTTGGCACCAGATCAGTTGATTGAACAATGAACAACCAAATGCCTCAGCTCCTTTTGTTACAGCTAAGCCTAAATGCCAAGCCCCAGAATAAGTTGGATGCATACCTTAAGAGGCACACATTAATACCATCCCATAAGACTCATTGGTAAACAGAAAATAGTTGTGAACATGCATTTATCGGTCCTTTCTTCTTTTTCCTCCATCAATATAGTAAACAAGAAGCTAGTATAGTAAGAACCAATTACAATAAGTAGCTCATGTTTCGCCTAAACCATGTCAAACAACTAACTGAAGACAAACCAGCTAGGTACATAGGTGATTACAACGCACGGGCACGAACCTAATGTGACACCCCGGTGTCACTAGTATAATTAAGAACCGTGAATAAACTTAATTGATCTAATCATGTCATGCATCATTCGTAATCATGTTGTTGTGCATATGTGTGTAAGTATATATGTTTGACCTAAGTCAACTATCAAAGTAGAATACTAGAAGTATTCGAATACGAGTTGGAACAAGAGAGAGAGAATCTCTTGGCATTGCCCAAGAATGGGTTGATTTAGTTCCTATTAGGCCCTTGGACATGACCATGACTTAGCTTAGCCAAATTCACTTCAAAACCAACTTGGAAAGTGTAAATGTCGAGATCACAGCAAGTTGCGGTGGCTTGTCCTTGCTACCACCGCAATAGTCGGTGACCTAGGTTTCTACACACACACGTTTTCACAGCCAGCTCAGGAAGTTGCGGTGCCCTGACCGCAACAGTCGGTCGCCAGAGAGGAATTGAAAAATGCTCTCTGGAATGACAGACTGTTGCGGTGGTCAACCAAAATGTGCACCACCGCAACATTCCATGGCCGTTTTATCTATAACTAGTTTCTGAGCCACCAAAAGTTGCGGTGCTATCTCAACTTATGACCGCAATAGTCGGTGGGTAGGTGAAACAGTAGAAATTGCTCTCTTTGGATTGATGGACTGTTGCGGTGAAATACACCACCGCAACAGTCGGTGGCCCGCGAAGTTTTGAACTCCAACGTTCATCGGCACAGTGTTTCGACCCCACGGACTGTTGCGGTGGGTGTTTTACCCCACCACCGCAACAGTCGGTCGCTGCCAACCACGCCGGAATCAACTCCCAACCACCGTCCTTTTCACCAACTCCGGCCACGCGCCGCTCTCTCGTCGTCTACGTGGCCTCCCCTGTTCCGCTGGCGCGCCATGGCATGCCCAGGTGGCCGATTTCACCACACCACCTGTGACACCCCGGTGTCACTAGTATAATTAAGAACCATGAATAAACTTAATTGATCTAATCATGGCATGCGTCATCCCCTAACCATAGGGTATCGTTGAGCATATGTATGTAGAGATGATCGAAGTCAAACATTATAAAGCAATGTATAAGAGAATAGTTAAATAAGGTTATAAAGAGAGAGAGAGAGTTTTCATTGTCCCTATCCAAGAAAGTGATTGTTTGTTACATATTGGACCCTTGGATTAAAGACAAGACTTAGTTTTAGCAAAAATTCGAATCAAAATCCCAAGCAAAAATCAAAATCTAGTTGAAAATGCAAATGTCGTCACCACAGCAAATTGCGGTGGTCTCACTGTAACCACCGCAATAGTCGGTGGTCAGGCCGTACAGTGAAATTCCTCTCTGGAATGACAGACTGTTGCGGTGGTCCGTCCATTTTGCACCACCGCAACTTTAGGTGGTTGATCTACCTTGGTACGGGATTCATAGCACCGAATGTTGCGGTGCTAGGCCAAGGCCATGACCGCAACAGTCGGTGGGCCGCGGATTTCGGATTTCACTTGTCGGCACAGTGTTTCTTGGCACCATAGACTGTTGCGGTGGGTGTTTTACCCCATCACCGCAACAGTCGGTCGCCAACCACCGCCGCGGGATGAGCCTTCCCGGCGGCGGTATGGGCGTCCGTGCGATGCTTACGTCATCCACAGGCGTCGGGGACACGTGTTCGCGGGCGCTCGAGCCTCGTGGTTGGCTTAGGCCTCGGTGGCGCGAGCGTGGAGGGCCGATTCAACAACTCCCGTCCTTCTCTTTTACCGCGCTCGGCTCCTCCCCGTCGAGTTCGTCTCCTCCAACTCGTCATTCCCCCGATTCAGCTCGTCCCCGAGCTCCGTGCCTCGCCCTCTCACGGCCCAAACCATTCCCCGGCCATTTCTCCTCTTCTTCGCCCTTTATCCGAGCTGCAGGACCGCCGCCGGCCTCTTCCTGAGCCGAGCCCGAGCCATGAGCTGAGAGGAAGAAGCCAAAGTACCCTGGGGTAAGATTTTGGGTAGAGTTGGGGGTTTATGCCAAAGGATTCTAGGGCTTGAGTACAATGGGTTCGCTGGAAAAATTTGGTGATTCATGTATACGTAAGCTAGACAGTGTGGCCTAAATCCTAGACGTGAGCTAAGTAGGTCAAGCCATCTTTGTTGGTTTGGCAAAACCAAGAATAGAGTAGATGTCTAGTGACTAGAGTTTGTCCTTGACTTTAGGGATTAACACTTGGTTAAACTCATGTAATAGAAAGAGTATTAGAGGAATACCTACTCAAGAGATTTAGGAAATGTTTGTTAGGCTGTCCAAAAATTCAAGAATGCTTACAAAAGAAAGTAAATCTTTAATGGATATGACTTGGTAGTGTATTTACTTTTGATTCTAGTTAGTTGTGGCAGGGCTGGCCAGACCGGTCTAACCGGTCTCCAAAACCGGTCAGACCGGTTACTGGGCAAGTTTTGCCCCTTAATTAGGAATGTTCTATAAAATGTGTATATAGTGCCATGAATGATTAGGAGTGTTTCTATGATTGTTTGCCTTTGCATTCATGCATCTCACGCATACATTTACATCTAATGTTGAAAACACGATTACCGACGGCGTGTACGAGATCGACGTCGAGCCCGAGGGTGACTCCGCCGCCGCCGAGGTGAACTACGCCGCCACACAAGACCCGGATCAATTTTCGGAAGGGCCCAAGGCCGTCGCTGATCAAGAAGGCAAGCCCCAGAGCATAACCCAGTTTGAACTAACTCTTGCTTATGCCTTATAATTATGCATTTAAGTTTCTAGGAGTTGTTTGACACCATAGTTGCATGATCCTTAGGTACCCATACCTAAAACTAGCATGTGCATGTCGTGTAGAAGGCTATGCTTAACTAGGATCGGTAGAAGTCGGGTGGTTGCTTAATCACTCGCGATATATAGGATTTTACTTTCTATCGGTTCAATAAGTTTGACAGGCGGGGCTTGTGCAATATGTATGTACGGTTGAATGTCCCGCTTGCACATGAGATGGTGGGCTGAGGCGTTGGTTGTGTGGCGATGTTGGTCAAGCTTTTGAAGGTACTAATCGTATGCCGGGAAATATGGTAAACTGGTAAACCTAGTACTTGATGCAAACTGACGTCTGACGGACACTTCCACTCCATTGGGCGAGGGGGTGATGGCGAGTGTAGCAGTGGCCGCGGCACAGGTTGCCTGGGGCACCTGGGGTCCGTTGGGGCGTGCACTCGGGTGGAGTGGGCTCTGATGGCAGACGGCAGGGAGAGATGGGAACGGTTGCCCCGTGAGGTCCTGGGGGTCTCTCGCGGGTCGTGCGATTAGGTTGTTCCATGCATGGTTAAGAATCAACTTGAGTTGTCCGTCCTTCGCGGTTATATGAAGCTGCTTGATCGCTTGTCATACGTCAGTGTCTTGGGCCAATGAGTGTAGGGATGTGGCTAGAGGAATCATGGGAATGAAATGATGAATCATTACTTGTATGACATTGCTTGGTATAGCTTAGTCGTGAATGTATTGGGTAGCTTGGCAAATCTAGTAATGGATAGTCCAACATAACTTGGCTAAAAGTTGAAAATAGGTTTAATTTGTAGATGCTTTTGGCAAAACAAATCCCAGAACCAAAAAGCCTTGTATAGTCTAGATTTTATCCTTGGTCGGGTAAGTCTTGCTGAGTAATTAGTACTCAGCCTTGCTTGTGGCTTAATTTTTGTTGCAGATGATTGTGCTGGCTACGACCCCGTGGCTGCTTTGACTTGGCCGTGCGTGTTGCCCGACGGCTGGGTTGTGGAGCGGGTGCCGTCCGAGTCCGACTCGGGCCGCGGTGAGTAGACGTTAAGCGAGGGCTCCGCTTAATGTCTTTTGCTTCGACGTATAGACTTCCGCTGTAAATAACTCTGGTTTGTAAGAAGATAAAACATATGTACTGTATTTGTATAGTTATCTACGTGAACCGTGTGATGTAAGTTATGCGATGAGTTGTACTGCCTGAGCCCACCTTCGAGTGGGACTGCTGCTATTTTGTTTCGGTCGAGAGAAAAATGTGGTGTAATCGGGAAGGTATCCGACGGATTGCACGATTAACTCGGTTTAGGGGCGTGGCGCACTGCTGTGATAGTGGTCCCATGCTCTTAAGCCGGATTAATTGGGGCGGTCTGCCACAGCTGGTATCAGAGCCGAAAAATAGGCAGCGGGTGGTACAACAAATCTTAAAAATGTTTTCTTGATGTGCAAAGGTTTAATCTTGACTTAGGGATTCGTTGGATACGTTAGGGTTTGAAAAGAATAGAACGTGAGCCCTAGGGAGAAGTATGGGTATGTTTAGGTGGCATAGTAGTATATATATATGACTAACTTCCAGCACATTACTTTCTGTACCGACGACTCCAGGTAATGTATGGTCGCCCATTTCCAGAGGGCGTGAATACTGGACGCTGTTCCCCCAAGCAGTGGCCTACTTGGGGTGCAGTCAATATAATGCCTTCACGGTATTATAATGACTGTAGTGCTTTAAAATTTCTGGTCGAACTGTTGCTTCTATAGTGAGCAACAGAGTGTCGTCATCCTATGTGGGTAACCGCATATGCGTCACCCATGTGGCGTGAGGTACATGGGAGCTGTTTGTGAGTGCTGGCACAAACGGTTCAGTAATGAATATTTTCTGCAGGTACGCTAACTACGAGACCATAGGGTATGTGCTCGTTAGAAACTCGACTAATTATTATAGGGAGAGACGTATTATATGTGCCACCGCTGACTAACTCCGTAAGTCCAAGGTTACTTGGCAATTGTTTTCTTTTGTGAAGACTACTAGGTCGCTCATTCATGCATCATGATCATGCATAAATGCATAAATTGTGGGTTAAGGGATAAATCAACGGTGGGACTTACCAATACGAAATCGTACGCTCACTCAAGAATATCCTAGATTCTCTTTGGACTTCCTTGTTGGCGTGAATTTTTCCACCCAACATGAATACTTCGCTTAAAGAATTATCTCTTTAGAAAGGTGGTACCAAATCTCCTTATTTAGCCTTTGCCAAAAATTTTGAACTTTTGACACTAGTCCTTTTTCGAGTGTGTCGGTTTTATCCTTGTATCGAATCTATATACACTAAAGTATTTGATGGGTTTGGTATACTGACGCTTAAACTTGTCCCGGTTGTTGTTTATTTCAGATGGCTGGTCCGAGCAATCGTACCATGCACATCGATGACCAAGGGCACTATCACTCCACTTGCCTCCACTTGGGGGGATTTCCTGTGTTGCTATGGGAAACCGCGCAACGTTGCGGGTACACCGAGCCACCCCGCTACGTTGGAGTTCCCCATCATGAGTGGAATGTGATGCAATTTGAAGTCACAATCACCATTCCAAGCCCACCGGGAGTACTGCAAGAAGACCTGGTAGTGACAACCCGGTCCCATGCCTTTTTACCCGGTTGTGAGATGGTGGCTCAACAAGCTTTGTTGCAGTTTGGACAACAGCACCAAACACAACTCCATTACACGCCTGCAGCTCTGTTTCCACCACTACCCAGCAATGCCATCTCGTGGTGGGATAGCAGGGCCACAGTTCAGGACCCCGCCACTGTTGCTTTGATTGACTATGGGAGAGCATCTGCTGATCTCATAGACATGCTAAATTACCAAAACCGTTTAGTGGCCGTAGCAGCTCAAGCTCTAGCCGATCAAGTGAGGGATTTGGAACAACAAGTCCACAATCTCAATGGGGAGCTAGTTGAGCAGCACGAGATAGTAGCTCATTTGGAGGACGACATGAATGAGGCTCAGGAAGTGATTGCTCAGTTGCAGAATCCTCCCCCAGCACCTGTACCTCCAGAGCTACCCCTACAGGGTGAGTCAGGATTGGATACCGTTTCGGGCCTGCCGGTTGCGCTGAATGATCCTGCCATGTCGGATGGAGAAGGATCGGTCAACCAGGCATCACCTCCCAATGGTGGGAATGACGGGTCCGACGACGAGGAAGATCCAGAGGAGCTCTACCCTGTTAACTCTGACTAGAGAGTGTTCTTAGAAATTGATTTTCTTTTGTGTCCATGAGATGTAATCCTTGGGCCTAGGTAGACTTTTGTTCTACTGCAAGGATGGTGTAAAATATTCCATGGATATTGTATATACACCACTAGTATGCAAGAGCCATCTATGTATATATATTAATTTCGCCTTTGTTGCCACAAGCATGTCCTCATTGTTACCTAGAGTAACCGATGTTTATCGAGTGAGGCATGAATACCAAACTTGTGTAAAACTTCATGATTTAGGTCATATCCAAAATTCAACTCCTTTTGGGGCTAAGCAACAAAAGTTATGGTCGAATTACTGCCACACAGTGAGCACCGCAACAATTGACCTGGGGCACCGCAATAGTTGGTGACCAGAAGATCCGGGCGGGAAAAGTACCAAACCGAGCTCAGGAAGTTGCGGTCCTAACACCAACCGCGACCGCAACAGTCGGTGGTCCAGGCGAACAGTAAAATTCCTCTCTGGAATGACGGACTGTTGCGATGCGACCAGTGACAGACTGTTGCGGTGCATATGGCATGCACCATCGCAACAGTCGGTGCCTGATTAATACTCTGAAAAAGGCTACTGGAATGACCGACTATTGCGGTCGTGTTCAAAACAAGGGACCGCAACAGTCGATGGTGATCAGTTTCCCCCACAACTACTTCAAAAATTTCAAGTTTCACAACTTTTCAATTGGAAATAGTTTGAAACCCAAATACCAAAAGAGTCACATAATTATGTAAACGCTCTTTTGGCAAAACATGGGAAATTTTTGGGTAGTTCCTTAAAGGCCCTAGCAAGCTAGAGTCACGCCTTTCGATGAATGGAATGATGTTTGGTACTGATATCACCAAGAATGTTTCTATGGTTGTTAATACCTTTTATCGTCTTTGTTTTTATCATTCCAAGAAATGCGTGGCTAATGTGAGTTATGAAACAATGCAGATGTCGCACCCTGGTGGTGATTTACCTGCTCCGCCACCTCCGCCCGCCAATGTCGAGGAGCTATTGGCGATGCAGACTGAGATTCTTCGGCGCTTGACCGAAGCGCAAGGGAATCCGCAGCAACATGGCGGACGTCACAACCCACATCCCCAGGAGGCAACCTACTCGGACTTCACGAGTACTCAGCCACCTCTGTTCACCAGGACGGAGGATCCTCTTGATGCTAATGCTTGGCTCAGTAACATTGAGTCCAAGTTTGCTCTGTTGGTGTCCCCATGCTCAGATGCTAACAAGGCTCGCTTTGCTGCTCAGCAATTGCGAGGCTCTGCTCGTCTTTGGTGGGACAACCATTATGCAATGCTCCCGGATAATCATGTGATGACTTGGGAGGAATTCAAGACCGCCTTTCGTGCTCACCACATCCCTACTGGTCTAATGGACCGCAAGCTCAATGAGTTCCTTGCATTAACTCAGGGCACCCGCAATGTGCTACAGTACGCCCAAGCTTTCAATCAATTGGCACCATATGCGGGCTATCATATTGACACCGATGCTAAGAAGCAAGATCGCTTCCGCCGTGGCCTTAGCTCCAAGCTAAAGGACAGGCTCTCTCTGGTGAAGGCTGATAGCTGCGCTGATTTGGTGAATATGGCTATCACCCAGGAAGACAGCATTAATGCTCACCGAGCTGAGAAGAAGAGGAAGGCCCCAGTTGGCCAATCCAGCTCTCCACCGCCTAAGTTCCGCTTGGTCCAGAGGACCTCTGCTCAGCCTTCTCAGCGGGCTCCTCAGCCAGGGTCGTGGATCATCAGGCCTCCACAGCCCCAAATTCAGGGGTATCGTGCTCCATTTCAGGCCCCGCAGCCGCCTCGTCCTACTAATGCCCCCTGCTACAATTGTGGAAGGCCAGGCCACTTTGCTAGGGACTGCAAATTCCCCAAGCAAGGTGGAAACAATGCCCCAGCTCCAGCCACTAATAATAATAAGGGCAAGAAGCAGTTGGCAGTTGTCAGGCAGGGTCGCCTCAACTTCGTTACCATGGATGAACTCCCTGCTGGTGCTCCAGTGATGGCGGGTATTTTCTCTATCCGCAACATGCCTACTTATGTGCTATTTGATTCGGGAGCTTCTCATAGTTTCATGAGTAATAGACTTGCCACCAAGCACAATTTTTCTTTTGTGCACACTGCTCAACAATATGTCATATCTACACCCGGCGGTAGAATCGGGTCACACCAAATTGTGAAGAATATCCCTCTTCAATTGGGTAGTAAGGTTTATGAGACCAATTTCATTCTCTTGGAGAATCAGGGGATAGATATTATCCTGGGTATGAATTGGATGGAAAATCATGGGGTCAATCTAGATATTCCCTCCCGTTGTGTGGAAATTAACTCTCCGACCCATGGTCCTTCAACTTTATATCTGCCCCGCCAAGATCTCAGAAATTCTTGTGCATTCTCTTCTATAGTGACTCCTTTGGAGAAGATCCCGGTTGTATGTGAATACCCGGATGTATTTCCTGATGAATTGCCAGGGATGCCACCCGATCGAGAGATTGAGTTTGTAATTGAGTTGCAACCTGGTACAGCTCCTATCTCCAAAAGACCCTACAAAATGGCACCCAAAGAACTAGCTGAGTTAAAAGTCCAACTCCAAGAATTGCTAGACAAGGGCTATATTCGTCCCAGCTCTTCACCTTGGGGCTGCCCCGCCTTGTTTGTGAAGAAGAAGGATAAAACTTTGAGGTTGTGTGTTGATTACCGATCTCTCAATGCGGTGACTATCAAGAATAAATACCCGCTTCCCCGCATTGATGCTCTCTTTGACCAGTTGTCTGGCGCAAGGGTGTTCTCAAAGATTGATCTGCGCTCCGGATATCATCAAATCAAAATTCGACCAAGTGATATACCGAAGACAGCTTTCTCGACTCGCTATGGGCTCTATGAGTACTTAGTGATGTCGTTCGGTCTCACTAATGCTCCGGCATATTTCATGTATCTCATGAATTCAGTCTTCATGCCCGAGCTGGATAAGTTTGTGGTCGTGTACATTGATGACATTCTCATATATTCCAAAAATGAGGCGGAACATGCTCAGCACCTTCGCATTGTTCTCCAACGCCTCCGAGATCATCATCTTTATGCCAAGTTCAGCAAGTGTGAGTTTTGGCTGTCCAGTGTGAAATTCTTGGGGCACACTATTTTAGCCGAGGGAATCGCGGTAGATCCAGGAAAGGTGCAAGAAGTACTGGATTGGAAGCCGCTGAAATCCGTCCACCAAATTCGGAGTTTTCTGGGTTTAGCTGGATATTATCGCCGCTTCATCCCCAACTTCTCCAAGATTGCCACGCCAATGACTGAACTCCTCAAGAAAGGAGAGAAATTTGCGTGGAGTGAGAAATGTGAGCAATCATTCCACACCTTGAGAAAACTTTTGACCTCAGCACCGGTCCTAGCTCAACCGGACACATCCAAGCCCTTCGATGTTTATTGTGATGCCTCGGGCACGGGTCTTGGTTGTGTGCTAATGCAAGAAGATCGAGTCCTTGCTTATGCCTCTCGAGCTCTTAGGCCTCATGAGGAGAATTATCCAACTCATGATTTGGAGTTAGCTGCTGTGGTTCATGCTTTGAAAATTTGGAGGCATTATCTTATGGGCACTCATTGCAATATCTACACTGACCATAAGAGCCTCAAATATATCTTCACCCAAGCCGATTTGAATATGCGCCAAAGAAGATGGTTAGAGCTAATCAAAGATTATGATCTTGAGATGCATTACCATGCAGGCAAGGCCAACGTGGTGGCTGATGCTCTAAGCTGCAAAGCTCAATGCAACTGTCTCACCATCACATCTTTTAATGACACCCTTTGCCATGAGATGTCCAAGCTGAGTTTGGAGATTATTCCTCAAGGCTCATTAAGCCACATGGTGGTGGAATCCACTCTGAGAGAAAGGATTATCATGGCACAATCCAAAGATAAAGGAGTTGCTCATATCAAACAAGGGTTAGCTCAAGGGTTGCCCAAATACAGATGTTTCCAGCAAGACTGGAAGGGTATTCTTTGGTTTGAGCAACGGCTTGTGGTACCTAAAGACCATGAGCTAAGAAAGCAAATTCTTGATGAAGCTCACCTATCCAAATTCTCTATCCACCCCGGTAGCAACAAGATGTACCAAGAATTGAAGGAAAACTTTTGGTGGACAAGNGGAGCCAAAAAGCCTTGCATAGTCTAGATTTTACCCTTGTCGGGTAAGTCTTGCTGAGTAATTAGTACTCAGCCTTGCTTGTGGCTTAATTTTGGTTGCAGGTGATTGTGCTGGCTATGACCCCGTGGCTGCTTTGACTTGGCCGTGCGTGTTGCCCGACGGCTGGGTTGTGGAGCGGGTGCCGTCCGAGTCCGACTCGGGCCGCGGTGAGTAGATGTTAAGCGAGGGCTCCGCTTAATGTCTTTTGCTTCGCCGTATAGACTTCCGCTGTAAATAACTCTGGGTTGTAATAACTTAAAACATATGTACTGTATTTGTATAATTATCTATGAGAACCATGTGCTGTAAAATATGCGATGAGTTGTATTGCCTGAGCCCACCTTCGAGTGGGACTGCTGCTATTTTGTTTCGGTCAAGAGAAAAATGTGGTGTAATCGGGAAGGTATCCGACGGATTGCACGATTAACTCGGTTTAGGGGTGTGGCGCACTGCTGTGATAGCGGTCCCATGTCCTTAAGCCGGATTAATTGGGGCGGTCTGCCACAGTGTGTACCTACGAGGCCCCTCGAAGCTTCCGGAGCGGCCGATACCGTTAGAGAGTCGGCCGATTATTCAACCCTGGTGGTGATTTACCTGCTCCGCCACCTCCGCCCGCCAATATCGCGGAGCTATTGGCGATGCAGACTGAGATTCTTCGGCGCTTGACCGAAGCACAAGGGAATCCGCAGCAACATG
>CM014270.1:66539254-66551578 GCA_004135705.1 Alloteropsis semialata | reverse complement strand
GCAACAGAGTGTGGTCATCATATGTGGGTAACCGCATATGCGTCACCCATGTGGCGTGAGGTACATGGGAACTGTTTGTGAGTGCTGGCACAAACGGTTCAGTGATGAATATTTTCTGCAGGTACGCTAACTACGAGACCATAGGGTATGTGCTCGTTAGAAACTCGACTAATTATTATAGGGAGAGACGTATATATGTGCCACCGCTGACTAACTCCGTAAGTCCAAGGCTACTTGGCAGTTATTTTCTTTGGTGAGGACGATTAGGTCGCTCAGTCATGCATCATGATCATGCACAAAGACCTAAATTGTGGGTTAAGGGGATAAAATAAAATGTGCACTTACTTGTGAACACTCTAGATGGTAGTAAATCTTTAACCCATAAAATCATCTCGGTTTTGCCATTCAATCTAAATCCGTCTATGCTAGAGTATTTGATGGGTTTGGTATACTAACGCTTAAACTTGTCCTGGTTGTTGTTTATTTCAGATGGCTGGTCCGAGCAATCGTACCATGCACATCGATGAACAAGGGCACTATCACTCTACTTGCCTCCATTTGGGGGGATTTCCCGTGCTTCTATGGGAAACCGCGCAACGGTGCGGATACACCGAGCCACCCCGCTACGTTGGAGTACCCCACCATGAGTGGAACGTGATGCAATTTGAAGTCACAATCACCATTCCAAGCCCACCTGGAGTGAGGCAAGAAGATTTGGTGGTGACAACACGGTCTCATTCTTTCTTGCCCGGTTGTGAAATGGTGGCACAACAAGCTTTGTTGCAATTTGGACAACAACACCAAATGCAACTCCACCACACTCCTGCAGCCTTGTTTCCACCACTACCCGGCAATGCCATCTTGTGGTGGGACAGCAGGGCCACAGTTCATGACCCTACCACTATTGCTTTGATTGGCTATGGGAGAGCGTCTGCTGATCTCATAGAAACGCTCAACCACCAGAACCGTTCGGTGGCTGTAGCAGCTCAAGCTCTAGCTGATCAAGTGAGGGATTTGGAGCACCAAGTCCATCATCTCAATGAGGAGCTAGTTGAGCAACACGAGATAGTAGCTCATTTGGAGGACGACATGAATGAAGCTCAGGAGGTGATTGCTCAGTTGCAGAATCCTCCCCCAGCACCTGTACCTCCAGAGCTACCCCTACAGGGTGAGTCAGGATTGGATACCGTTTCGGGCCTGCCGGTTGCGCTGAATAATCCTGCCATGTCAGATGGAGAAGGCTCAGTCAACCAGGCATCACCTCCCAATGGTGGGAACGACGGGTCTGATGATGAGGAGGATCCAGAGGAGCTCTACCCTGTTGATTCCGACTAGAGAGTGTTCCTAGGAAATGACTTTCTTTTGTGTCCATGAAATGTAATCCTTGGGGTCTAGGTAGACTTTTGTTCTACTGCAAGGATGGTGTAGAATATTTCATGGATATTGTATATATGCCACTAGTATGCAAGAACCATCTGTGCATATATACTAATTTCCGCTTTGTTGCCACCAACATGTCCTCGGATTACTTCTAGTAACTGATGTTTTTCGGGTGAGACATGAATAGAAAACTTGTGTAAAACTTCATGATCTAGATCATATTCAAAATTCAACTCTTCTGGGGCTAAGCAACAAAAGTTATGGTCGAATTAACGAAACACAGTGAGCACCGCAACAATTGGTGCTCGGCACCGCAATAATCGGTGACCATAACATTAAGGCGGGAAAAATCTAGAATCGAAGCACAGGAAGTTGCGGTGCTAGTCAGAAATAACGACCGCAACAGTCGGTGGTCCAGAGGAACAGTAAAATTTGTCTCTGGATTGACGGACTGTTGCGGTGCTGACAATGACAGACTGTTGCGGTGCATATGGCATGCACCACCGCAACAGTCGGTGCCTGATTAATATTTTGAAAAAGGCTACTGGAATGACCGACTATTGCGGTCGTGTTCAAAAATGAGGGACCGCAGCAGTCGGTGGTGACCAGTTTCGCCGATAACTACCTCAGGAATTTCAAGTTTCACAACTTTTCAATTGGAAATAGTTTGAAACCCCAAATACCAAAAGAGTCACATAATTACGTAAGCGCTATTTTGGCAAAACGTGGGAATTTTGGGTAGTTCCGTAGATGCCTTAGCAAGCTAGAATCACGCCTTTCGGTGAATGGAATGATGTTTGGTACTAACATTACAATGAATGTTTCTATGATTGTTAGTACCCTTTTTATCGTCCTTTTATTTTATCCTTCCAAGAAATGCGTGACTAACTTGAGCTATGAAACAATGCAGATGTCGCAAAATCCCAGGAATGATTTACCTGCTCCGCCACCTCTGCCTACCAATGTCTCGGAACTATTGGCTATGCAGACGGAACTACTTCGGCGCTTGACCGAAGCGCAAGTGAATCAGCAACCACATGGCGGACATCATAATCCCCATCCCCATGAGGCAACCTACTCGGACTTCACGAGTACTCAGCCCCCTCTGTTCACCAAGACGGAGGATCCTCTTGATGCTAATGCTTGGCTCAGCAACATTGAGTCCAAGTTTGCTCTGCTGGTGTCCCCCTGCTCAGATGCTAACAAGGCTCGCTTTGCTGCTCAGCAATTGCGAGGTTCAGCTCGACTCTGGTGGGACAACCATTATGCAATGCTCCCGGATAATCATGTGATGACTTGGGAGGAATTCAAGACCGCCTTTCGTGCTCACCACATCCCTACTGGTCTAATGGACCGCAAGCTTAATGAGTTCCTTGCACTCACTCAGGGCACCCGCAATGTACTGCAGTATTCCCAAGCTTTCAATCAATTGGCACCATATGCGGGCTATCATATTGACACCGATGCTACGAAGCAAGATCGCTTCCGCCGTGGCCTTAGCTCCAAGCTAAAGGACAAGCTTTCTCTGGTCAAAGCTGATAGCTACGCCGACCTAGTGAATATGGCTATCACTCAGGAAGATAGCATCAATGCTCATAGAGCCGAGAAGAAGAGGAAGACCCCAGTTGGCCAATCTAGCTCCACACCGCCTAAGTATCGTTTGGTGCAGAGGAATGCTCCTCAAACCTTCCAGAGGGCCCCTCAGCCAGGGTCATGGATCATCAGGCCTCCACCACCACAGAATCAGGGGTATCGTGCTCCCTTTCAGGCACCGCAGCCGCCTCGTCCTACCAATGCTCCCTGCTATAATTGTGGTAGGCCAGGTCACTTTGCCAGGGACTGCAAGCTTCCCAAGCAAGGTGGGTACAATGCCCCAGCTCCAGCCAACAATAATAACAAAGGCAAGAAGCAAGTGGCAGTTGTCCGGCAGGGCAGACTCAACTTCACCACTATGGATGAACTCCCTGCTGGTGCTCCAGTGATGTCGGGTATTTTCTCTATCCGCAATATGCCTGCATATGTTTTATTTGATTCTGGAGCCACCCATAGTTTTATGAGCAATAGACTTGTGGCCAAACACAATTTGACATTTGTGCATACTACTCAACAATATATCATATCTACCCCTGGTGGTAGAATAGCGTCACATCAAATTGTGAAGAATGTACCTCTCCAGTTGGGTAGTAAAGTCTATGAGACAAACTTCATTCTCCTGGAGAATCAGGGAATAGACATCATTTTGGGTATGAATTGGATGGAAAAACACGGGGTCAACTTAGATATTCTCTCCCGTTGTGTGGAAATCCATTCTCCCACTCTTGGTGATTCAACTTTATATCTGCCTCGCCAAGACATCAGAAATTCTTGTGCCTTCTCTGCTATAGAGACTCCTTTGGAGAAGATTCCGGTTGTATGTGAATACCCGGACGTGTTTCCTGATGAATTGCCAGGGATGCCACCCGATCGAGAGATTGAGTTTGTAATTGAGTTGCAACCTGGTACAGCTCCCATCTCCAAAAGGCCCTATAAAATGGCGCCCAAAGAATTAGCTGAGTTAAAAGTCCAACTCCAAGAGTTGCTCGACAAGGGCTATATTCGTCCTAGCTCTTCACCTTGGGGCTGCCCCGCTCTATTTGTGAAGAAGAAAGATAAAACTTTGAGGTTGTGCGTTGATTACCGACCTCTCAATGCGGTGACGATCAAGAATAAGTATCCACTTCCCCGCATTGACGCTCTCTTTGATCAATTGTCTGGAGCCAAGGTGTTCTCGAAGATTGACCTACGCTCTGGATATCATCAAATCAAGATTCGGCCAAGTGACATACCGAAGACGGCTTTCTCAACTCGCTATGGACTCCATGAGTACTTAGTGATGTCTTTCGGTCTCACCAATGCTCCGATGTATTTCATGTATCTCATGAATTCGGTTTTCATGCCCGAGCTTGATAAGTTTGTGGTCGTGTTCATTGATGACATTCTCATATATTCCAAAAATGAGGCGGAGCATGCTCAGCACCTTCGCATTGTTCTCCAACGCCTCCGAGATCATCATCTATATACAAAACTCAGCAAGTGTGATTTTTGACTGTCAAGTGTCAAATTCTTGGGGCACACTATTTCAGCCGAGGGAATTGCGGTAGATCCAGGAAAGGTGCAGGAAGTACTGGATTGGAAACCGCCAAAATCAGTCCACCAAATTCGGAGTTTTCTGGGTTTAGCTGGATATTATCGCCGCTTCATCCCGGATTTCTCCAAAATTGCCAAGCCCATGACTGAACTTCTCATGAAAGGAGAGAAATTTGTGTGGGGCGAGAAATGTGAGCAAGCCTTCCACACTCTGAGAAAACTTTTAACCTCAGCACCGGTTCTAGCTCAGCCGGACACCTCCAAGCCGTTTGATGTTTATTGTGATGCATCGGGCACTGGTCTTGGTTGTGTGCTTATGCAGGAAGATAGAGTCATTGCTTTTGCTTCTCGAGCTCTTAGGCCTCATGAGGTGAATTATCCAACTCATGATTTGGAATTAGCTGCTGTGGTTCATGCCTTGAAAATTTGGAGACATTATCTCATGGGCATTCGTTGCAACATCTACACTGACCACAAAAGCCTCAAATATATCTTCACCCAGGCTGATCTCAATATGCGTCAAAGAAGATGGTTAGAGCTAATCAAGGACTATGATCTTGAGGTGCATTACCATCCAGGCAAGGCTAATGTGGTGGCTGATGCCCTAAGCCGCAAGGCTCAATGCAATTGCCTCACCATAACCTCTTTTAATGACACTCTTTGCCATAAGATGTCCAAGTTGAATTTGGAGATTATTCCTCAAGGCTCATTAAGCCACATGGTCGTGGAATCCACTTTGAGAGAAAGAATTATCATGGCCCAATCCAAAGATAAAGGAGTCGCTCATATCAAGCAAGGTAGCTCAAGGGTTGCCCAAATATAAATGCTTTCGGCAAGATTGGAAAGGAATTCTTTGGTTTGAGCAACGGCTTGTGGTACCTAAAGACCATGAGCTAAGAAAACAAATTCTTGATGAAGCCCATCTGTCCAAATTCTCTATCCACCCAGGTAGCAACAAAATGTACCAAGATTTGAAGGAGAACTTTTGGTGGACAAGAATGAAAAGGGAGATTGCCAAATACGTGTCCGAGTGTGACACCTGTCAAAGGGTAAAAGCAAGTCATCTCAAGGTGGCTGGAACATTGCAACCTCTACCTATTCCATCCTGGAAATGGGATGACGTATCCATGGATTTCATTGTGGGTTTGCCCAATACCTCCCAGAGGCATGACTCTATTTGGGTAATTGTTGACAGGCTCACCAAGACCGCTCATTTTATCCCGGTCAGTACCAATTATAATGCTAAGAAGTATACTCAAATTTACCTCGATCGGATTGTGTGCCTTCATGGGATTCCAGAACAACTATTTCTGATCGAGGCACTCAGTTCGTTGCTCGCTTTTGGGAACAGTTGCATGCTTCCCTAGGCACCAAGTTGATCCATAGCTCCACTTATCATCCTCAAACTGACGGCCAAACTGAGAGGGTAAATCAAATAGTGGAAGATATGCTTAGAGCTTGTGTCATGCATTATGACAGAAATTGGGATCAATGCTTGTCTTTGGCTGAATTTGCATACAACAACAGCTACCAAGCAAGCATTAAAATGGCACCATTTGAAGCCTTGTATGGGCGACGGTGTCGAACCCCGTTGAACTGGTCCGAATCCGGTGAGCGAAATTTCTTCGGGCCAGATTTAGTTCAAGAGGCGGAGGATAAGGTGCAAGTCATCCAGAGAAATCTTAAGGCTGCACAATCTCGCCAAAAGAGCTATTATGACAAGAGAAGAAATCCTTTGACCTTTGGAGTGGGAGATCATGTTTATATTCGGGTTTCACCAACCAAGGGCGTTCAAAGATTTGGGGTGAAAGGCAAATTAGCTCCTCGCTATATTGGACCTTTCCCAATTCTAGAAACGTGTGGACCCGTGGCCTACAAAGTTCAGCTTCCCGATAACCTTTCAGCGGTACACAGTGTGTTTCATGTCTCCCAACTCAAGAAATGCCTTCGAGTTCCAGAAGAATCCCTTCCTTATGAAGAAATTCCCTTGGAACCCGATCTCACTTATGAAGCCCAACCTATCAAGATTCTTGATCAAAAAGATAGGACCACCAGAAGAAAGGTTATAAAGTTCGATAAAATTCAATGGAATAATTATACCGAAGAGGAAGCTACTTGGGAAGAGGAATCATATCTCAGATCTAAGTATCCGGATTTCATGAACTCTATTCCAGGTAACTTCATTTCCGCACTTAATATTCTGCACCGGAATCTCGGGGCGAGATTCTTTCTAAGGGGGGAGGGCTGTGACACCCCGGTGTCACTAGTATAATTAAGAACCGTGAATAAACTTAATTGATCTAATCATGTCATGCATCATTCGTAATCATGTTGTTGTGCATATGTGTGTAAGTATATATGTTTGACCTAAGTCAACTATCAAAGTAGAATACTAGAAGTATTCGAATACGAGTTGGAACAAGAGAGAGAGAATCTCTTGGCATTGCCCAAGAATGGGTTGATTTAGTTCCTATTAGGCCCTTGGACATGACCACGACTTAGCTTAGCCAAATTCACTTCAAAACCAACTTGGAAAGTGTAAATGTCGAGATCACAGCAAGTTGCGGTGGCTTGTCCTTGCTACCACCGCAATAGTCGGTGACCTAGGTTTCTACATACACACGTTTTCACAGCCAGCTCAGGAAGTTGCGGTGCCCTGACCGCAACAGTCGGTCGCCAGAGAGGAATTGAAAAATGCTCTCTGGAATGACAGACTGTTGCGGTGGTCAACCAAAATGTGCACCACCGCAACATTCCATGGCCGTTTTATCTATAACTAGTTTCTGAGCCACCAAAAGTTGCGGTGCTATCTCAACTTATGACCGCAATAGTCGGTGGGTAGGTGAAACAGTAGAAATTGCTCTCTGGATTGATGGACTGTTGCGGTGAAATACACCACCGCAACAGTCGGTGGCCCGCGAAGTTTTGAACTCCAACGTTCATCGGCACAGTGTTTCGACCCCACGGACTGTTGCGGTGGGTGTTTTACCCCACCACCGCAACAGTCGGTCGCTGCCAACCACGCCGGAATCAACTCCCAACCACCGTCCTTTTCACCAACTCCGGCCACGCGCCGCTCTCTCGTCGTCTACGTGGCCTCCCCTGTCCCGCTGGCGCGCCATGGCATGCCCAGGTGGCCGATTTCACCACCCCACCTCCATGGACGGGCGGTAAAGCGCCGGGACCGAGTCCACCTGTCTTCACTCGTCCATTGCCCGATTCCCCGCACCCCACGCTTCTTTGCCTCGCCATCCCCATTCCCGAGCCATCCCCAGCTACTCCTCCCCCTTTCTCGCCTTATTTTCGAGCTGCAGAGCCGCCGCCGGCCTCTCCCCGAGCCGAGCTCGAGCCGTGAGCTGAGGGGAAGGAGCCAAAGGACCTTGGGGTAAGAGTAGAAGTGATAAAGGAGTTGTTCCATAGGGTTCTAGAAGTAGTGTGCATAATGGTGGTTTGATTGATGTGTTACTCCATGTGCTAGTGTGTGCTAAAGAGATGTTCTTGGTTTCATAAATCATAGGAGCAAGCTAGATAGGTCAATCCACCTTGATTAGTTTTGGCATAGCCAGGGGAGTGAAGTTAGGTACCTAGTGGCTAGGATTTACTCATGGTTTTAGGGGTTTGGGACTTGGTTGAGTTAATGAAGTAGTTAAAGTAAGGAATGTATATTTTTTCCCAATGAAACTTAGCAATTTTTGTTAAGATTGCATGAAGTTTAGGTCACCCTCACCAAAAAGGAGTTAACTCCTAGATACATATGCTTTGATAGGTTGATTTACGTTTTGTTTCAGTCGTAGTGTGTTAGACCGGCCAAACCGGTCTAACCGGTTTCTAAAACCGGTCCAACCGATTCCTGGGCAAGTTTTGCCCCTTAGTTAGGGTTGTTCTATAAAATGTGTATAGAATGCCATGATTGATTAGGATTGTTCCTATGATTGTTGCCTCTGCATTCATGCATCTCACGCCTGCATTTGCATATCATGTAGAGCACACGATTACCGACGGCGTGTACGAGATCGACGTCGAGCCCGAGGGTGACTCCGCCGCCGCCGAAGTGAACTACTCCGCTGCGCAAGACCCAGATCAAAATCCGGAAGGGCCCAAGGCCATCGCTGATCAAGAAGGCAAGCCCCGGAGCATAACCCCGTTTGCACTAACTCTCATTGCTTGTGCCCCCTTTTGCGCATTTAAGTTTTGAGGAGTTGATTGAAACCATAGATGCCTGATCCTTAGGTACCTATGTCCTAATACTAGCATGTGTAGGTCGTATAGAATGCTATGCTTAATTAGGACCGGTAGAAGTCGTGTGGTTGCTTGGTCACGCGCGAGATATAGGTTTCATTTTATATCAGCTCTTAAAGTTCGGCAAGAGGGGCTTGTGCGATATGAATGTTTGGGTGAATGTCCCGCTTGCAAAGAGGATTGTTGGCTAAGGCATTGAGGGTGGGGCATTGTTGGTCAAGCTTTTGAAGGTACTAATCGCATGCCGGGAAATATGGTAAACTGGTAAACCTAGTACTTAATTCAAACTGACGTCTGACGGGTTTTTCCACTCCCTTGGGCGAGGGGTTGATGGCGAGTGTAGCAGTGGCCGCGGCACAGGTTTGCCTGGGGCACCTGGGGTCCGTTGGGGCGTGCACTCGGGCGGAGTGGTCCCCGATGGCAGATGGCAGGGAGAGAGGGGAAAGGTTGCCCCGTGAGGTCCTAGGTGTCTCTCGCGGGTCGTGCGATTAGGTTGTTCCATGCATGGTTAAGAATCAACTCGAGTTGTCCGTCCTTCGCGGTTACATGAAGCTGCTTGATCGCTTGTCTCACATCAGTGGCTTGGTTAATGGGTGTAGAGATATGGATAAGGGAGGTATGTGGATGAAATGGTGAATCAATTATTGTATGATATTGCTTGTTATAGATTGATATTGAATGATATTGGATGGTTTGGCAAAATTAGTAATGGATAGTCCAACATAACTTGGCTAAAACTTTGAAAATAGGTTTAAATTGTAGACGCTTTTGGCAAAACAAACCCCAGAGCCAAAAAGCCTTGCATGTCTAGCTTTTAACCGTGCCGGGTAAGTCTTGCTGAGTAATTAGTACTCAGCCTTGCTTGTGGCTTAATTTTGTTGCAGATGATTGTGCTGGTTACGACCCCGTTGCTGCCTTGACCTGGCCTTGTGTGCTGCCCGAAGGCTGGGTTGTGGAGCGGATGCCGTCCGAGTCCGACTCGGGCCGCGGTGAGTAGATGTTAAGCGAGGGCTCCGCTTAATGTCTTTTGCTTCGACGTATAGACTTCCGATGTAAATAACTCTGGTTTGTAAGAAGATAAAATATATACATTGTATTTGTATAATTATCTACGAGAACCGTGTGTTGTAAAATATGCGATGAGTTGTACTGCCTGAGCCCGCCTTCGAGTGGGACTGCTGCTATTTTGTTTCGGTCGAGAGAAAAATGTGGTGTAATCGGGAAGGTATCCGACGGATTGCACGATTAACTCGGTTTAGGGGCGTGGCGCACTGCTGTGACAGTGGTCCCATGTCCTTAAGCCGGATTAATTGGGGCGGTCTGCCACACCTAAAAAGATGATATCACAATTTATCAAGATATGCATGATCAGCTGATTGAACAACCAAGTGCCTCAGTTCCTTTTGCTACAGCTAAGCCTATCCTGCCAAGCCCCAGAATAGCAACTTTCTTGCCACTGAACTGCAGGAGGATAAGAAGTCATTTTCTTTTTCTGTTATAACAAACCTTACTCCGTTTGTATACAGATCAT
Source organism: Alloteropsis semialata (assembly GCA_004135705.1). NCBI lineage: Eukaryota > Viridiplantae > Streptophyta > Magnoliopsida > Poales > Poaceae > Alloteropsis > Alloteropsis semialata. Next base: position 66,541,302 of record CM014270.1, on the reverse strand, counting down.
GATGGTACTGAAGAGAGTAGCAGGCAACTCATGAACGATTGGTGAAAATAGATATAATCAGAGACAATGCCAAAAAACTTTCTACAGAAAGGGTTCTCCTCATAAGAGACTAAGAGATGGATGATATTTGATGAGAACCATATTATATTTTCCATTATTTTCATGTGTGGATGCAACAATCATCTCTAGACACAAGAAAAATCTCTGGTTACAACCTTAAAAATATATGGCCCTCTCCATTTCAGCTTTCCACTCGCGAGTAATTACAGGAAGCAATATTTCTGGCTATTAAAAAGGTCAAGACATGACCTTCCTGACAAAGTCTGAATTTCAGTCCAATAGAATTCAAATTCACAGAAAAAACCAATTCCCCTAGGGCTCGTCTAGTTCTGCGTCTTGCCAATCTATACTATTCACATGGTATATAAGAAAGTTCAAGTGAGCCAACAAAATTTTGGCTCCCTGATAATGGACTACTTATTTGTACTTCCCTCTTCTTTTTTCCAGTCATATCCCCTGAATTGCTGCTCCCTCTTGTGCAGTGGCGGATCCAGGATGGAAGATTAGGGGGGCTCATCTCCCTTCCCCTTCCTCTAGCCCCCACCCCCCCCTTTCTTCTTCCTCTCTCCCTTCTTTCCTCTTCTTCTTCCTCCTCCTTCCCTCTTCTTTCCATGGAGTTCCTGGGGGTAGGGGGGCTTGAGCCCCCCCAGCCCCCACGCTGGATCCACCACTGCTCTTGTGCTGTAAATAAACCTCGGTATCAAAGGATTATTCACTATAACTAAACTATAACGGCCTTACAGCACAAAAGTACTAAATAATCGTATCAAATTCAGCAAAAGGACCAACAGCGAGAGATAAATTGGTCTTGTCGACGCACCCGTGGGGTGAGCGTGTAGTCGCCCTTGGCCTTTCGCTGTCCGGCACGGACGTACCGGTCGCCGGTCGGCCTGCGGAGCACGGCGATGTCGAGCCCAACGGTGAGGCCAGCAACATCATCGGTGAGGATGTTAGTGATCTCAATCCCGCGGTCGCAACACTTGGCGAGGTCCACCACGTGGTCGATGCTGACGGAGAAGTAGGCGACATCTCGATCGAGCACTGGGAGCACGGCGTCACCGCCACGGTTACGTCTGCGCGCCGGACCCGAAGATGGCCTGGCGGTGGCGTACGACTGTAGGGGATCGCGCGGACTCCCGGACGATGGCCCTGGCGGCAGCGCAAGGTCCCCTGCGATGAACCTGGCGGCGGCTATGATTCGTACGGGATCGCTGCGTGCGACGACTGCGGCAGCAGTTTAGAACTGGCACGCGGCCGTGCGGATCGGGACTTCGGGAGGAGGGGGTGGCGGCGGCGCACTTGGCAGGGCGAAGGGACGGGGGTGCGATGCGAGAGGAGGGGAGGTGGCGCGGGAGAGCGATGCGCGGTGCGCGGGAGAGCCGAGGAGGCGGAGAGGAGAGGGGTTCGGAAGGGATGATGGAGGCGGCGGCTGGGGGAGATTGAGCGAGCGGATGACGACAGGGGCGGGACAACTTTCGTCCGAGCGAGTACGACGGGACGAAGCCAAAAGCCGCAACAAAAAATGTCTACATTTCCTTCTTTTTAGTTGTAGAGACTCTTTCAATCACACTTTCAATATTTAGTGGTCCAATATTCTACCTATTCCAATCATCTTTTCTTTGTTCTGGGCTTCTGGCTCTACGTTATTAGGGTATTAGAGTTAGATTACTGCAGAAGTGACTCTTATACTATCTTTTAATTAAATTGATAATGATTAATGACACGCCAAATATGAACCAAGAGAAGGCCTAAGGCTGTCCGCACTGGTCATCCTCTAAAAGGAATATTTCGTTCTGGTCATCCAAATCTCATACTCTATACCAACTTCTCCCGCGTCCGTCATACTCTAAATCCCATACTCTATCCCAACCACCCTATATTTTATTCAACCATCACAACTACCATATCCTCTCTCATCTCACCTTTTTCTTTTTCTTTTTTCTATCTTCTCCCACTTTTCCTTTCTTTCTTTTTCTTCTCTTTTTATC
>CM014270.1:66515404-66539008 GCA_004135705.1 Alloteropsis semialata | reverse complement strand
CCTCGGGGGCTACCAAGTTTAGACCCGGTACCAATGACCTTTTTGGTACCGGGTCTTAAAAAACAGGTACCAAAGAGGGGTAACCGATGGAGGGTTTTCTAGTAGTGAGAGGCCCGGCGGAGGAGCAGAGGCGGCCGGAGGCCGGCCTCCTCCTCGCGCGGGAGCTCCGGATCGGCTCTCTCTGGCTTCCTCCGCCTCCCCCTCTCTCTCTCCCCGGAGCTCCCTCCGCCGCCCCCTCTCCCTCCCCTCCGCCGCCCCCTCTCCCTCCCCTGCGCGACCGGCCGGTGGATCCGCAGAGCAGGGGCGACGCCGGGCCATGGATCCGGCGGCGGCTTCCCTCAACCTCTCCGGCGCCGGCCTCCCTCTCCTTCTCCCCTGCTCCCTCCCTTTTCCCTCTCCGGCGCGAAGCTGCTGGCGGTTGGAAAGAGCACGCGGGCCCCGCTCCACATCGGACGATGGCGGACGTCCGCTACTCCGCTCGGAATAGCGGATCTCCGAACGTCCGCTTCTTTACCGTATCCTATACAGGACGCCGCTGCAGCTCTAAATCCTCTGTATCCATACGGCAGGACCGGATACAGGACTCGGTGCGGACAGCCTAACCGTGACCCCTACGTAAGGGGAAAGGAAATCCAGGCCGCCTACTCGCCAACGGACCGGATTGCTCTGAATCGACGGTCATCGGACGCGGATCGGGCGGCCAGGAACGAACCCTAGCCCTCGTCACGGCCTATATAAGGGAGCATTCCGATCGGCGCCGGCCAAACCCTTCGTTTCCTTCTCCCCAGCCGCCGCCGCGTCTCTTGTCCTCAAGGTGAGTCTAGGATCCGCCGTCCTACTCTGTTTTCCACTGAGCTAGCTTCTGATCCGTGCACATCCGTATGATACTGCCCTGTGTTCCCGTGAATTAGCTTCAGATTTGTGCATATCCGTATGGTATAGAGGTATACGCGTGCGAGATTTGGGTGGATTTTTCCATAGATGTACGAGGTTCAGAGGGTGTACGGGTTAATTTGATCCCGGGATTTGTTTCAGCGCGTCTATGGCCATGCTATCTTGAGATATTTCATGTAGTCTTTTTTGTTGTTGATTTCATCAGCGCATCGCACTTGGTTCGATTCTGTTGACTATTTATGCGTATTAATCTCCTGTCTGGATAGTTATTCGCATAGAGACTCGATCCATTATGTTTCAGTTGTCTCCTACTGGCACGTTAGATTAATTCGATAATTCCCCTGTTGGATTTTTTTTTGCGGGTACATGGGTGGAATATATTGCTGCTCTATTATGTTAATATTTCACTGCAATCGTGTTCTACTATAATATTGCCGAATGCTTATTGATATAGGTATGTTCTAGTTTGTTCTAAGTTTTATTACAACAATTACTGATAGTTTAATGGTCTAATAATCTGCTCTAATATATGTTCACATAATACTGAATTATAAAGAAAACGTTTTCTGGCTGCTGATTTGCAGTACCGGTTAATGTTACCTTCTTTGGCCATCATTGAGTTAATATAATTTGGTTCAGCGGTTCCATTTTCCTCTCTTATGCTTCTGATTAATCATTACTTGCAGCCATGGGTAAGGAGAAGAGTCACATTAACATTGTGGTCATTGGCCATGTTGACTCTGGCAAGTCGACCACCACTGGCCACCTGATCTACAAGCTTGGAGGTATTGACAAGCGTGTGATCGAGAGGTTTGAGAAGGAGGCCGCTGAAATGAACAAGAGGTCCTTCAAGTATGCGTGGGTGCTTGACAAGCTCAAGGCTGAGCGTGAGAGAGGTATCACCATTGATATTGCCTTGTGGAAGTTCGAGACCACCAAGTACTACTGCACGGTCATTGATGCCCCTGGTCACCGTGACTTCATCAAGAACATGATTACCGGTACCTCCCAGGCTGACTGTGCTGTCCTCATCATTGACTCCACCACTGGTGGTTTTGAGGCTGGTATCTCCAAGGATGGCCAGACCCGTGAGCACGCTCTCCTTGCTTTCACTCTTGGAGTGAAGCAGATGATCTGCTGCTGCAACAAGGTATAACTCTGTAGAATTTCCTACTATACTTGTATTTTGATATTGTATGAAGGTAGTTTGTATTTGTTTTTGTACTCTTATTTGTACTGTCTGCTTTATTTCAGTAAATGTGAAGCTTGTTTTTGATTGCAACTATACCTGTGTTATAGAAAATGTTGGTGTAATGAGTTTTTGATATATGCTAGATGCTTGTTACTAGCTCACCTTTATAAATATTTATCGATGTATGAATAGTCCATGTTTACTGCAATTAGTTGAATACTAAAGTGTGGTTGTTATGGAAATGCAACTATTTAATGTGCTGTTATTTCAATACCTGTGTAATGGTTTATCTTCTAGTTCTAGCACAGAAAACATAGGGTATCAGGTGTTAGTGCCATTCAAATCCAGCTATTAGTGTTCTGCAATGTATGTTGATAGCAGAAAAATATTGGATTTCTGGATACATTATGTTTGAATCTTTTATATTTGTACATTGCGAGGAAACATGGGACTGCAGAATGCTCTTATTAATGTTCTTAGGCTAGCTGTTACCGCCCTTTTGTAGTGTATGTGAATCTTGTATGCATTCTTACTGCTGAGCTTATCTGACTTAGTTTGGGTTCATGGTTTCTGCTGTTAAGTTTTTCTGAAAAACCTGTTAATTTTTTTTGAACATCGAGGTAACATAGTTTCTGCCACATACAGATGGATGCCACCACTCCCAAGTACTCGAAGGCCCGCTATGATGAGATTGTAAAGGAAGTCTCATCCTACCTCAAGAAGGTTGGATACAACCCTGATAAGATCCACTTCGTCCCCATCTCTGGTTTTGAAGGAGACAACATGATTGAGAGGTCCACCAACCTCGACTGGTACAAGGGCCCAACGCTTCTCGAGGCTCTTGACTTGATCAATGAGCCGAAGAGGCCTTCAGACAAGCCCCTGCGTCTTCCCCTTCAGGATGTGTACAAGATTGGTGGTATTGGAACTGTTCCTGTTGGCCGTGTTGAGACTGGTGTCATCAAGCCTGGTATGGTTGTCACCTTTGGGCCCAGTGGCCTGACCACTGAGGTTAAGTCTGTTGAGATGCACCATGAGGCACTTCAGGAGGCCCTTCCTGGTGACAATGTTGGCTTCAATGTGAAGAATGTTGCTGTGAAGGATCTCAAGCGTGGGTATGTGGCTTCCAACTCCAAGGATGACCCTGCCAAGGAGGCGGCCAGCTTCACCTCCCAGGTCATCATCATGAACCACCCTGGCCAGATTGGCAACGGCTATGCCCCAGTGCTGGACTGCCACACCTCCCACATTGCTGTCAAGTTTGCTGAACTTGTTACCAAGATTGACAGACGATCTGGTAAGGAGCTTGAGAAGGAGCCCAAGTTCCTGAAGAACGGTGACGCTGGTATGGTGAAGATGATTCCCACCAAGCCCATGGTAGTTGAGACCTTCTCTGAGTACCCTCCTCTTGGTCGTTTTGCTGTCCGTGACATGAGGCAAACAGTTGCTGTTGGTGTCATCAAGAGTGTGGAGAAGAAGGACCCCAGCGGTGCCAAGGTTACCAAGGCTGCTGCCAAGAAGAAATGAGATGTTTGATTGGTACAACTTTGTAATGGTTTTAGTGACTTGTGTTTTGTTTAGGGGCATTGTGCTCGCTGGTAGCCTGTTCAATGCTTATGTGCGTCTAAATACTATGATGTTTTTTTAAGGATACTGTGACTTGTCTGTGCTCTATGTTGCGGAATGTCATTATTAGTTGCAAACATTTACGTTTTGTTCTGTTCTGCCATCTTGTTAATTCTTTTTGCACTCATTTATGTTACTGTTTTTCGGATTGCATTTACCTGTGGTGGTCTCTTCTTTTTTCTGGCAATGGGTTTTTTACAGTGATGCATGCCATCTGTCTTTTGTTGACCTAGTTAAAAATTCAGGTTTAATTCAGGTTTGTCGAGTGCTTTTCTGTTACGACTTGCGACCAAGCTGCTCTTGTGATTTTGACTTAGAGCTAGCAAGTGTTGTAGGATTTAAGAGATCTGCTGACCAATGGAGCCTTTTTGAATGGCCCAGCACATTCAGAAGAATTACTGAAACTGTTGAGTTAGGCAGTTAGCTCATGGCCGCATATGCATTCTGTTCCTTTTATCCACCGCCATTGCATACGCATATAGTACTTGTATAGTAAATTAGCTCATGTAGCATAAGATGCGCAAACACATGCACTTTCACCATCAGTAGCAAGCTTCTTTTTAACTTTCGCCCACAAGAAAAGGTGAATAGTTTATTTCGGTTCTTCTTCATACTCAGCGTATGAAGTGCAACCACGGCCAACGATTGTTGCCTGTGTTTAGTGCAAGGCGTTACATGCAGATGTGAGGAAAATTTTCTCCAGAACAACTGATGAAAAGTTTTGAGTTGCACAGATGCTCAATATTACAAAAGAGCATCCCAATAAAGGGTAATAATGCTGAAGCCACGGACCTGAGGAGCTAATTTACTAAGCCGAAGTAAACTCATGCTCATACATGTCCCCATGAATAAAGTTGAACAAACACATATTCAATATAGATCTCACAGCCATCAGCACAGATCGCTCTACAAGCCAAGTTGTTTGAAGTGATTCCCATTTGCAGAGCTCGCCCTCTTTGAACCACAGAGCTTGTCATCTCATATTATCAATTTTGATAGCTAGCAGGCGTAAACAAATTTAGGTCCAAGCCAATAGGCATGCCACATCGCGAAGTACATGACACCATTTGTCTTAAGATCACTTATAATTTTAACTACTCCAATTTTCAGTATACTCCAGTTTTCAGATGGTTTTAACTACTCCAGTTTGAATTGATTGACAAGTTAACTACTCCAGTTTTCAGTATACTCAAAGTTTGAAGATAAATTTACTTCACCATTCCATCATTCCATGTAGCTTGGCAGTTGTTTAAGATGATTGTTGACTCAGAAAATCACTAAACGACAACAAACCATACTTAATTATTGCTGAACTTACCGGTTTCAGCTTGCCGTTATCAGGACTATCACTTCCGTGCACAACATTCCTGAAATGTACACCCCATCATAATTTATTTGATATATTGGTAAAATGGAGGAGTGTTACAACTAAGTATCAGGGGTCATGGTACATAATGACGTATATAGAAACATAAAGACATGAAAGAGGATTGGTGCCGACCTTCCTGTTTGCACTGCAAGATCACCCCGTATGGTCCCTGGTTCAGCTTGAAGGGGATTAGCGGCACCGGTTAATTTGCGAGCTGATGCAACACCATCACCCTCCCAGGCCTTACAGGACAGAACGACAATTTTTTAGCATAGAGCTGCAGCCTTCAGGTATGTCTAGCTTGTAACGAAAATACCAACCCGCCTGCGGGTCCACGTGGAAGCGGCGGCAAAGGAGAGGAACGCCGACGGCCTCAACGCGGAGGGCCGGCGGCCGGTCCCATCGAACTGCGATGCCGTCCTCGCGTCTCGCGAGCACGGCCATGGTCTCCATCTTCCCATTTCGCACTAGTGCGTGCGAGCAAACCACGATAAATTTGGATTAGGGCACCCACAACACAAACACAACACAAACAGTACTTTACCATTCCATTCCATGAGCATCAAAGTATCAAACATTGGCCTTGCCCTTAGGAGGGAGCCGTCAAAAAAAGACTAGCGCGGTTCTCCCTTTCTTTCCTCGCGTAGAGCTGGTTTCACGCTGCCATAGAAACAAACGACTAGTTGGTCAGGGAAATCTAGGCCTTGTCTAGTTCGAGCAAGTTTCTGCAATTCAACCAAAAGTAACGCATTGAAAAACGTGCCCTCCTCTCTGCGATACACGTCCCAATGCACTTTCTCTACAGAAAATTCAATCAAATTGCAGGAACTAAACAAGGCCCTAGTTTCATTTCTCTTAGGTCCTAGGCTCGACCTTCTGTGGGAGCGTATTTTAGTCTGAGTTAAAAAAAGTCTTCTCATCTGTCCTATGCCAAAACACAAGGCTAAAACCTGGCATCGTTTAAATCCCTTCATCTGTCATATGTCAAAGCAATGTGTAAAGTGGAGCAGGGCTTCGAGGAGAGCGGCGTGCCCATCGAGTTTTAATGCCATAGAAACCATCCTAGTCGTTGAGCTGTGGATTGTCATCAAATATTTTTAAACATTTAATTAAACATGCAAGTTAAATAAAGTGGAATGACTTTATTCCATGATTATGCTATTTTGTAAAAAAATTTAATGCCAGAATTGCCTTTTTATGGGGATTTCATCATTTCTTTAATGAACCATTCTAGATAATATAGAGTTAATTTAGATATACGTTCTAAAATACTTGACGTTTTGGTTTACAATTCTATTTCAACTGTTTAGCTGATTATTTTATTTTATTTTATTGTCAAATTTTAAACAGAGATTTAGAAAATAACAAGTATTTTTAAAACGGAGGAAGTATGATCATGGACAGTCCGCAATAAAAGAACAGCTAAAAAAAGAAAAATGGGTCCGTGTAAATCATAGTTATAGTCGGTTTTAGGGCTTGTTTGCTTCAAGGCCTGTAAAAATTGCCTGACCCAGGCAGCGTTCCCACGTGTCCAATTTCGGACGCCTAGGGCTGACATGCTTGCCTGAGTCATTAGCTGGCCCGTGCGTGGGCGCGAGGCGGCCCGTGGGCGCGAAGCGGCGAGAGAAGAATCCCTTCGCGAGTCGCGAGCCGTGGAGATCCGTCCCACTCCAACTCTAGGCATCCCCTCCGCCTCAGACCTCGGTGCAAACCTGCCGCGAAAATAGCAGCCGCCCGTTCGCTCTCTCCCCCTCCTCCTCCCGCGATGAGCGACCCGCAGGGCGGCGCCGCCGATCCCAACCGCGACGGGGACGACCCGCAGGACCTCCCCCTCGCCGCGGAGTCCAACGGCGAGGAAGCGCGGCAGACGTCCGACAAAGAGGCGGTTCCCGTGTCTGAAGGGACGGCCGCACGGGGTGGGGACACGACCCCGGACGCCGAACCGGATAGCGATGACGGAGAGGGAGGAGTGGGCTCGCCGGATCAGGAGGAGCCCAATGCGGGCGGGGAGCGAGCAGCGCCCGTGGCCGCGGCCGAGGACCGGGAGGGGATCGTTGGCGGCGCGAAGGTGGAGACGAACGGCGAGGACGCCATCAGCCACGACGCCGACGGGGAGGAGGACGAGGATGACGACGGAGACGAGGACGACGATGACGACGACGACTCCACCCCGGATGCGTCGCCGAGGGCTGAGGTGAAGGTGGAGGGCGAGAGCTCCACCGGGATGGCCCAGAGTGGCGCCAGCCACCGTGTGGAGGCGGAGCCGGACCCCTTCCTTGACGGCGATGACTCTGGAACGGAGGAGGAACAGGCTGCGTTCATGGTGGAGCTGGAACGCTTCCATAGGGAGCACAGCCTCGAGTTCAAGCCGCCCAAGTTCTACGGCAAGGGCCTCAACTGCCTCAAGTGCGCATCTATCTATTCATCTCGTTCTCTGAGCTACGCCGGTACCATCTCTTGTCGTCTAAACATACTTGCCATCTGTTTGCTCTGTTGGAATCCAGGTTATGGAGGCAGGTCGCCCACCTCGGAGGCCACGAGCAGGTACGGCTGATTTCCTTATCACGCACAGGCAATTGATGCTGTAGATACCGTCGGGTGAAATTTTCTGTAGTATCAATGATACCCGTCCTCCAACTACTGAAATAACGAGCTAGGAAAATACTGATTATCTCTAATGAATGAGGTCTTCTTTTCATCATTGTGCCTACACAGCACTTTGTTTTCCTTCCTGTCATAAATTGTTTTTTTTAAATGTGGACAGTTGTTCCAATTGAATGTTTTGTTTATTCAGGTAACGATTTGTAAACTATGGCGTCAAGTTGGAGAGACTTTTAGGCCGCCGAAGTAAGTCTCTTTTCAGAATACATGTTAAATGCGACCTCAGGGAGGATCCTTTTTACGCCAAGTAATTATTCTTTCGGGTCATATTCTTTTCCAGGACCTGCACTACTGTTTCTTGGTCATTTCGAATTTTCTACGAAAAGGTGATGCATTTGCTGCATTTTTTTTGGATTTTGTACTGTTCTAGGAAGGGATTGGTTTACCTTGTCCTTATAGTGTAGCTGAGGATATCCATGAACATCAGTTGACTCGCAGAACAAAAAATTTACACCACCCAGACTTTTTGGTTCGTATAAATATACAACTTTTCTGGACTGTGGAGTCTGGAGTAGCCTAGCAAATATAAATATGGAGCTAGAGGTACTGCATTTGGTAGTGAACAGATTTTAACTGTGAAGTACCACATATTTTTTTTATCTATTTTGTATGATGATGATACTTTATGCTGTTAACAGTTTTAATAGTTCAGACCCAAATCAATATAAGCGTTTTCTTTTTCTCCTTTTCTTTTCTTGTTGTGCTGGAACAAATAGGATAGTAGCTGTTTGACATGCTTAAGTGCTAGCGCTACATCTTTTACTGCTTCAATCCTTCTTGCCCTTAATGCTTTTTAGATGCTAGGTATAAACTTACGAGTTTTCATGTTTTATTATTCATTGGTTTCCTTGGTTTGTTAACTGATCGATTTAGGCACTTCTTGAGTATGAAAAATACAAAGTTCGGACTGGTCAGCTTCAGATACCACCGCCTGGTTTACCGCAACCTAGTGGTACTGACCGCGAGGTAAACCTTTTTCTTTTTCAAGAAAGAATTAACAGGGCAGTTTTAACTTATATGATATTTTATTACTTTCTAGTTAGCACCTAGCAGATATCTATATATTGTTTAATGGGGTCATGTTTTTTCTCAAACACCACCATGTATCATTTCATTAAGAAGAATTAACAGGGCTCATGCTATTGGTTTAAATATAATGCAGGCACATTTTATCATCTTATATATTCATTTTTCATTAGATGTGTAGAACTAGTAATTCAGTATATTGAAAATTAAGGTCGGAGTCAATCTATATTTAGATAGAACTAGCGAATTTAGTCACTGACTAGCCTCAGTTATGAATAAAGATTTTATTGTAATGCTAGGTTCCCATCAATATGTGTGAAACTTCCGAAAGTATTCTTCTGTTGGAAGGTGCAAGCTGCTTTTTTTAGTTTGTTTTGACAAGCTCCTTAATGGTTGTTTAGGTGGTTGTGAATCAATCATCTTCCGCCAGAGTTAGAAGGGATGCTGCAGCGCGTGCTATGCAGGGTTGGCATGCCCATCGCCTTCTTGCCAATGGCACTTATGGAGATAACATTTTGAAGGTAATGAAACCTTTACTGGTGTTCACTTTATATCTTTTTACTGTTTTCATTTTAAGAAGTTCATTTTTTTTTTCTACAGGACAAAGATTCAGTGCCACTTTCAGGTCGTGATAAAAACTTAAAAGGCTTTGGTATGCTTCACGATTTATCTCTTGCCACTATGCACTATGCTATTTTCTTCTCATGTATTCTTCATTATATGTCTAGGGGTGCTCAAGAGAAAGAAAGCATCTAGTCCAGAGTATGCTCTCAAGTCATCCCGCACGAAAGTAAATAAGTCACAGTTAAGGCTTCATGTCCAGTCATTTGATTATTTAGTTATTTAAGTATTGGTAGACAACATGTTAGATGAAGAGGCCATGACCACCGAACATGTACTATGCCTGAACAGGAGAGATCCAAAATCTTGTAGCACCATTTAGTGCATCTGAGCTTGTTTGGAAGAAGTTTTGTCCATTCGGATGCTGTATGGCAGTATCTCTGGTATGATGGTTTATATTCTTATATGCATTGGAATGCTCAATTTCAGGGAAGATTCTATGGTCATTGATGTTGGAGAACCAGCCGACTGGGTGAAGATCAATGTGCGCCAAACTGTAAGTTCAATTGTTTTGTTTAATCACATGGTTCACTCCATTATGGATATGTTTTGCAGTCATAGCCTGAACTATGCAATAATTGTGTACAAGGTAGTTTGTCTAGTAAACTTAGTTTTTAACTGAAGTTACAGCATTTGGCTATTGCTTCCCTGCAGAAAGATTGCTTTGAAGTCTATGCGCTAGTTCCTGGACTTCTACGTGAAGAGGTGAGGAATTATGCTGCCATTCATGTTGAAAGCATCACTCAGATCTTTTCATTGACCTAAATAGATCCTTCCAGAGATATATGACAGATATGCATAAGGAGTTTGCCTTATATAAAATTGGGTTATCCCTCAGAGTAAATTGCTAACCTTTTGTTCTGATGGTATCAGGTGCATGTTCAGTCAGATCCTGCTGGACGCCTGGTTATTACGGGGGATCCGGAGCAGCCTGATAATCCTTGGGGGATCACTCCATTCAAGAAGGTGATAACTTTGCTTTGAACACTAATACATGCACATTTGGGAACTAACACATCCACATTTGGGGACTAAGTTTAATAGGAAGTGATTTTCTGTCTCAGGTGGTTAACTTGCCATCAAGAATTGATCCTCACCAAACATCAGCTGTCGTCACACTTCATGGTCAGCTATTTGTGCGTGCACCATTTGGCCATGCTGATATGTAGATATGGCATCCTGTTTACTTCAGTTTTCTTCAACTGCTGTACCTCTTCGCCAGTGATGTTCCTTGATATTTCTAGGTCCGTGATTTGTGTCCTCCTTTCAGCCATTCATTGCTTCAACACCCATCTTTTTTTCTCTGATTCCAAGTATTCTGTTTACTGTGCAGAGTTTATTTATAGCAGTTCTGTTGATGAAATAGGATCTCATTTGAGCAGATACATGATGTCAAGCTGACATAGTAAAACCTCTGGAGGCCGTTGTTGATCTGTTACCATCTTGTTTATCATCACAGTGGTAGTCATAAAACTAGCTGGTTCATGCCTGTATTTCAATTTTATGGTGAGTTTTTTTTTTTGAGAGAGAGGAGAAGACGGTGGCGGTAGGGCCAAGTTAACATTATAGTTGTTATTCTTTATTATTTCCCTTCTATAATATAAATGTCTTTCTGGGTCACCCCAGGGCATCATATGCTCCTATAGCGGCACTCCGTGCATAACGCCGATTCGTGGTCTCATTTGGTGACTAGCTCCCTAACTGTCTTCACTGCCTGGATTGTATACTTGCACCGTGTTTTGCATCAGCTCTGGATTGTATACTGCCTGGAACTTATTTAGGAAACTGAAACCACTTTTTAAATTGAATGCTTATTTCTATGGCTACACAAAATGGCAATCGTGGACTGGCCCTTGTAGCCTTGTCGATGTATCACAGATCATATCAGCTCCCGTTGTTCTGCAACTACCGATGTCGTTAATTTCTATTTTCTAACTAAGCTTATGCTATCGTGTTTGAAGATTACCTCGTATTTAAACATGATATATTACTTTGTTGTAAAACCAAGCCACAATTATAAAAACGTTGATCAACCTGCTGAAATTGCTCCTGAAAATTACCAAAATATAGTATTGCACAGTCTGATCACTTTTCTTTTGGGGAATGCAGAATTGCAGCCGTGCGTCTTCCAGCTATCCCAGTAGCATATCCACCGGGCGTCTTCCAGTTCCGCATATCTAGTGGACAAGCCCACTGGACTAGTGGGCCGCAGACCTCACGGCGTCCACGAGAGAGCACGGGGATCCCGGCCCAAAGCCCATGAAGTACGGGAAACCCGGTCGGCCCGATCCAAGGGGTACGGACCGACATCATCAACACCGGGAGGTGGTGGTAGCTCGGGACCGGGGATGTTTGGTTTTGTGCCGGGGTTGGCCGAGCCAAAATTTGGCACGCCCTAAAAAAATTGGCCGTTATTTGGTTTGATGTCGATGTTTGGCCGGCCCAAGAAATTTCGGCAGCAGCCTGCTACAGTCAACAGCCGAAGCGCGCCGTCACGCAGGCGAGCAAAATGGCCGCCCCAATTTGGCCGGCCTACGGCCGTGTTTAGTTTTTTTCACCCTCCTTTGACCACTAATTAGGGGTATTAAATAAAGTCAGTTTACAAAACTACCTTCATAACCCCCGGCAAATTCGCGAGACGAATCTAATGAGGCCTTTGATCGCACGATTAGATGATGATTACTGCAGCATTACTGTAGCAAATCATGGATTAATTAGGCTCGTTAGATTCGTCGCGCAAAGTTACACTCATCTGTGGCTGGGTTTTGTAAATAGACTTCATTTAGTACTCCATGCATGCGAGATTCCTTTTTGCAAAATTTTCTCAACCCCTTCTCTCACGTGAGCTGTCAACCTCTTATTGGTGGCACGTGTTTCGAAGTTTTTTTTGTTATACAAACTTAAAGTGCTAATATCTATTGAATAATGCATCTCATTTTAATTTTGTTTGCACCATGGTATTCCTTGTGATTTTATCTACAAACCAAGGTCTCACATAGATATGTTTCAATAAAATAAAAATATAATGATATATAGACCCTACCTGTCATTCTCACAGTTGTGGTAAATTTTGGCATAGCTTGCATCCAAACAATATATTTTCTTTGCCTTGGCCAAATTTTGGCATGGCTGCAAACCAAACAATATAATTTTAGCCAAATTGTGGCACAACCCAGATTTGGCTATAGCCAAATTTTGGCTTGGTATGTTAGGGTAGCAAACCAAACAAGCGCACGCCGGACGCGAGGGCGAGGCGAGAGAGCGCATCGCATATTCGCTTTGGCGTGGGTTCGCCTCCGGTATAAAATCCACCCGCACCGCGCCCTCATCGACCCACAGTGCGCCACCCTCACCAACAAAACCAATCGCAAGCTAGACCGGCGACGGGCGGGGAGCAACGCTCGCCGGCGATGGATTCTGACTACGGCGTGCCGCGCGAGCTCTCGGAGGTGCAGAAGAAGCGCGCCCTCTACCAGCCCGAGGTCCCCCCTTGCCTCCAGGTTCGTACAGCACTCCCCATTACCACTGATTCAACTGGTTCGTTACGTTGCGTGCGCCATTGCGTTCCCTGCCGGCTCCTCTGCCCAGATCTGTCTACCGGCGGGTCGCGCGGCGCCAGATCCCGCCCTGTCCTCCTGCCGGATCGGCTTGTTCGGTCGGCGCAGATGTTTGCGGCTTACCGTTCACCTGCTTCTGATTTGTTTTCTCGGGGTCAGGTCATAGTGTGTGTCACCATCACAGATAGATGCTGCCGTCGCTTTCGTGGCGAGACTGGATCTGAGTCGTCGTGGGCGTCACATGCGGATACTGCCCCGTACTCCCGTTGTGCAGATCGTCCTGCTTGCCTTACTTGTGATGAATTTTATACACCCGGATTTGAAAACTAACGCTAGATTTGCGGTTTTGACGTTGTCCTTGTGTTGTTAGTGCTGCAATTGGAAGTAAAATGATGGGTTCTTCTGTAGCAATTATGGATTTAGCCTGTTTGTTTACATCATAGATTATATAATCTAGCTTATGGACCAAAGACATTATGGTAAAAGGTCACCATGGACCACCAAATAATCTGAAATAATCTGAAATAATCTACCCATGTGCAACTTATTTGAGATTATTTGGGTGGTCCATGGTGGCATTTTACCATGGTGCCCTTGACTCATAAGCTAGATTATATAATTTGGGTGGGAAACAAACACCAGTTTACAAGTCCTGGAATTAAACATGTTTGGTTAGACCTTTATCCTGTTTAGGGTTACTTTGATTCTGATCCTGCGATTGGTTGCTTGGCGTACTTTTACTCATGCCTAGATTGGTTGAATTCTCAATAACTTTTTGGATGAAACTATTGCTAGTTTGCTCAACTCACGCACTGAAAACTGATTTTTTGCACTGTATATAAAAATCAGGGCACTACTGTGAGGGTTGAGTATGGTGATGCTGCAATTGCTGCTGATCCAGCAGGCGCTCATGTGATCAGCCAGGCATTCCCGCACACCTATGGGCAGCCCCTTGCACATTTCCTTAGGAAGACGGCTGTTGTCCCTGATGCTAAGGTCATATCTGAACACCCTGCAGTCAGGTATTACTCTATTCTTTCATGTTCCTCTCCATGAAAAATTATTTGCCTTACAAAAGTTGGCAACGGATCAGGTGCAAAACAACCTCTCCGTGCAAACTATGCAAACCTCAATCTGGACCACTTGATCTTGATCCAAGGGGGCGTGTAGAGAGAGGTGGGAGGGGGGATTTGCAAAAGTGATCTTGCTGTGATTAAGGGTGGGCGGTGATTTTGCAAATCCCCCCTCCCACCTCTCTCTACGCGCCCCCTTAGATCAAGATCATGTGGTCTAGATTGAGGTTTGCATAGTTTGCACGGGGAGGTTGGTTTGCACCTGATCCGTTGCCACAAAAGTTATATTTCTCTCTCATCTCTTGCCACAAACATGTAGTCATTTTGTTCTATGTGCAGGGTTGGCATTGTCTTCTGTGGAAGGCAGTCCCCTGGAGGCCACAATGTTGTTTGGGGTCTCTATGAGGCTATCAAGGCTCACAACCAGAACAGCAAACTCATTGGTTTTCTTGGTATGTAATTTGATATATTGCAGGAACTACTTATGGGCATTCGACTTTAAATTTACTTGTTACTTGCAATGTTGAATTTCTGTTCCGCCGATTAGCGTGTGCTAACATGTGAGTTCTCAAGCTACTTGGTGCATT
The DNA here is from genome assembly GCA_004135705.1 of Alloteropsis semialata. Taxonomy (NCBI): domain Eukaryota; kingdom Viridiplantae; phylum Streptophyta; class Magnoliopsida; order Poales; family Poaceae; genus Alloteropsis; species Alloteropsis semialata. The sequence goes on along the minus strand of CM014270.1, from coordinate 66,524,402 downwards.
AGGGCTTGGATTTTCGCTTTCCACTTATTATAAGTATTTGTACTTTGTTGTGTTCCATCTTTTTCACTAGATTTGCAGATGAAAAAAATGCTTATCACAATGGGAGTTTGTTATAAATGTAATGATGTTCGAATTTCTTTGACCAAAGTTTACTGGGTTCATTTCATCCAAATTTCTTAGGCTGTAATCCAAATGAAATAAATTAGTAAACACATCAAAATACCGTGAGACACTTGTGCCCTGAAGCCTGAGTTTAGACCTCATTATCTCTTGTGCTTGCTTCCTCTTGTTTGCAAGAGCTAACATTTAGATGCATGCTTAACGCAGACTTAAATTTCTTGAATGTTTCTTTTTATCTTATCCTTTTTATGTTGAAACAGGTGGATCTGATGGTCTGCTAGCACAGAAAACCTTGGAGATCACTGATGAAGTTCTTTCTTCATACAAAAACCAAGGTGGTTATGATATGCTTGGTCGGACAAAGGATCAGATTAGAACAACAGAGCAGGTCAACGGAGCAATGGCTAGCTGCCAAGCTTTGAAGTTAGATGCTCTTGTAATTATTGGAGGTATGTGATGTTACTTAAATCCACAATATTTTAGTACACTGTATCTTTATCTAAATAACATCAAATTTCAACTTATGAAGGTGTCACATCCAATACTGATGCTGCTCAGCTTGCTGAAACTTTTGCTGAGGCAAAGTGTGCAACAAAGGTACACTGAGTTTTTCTGTTGTATCATCACTTTTTCTGTGAATCTTTTCTGTTAGTGCAGGTGATTAAGTTTCTGCGTGTGCACAGTGCACATTAACCAACACAATCTTTTCTGAACAGGTTGTTGGTGTTCCTGTAACTTTGAATGGGGACCTTAAGAACCAGTTTGTTGAGACTACTGTTGGCTTCGACACTATATGCAAGGTATGGATTGCTGAATTCACATCACTATGCATGTAGTTTATGCCTTTATATCACATTGATGTCACTTCGATTATCTCTATAGTATTTACATCGGATTATTGTGTTTTATGTGTAGCTAATTTCAATTTTGAGGTTGTCTTTGATTTTTCCCTTTATGTGTTACAGTGTTTGGCCCTCAGTTTATTGTTGTGCTCCTGCATGTACAGTAGTATTTAATATTTTGTTTCGAATTTGTAATGGCCCTTGAACTTATTTGTTGTTTTTTCAGGTGAACTCTCAACTTATCAGCAACGTTTGCACTGATGCTCTGTCTGCTGAGAAGGTAATTATAACACATGAAAGATAGCACTGTCTTCATTATGATATATTCCTGGCCTAATGCTACAATTTACCTATGGTCCATCCCTTTTCTTTTGTCTGGCTAAATGTTGAGGCAATCCATAATTAGAAGTAGTTAGCGTAAAGGAAACAAATGTAGTTCTGGTCGACCCTGTAAGTATCAATGCAGAAATAGTTATTAAAGTGGAATACAGTAGGCATTATTTTTTATTCACACCTTATTTTACCATTGGAGCCTGTATGTCAGGTCCCACATGTGAGGTATATGCATACACACATAGGTTTTCAAGGATGCAATCTTTGCCGAGCATCCAGCACTGCAACACTAAAGATGCTCTACAATATTGAACCCAATTCCTGATCTCTCTTGTGTCTGTATTCTAAATGACAGTATTACTACTTCATTCGGCTGATGGGACGGAAGGCTTCTCATGTGGCATTGGAGTGTGCTCTTCAATCACATCCGAACATGGTTTGTTCTTGCTTTCAATCCATACGTGTTGCTGACCTATGTCACAAAATGTGCTCATGTTCTTTTGAACTTGTATAGGTTATCCTAGGTGAGGAGGTGGCTGCATCCAAACTTACAATTTTTGATATTACGAAGCAGATATGTGATGCAATTCAGGCAAGGGCAGAAAAGGGTAGGTCTCTAGTTTCTCGTCTATGATATGGTGAGACATCATGTAAATCTTTTAAATGACAATATGTTGATGTTCCCCTCATACTTTTTGCAGACAAGAATCATGGGGTGGTTCTTATTCCCGAGGGCCTTGTGGAGAGTATTCCTGAACTCTATGCTTTGCTTCAGGTACGTTTGCTTGTATCTTCTGGCAACTCAACAACATCAAAGCCCCAAGCAAATTGGGGTAGGCTAGTCTTAGGGCAACCTGTTTACAACTTTCCTGACTGAAGCTACTTGTTTGTAGGAAATTCATGGCCTTCACGGTAAAGGTGTTTCTGCTGAGAATATCTCATCTCAGCTTTCACCTTGGGCATCTGCACTATTTGAGTTCTTGCCCCCATTTATTAGGAAGCAGGTATGTATTGCTTCATTTGTTAATTCTAGCATATCCATTGTTCACATCAGATTTCAGTTGCTACAACATCGTTTCCCTGGTGCAGCTAATTCTCCACCCTGAATCCGATGACTCAGCTCAACTTTCTCAGGTACACCAGAACTTGAAATCTCTATATTGGCAAATTGTTTAAATTATTGCTTCTGGTTGGTCTCAACTTGTTTTCCTGTGCAGATTGAGACTGAAAAGCTTCTAGCCCAATTAGTGGAGACTGAGATGAACAGACGCTTGGTATGCTTCTTTGGACTTCGTTTGTTGTAACTTCCAGTTTAATCAAAAGGCATATATGCATATCAAATGGCGGTTTATCGTCAGTTGCTAATGCTCTTGCCCACTTTTGCAGAAGGAAGGCACTTACAAAGGAAAGAAGTTCAATGCGATCTGTCACTTTTTTGGCTACCAAGCTAGGGGTGCACTGCCTTCAAAATTTGACTGCGATTATGCCTATGCAAGTCCCTGCTCAGTTCTTTTTCTTTTTTTAATAAAGCAAGTTGCCTGGTGATTAATCATGTAGGTTGCTGGTTTCAGGTTTTGGGGCATGTGTGCTACCACATCATAGCTGCTGGTTTGAATGGTTACATGGCTACAGTAACAAATCTGAAGAGTCCAGTGAACAAGTGGCGATGTGGTGCGGCTCCTATTTCGGTAAGATTTGTGTTAACATGCTTATAACTTAGGATCAGTATGATAGTAGCACCTAACTCATGTCTATGTCCCTTCAGTCTATGATGACTGTGAAGCGATGGTCGCGTGGCCCTTCTGCCACTCAAATTGGCAAGCCTGCTGTTCATATGGCAAGCGTTGACCTGAAAGGAAAAGCATATGAGTAAGTTTGAGAAATGCCTTGTTATACTTTAATAAATGTATACATGCACCATCTGATTCAACAGTTATTCTGATTTTGGGCACCTACCATAGCTTCTTATCTTAAAGTATCTTGTGGCAATGACATTTAATGAACTCTTGTATTTTGAAGGCTGTTGAGACAGAGCTCTTCCAGCTTTTTGTTGGAAGACATCTACAGAAACCCAGGCCCACTCCAATTTGAAGGACCAGGTGCCGATTCAAAGCCTATCTCATTGTGCGTTGAGGACCAAGATTACATGGGCCGGATAAAGAAATTGCAGGAATACTTGGAGAAGGTAGTTTTCATGGCCTGATCTATTTTTTTGTCCAAGCCACAGCCTGAAATACAACAATTTGGCATTGGTTGTGTCTAATTCTTGTGGCTACGCTGTCACGCTGTGCAGGTTAAAAGTATTGTGAAACCAGGATGCTCGCAGGATGTTCTTAAAGCAGCTCTGAGTGCCATGTCTTCTGTGACAGAGACATTGAACATCATGACTTCGTCGTCCACTGGCCAGACACCACTCTGAGTCAAACGATACTATTTTGTGGTGTGGGATCCACATTTTCCTTGTTGGTTATTATCGGGGTTAGAAACAGTGGCCCTGGGATCCCACGGGTTATTGTTTTGGTAGTTTTTTTTGGGGAGTTCCGGCAGTTTTGACTTCGGTAGTTTTGAGGCTTTGTTGTTGACGAGTTTGAACTGTAATAATTGTTCAAACAGCCAGATTGTGCTGCGACCACTTAACAAACCAAATTTTGTGGCAACGTCAATATTTTTGTGCTATTCAGTCGAGGAAATGTCAAAATTTCGAGAGCAATCCCTCCTGTCCAAAGATCTTTACTGGTACCTGACAACTTCTCTAGATGTTAAGTCTAGCGATTGAATAAGCATCCATTGAAGGTTTAAGCCAGTTAGCCTGGCAAGTGGCAACTCGGGCCAGGGGAACATTTTTTTTTAATAGATGCAGGCGGTTCGCACTTGCGTGTAAAGTATTTTGATCCTTTCTTAGTTGTTAGTTGCATCTTGTTGGTCGTTTTTTGTTCTAATAACCATTGGCATCATTATTTATCTGATTGCTCCTTCCAACTGTATGCGGGCGTATATTGACATTTTTTTGAACTAGATATATTTGACATTAACCGATCAGAACTATGCAAAGAGTGGAGGAACTCGACAAAATTTAGACCATGATGTGATCGACTTGCATTGCATAAAGCTGCCGCAAACTCGCTCTCCGCTGGCCCTTTCAAGATGACTTCCAGGAGCTACAGTGGTAACTTCATTTCATTTTTTTTTTTGCGGAATTCGTTTCAGCAGGCAGATACTTGACAATAGCACCGTTTTGTTATTTGGTGATTAATGAAGGGGTCCTTTGTTGCCGCACCTGCAATCTCTGATGTCTGGTGATCATAGGAGATTAGTAGGCCCTCGCGAAATTGGTATGTACCCCAACTAGAACAGCATGTGAATTTATGCTTGCAGTCCGATAGTAGGAGGCTTGCAATCTGATAGTAGGATCCTTCGTCGACACAAGTATTCTGAACCGAACCTTTGCAATATGCAGCCAGAATCCCTTCACGAAACTGCAACGTGCAAACCAGAACAAGATACGAAGGAAATCTGCCCAGCGATCGTTTTCTCTGGGATCCGAATGATCGAGAGTCGTGCTGCAGATAAGGATGACAGCAATGGATGTTCAAAGTCTCCTGCCATTTTGTCTCCTCTTTGGTCGAACATCTTAACCTGTGTAAATTCTTACTGTCGAATCGAGTAGCGCCTTCTGTTGCTTGCGTTTGCACGCGTTAAATTCGCTATCGTCCCGGCACGTTAAATTTCTACGCGTTCCTACCGCGGTCGCGAGTTTGCGGTGGAACGTGCGGATCTGCGGGAGCAGTGCCCCAGGCAGCAGGGCTGCAGCCTGCCCGCTGCTGCCGAGTTGCCGTAGTGTGTCCGGGCGGTGCCCAATTGCCCATGTGCTTCGACTCTCCGAGCATCCGACAATGAGCGTCTGGGCTCTCGTGCGTTCGTGCCCCGCATCACGACGGACAGCTCCGATGCGACTGGAGCTCCATTACTGTCCACTGGGAGATCCGGTGCCAGCCAGCCACGAAGACTTTCCCGGCAAAGGCGTCCCGCGTTGCTCTCATCCTTTCTCACTTTGCCCTGACCCCTGAGCCTCTGGCGACAACGGCGAGTACGATACTACGATCCTGAAGCTACGCTTGTCAAAGACAGAACCATGGGCTACCCTCCATCACCTACGTGGCGTGGCCCGTGGCTAACTGTAACCACCAACTACCTGGCCGAAATGCAAAAATCCGTCGCTCTCTCGCGGTAGCGTCGAGCAGAGCGAATCGACCAAGAGAAGTTTCGCCCACCCCGGAAACCCCGAGATGCGACGACGGCCCACGCGCGGGGATCCACGACTTTAGCCGTGATCCTCGTGCGCGGGGCCGGACAAGGGCAGGCTGTCAGGCATGTCCGGGAGGAGAAGGCGTAAAGCACTAATGTGTCTTCAACGTGTATGCCAGCCTGTGGCTGAGTAGGTGGCGTGTGTGGGTTGTCCTGTGCCGATTGGCTTATAAGCCGGAGAGCTTGCTTGTAAACGCTATGTAAAACTTGAATTGAGAAAACAGAACTCGGAGAAGGAGACCTCCTCCTTGCTCCCGTATCTCCCCTGTCTTTCCTCTGTGATTCTCACGTTCCAGATCCTATCGGAGCTACGGGTATTACATTGGTATCAGATTGAGCGGTCCTCTACCATTTCGGGGTTAGGGTTCATCGGATTTGGGCATATTCCGTCGATTGGATCGGGCCAAACGGGATTGGTTGGGCTCGATTTGATCGCTCTGCTGCGGTGCACCAGCGAGTGATTGAATTCCCGTAATTCCTTTCCACGGCTGATCTGGTTTGCGGCGCTCGTCCGCGGATCCTCACCTTCTGGAGTGCTCCACACTTGGGGGTACTCTGATTCTGGCGGCGCGGAGACGGGTTCATCTGGTGGCGTGGTAGCGGGTGCTGTTTCTTCCTCAGATCGGAAATCACGGCGCCACCGAAGCCATCCGTGCAGTCCCAGTTCATCCTGGAAGCAATGGAGATGGGGAATTCTAGAACCGAGGAGAAATTGGACAAGCTGCAGGAGAGCATAGATCTGCTATTCAGTCGAGTGGAGTCTATGAACAACAACCAGATGCAGATGCAGGCGCAGCTCGACCTCAATTCTCAGGCTGTTTCGCAAGTCGTGAAGGAGCAGCAGTTCATGGCCAAACAAGTGGAGGCTACGGGGAAAGCTGTAGCCAAGTTGACTCTGGAGCAGATGAATCTGCAGGATTCGGAGGAGGACGAACCCACTATTCACTCTACGACAACACACCAACAGCAGCAACGACCTCCTCCACGGCACCCCACTGGTGAGACTTCTCGACCACACAACGCGTTCCATTCTCGCGGGGGCCATTCTTCTGCTCAGGAGAGGGGTTACATTCCGAAGATGCAATTTCCAGTGTTTGATGGGGTTGATCCGAGAATTTGGAGAGATAAGTGTGAAACATATTTTCAGATCTGTAATGTGCATGAATCGATGTGGGTAACATCTGCTGGTATGCACATGAATGGGAATTTAGCCAAGTGGATGCGTACTCTGAGGTTGAAACATGGGTTAGGGAACTGGGAGCAGTTCATGCAAGCAGTAGAGAAGAAATTTGGAGCCTATGACTATCAGCATGCCATTGATGATTTGCTAGAGTTACAGCAGTCGGGTACTGTGGAGGAGTATGCACAAGAGTTTGAAGCACTGCAGTATCAGATATGCATGCATGATTTAGGCATGGGAGAAACTTATTTCATTGCTCAATTCATTAAGGGCTTGAAACCAGAGATAAGGTATCAAGTGCAGGGGCAGGTTCCTGACACTATGGAGAGAGCTGTCAGACTAGCCAAAATCCAACAACAGATTCAGGAAAAGGCTAAGAACAAGATTCTGAAATCCAACACCAATAGAGGACAAGTATCTAGTGCTCCCAAGTATGATACTACCAAACCTCATTTTAACAACAATCTTACCAAAGAGACAGTTACGGGACTACTGCAGAGCCAATAATCTTTGTTTCTACTGTAAAGAACCTTATGACGCCACCCATGCTGCTAAGTGTTCCAAAAGGCCCAAAGCACATGTTAATGCACTAGCCATCAATGATTTGGATACCACACTAACTGATGAAGTGCTGAATCAGTCTGGAGATTGAGGATGCTTTAGCTGAGGAGTTTTGTACTTTATCCTTGAATGCTCTGTCTGGCACTGAAGAGGGGGAAGCATTGAGACTGAGAGCTTTAGTGGGCAATAAGGTGATGGTCATGCTGGTAGACAGTGGAAGCTCTCACACCTTCATCAGTTCAGATTTTCTTCTCAAGGCTGGTTTACATTCTGTTCCAACGGGCAAAATGACAGTCAATGTAGCTAATGGGGAAACATTAATTTCTGATCAGAAGGTAACTGGGTTGGAATGGTGGATTCAGGGTCATTCCTTTGCCACTGACATGAGAGTATTAGACCTAGCAGCCTATGATGTGATTTTGGGGTATGATTGGTTGAAAACTCACAGTCCTATACAACATCACTGGGAAAACAGGACAATGGAATTTTAACACAAGGGGAAATCAGTGTTGTTGCAAGGGATTCTTCCACCAGAGCTGAGTTTAACTGAAGTGCCAGCTGTTCAGTTACTGAAATGGTGTGCTGGGAATGATGTTTGGGCTTTTGCTGTGGTGGAGCAGCTCCATAGTATTTCTCCTGCCACAATTCCAGCACCTATTCAGCAGGTATTGGACAAGTATCAGGACATCTTCCAAGAGCCAAAAGACCTGCCACCATCCAGGTTCTATGATCATACTATACCTACCTTACCTGATGCTATTCCTGTGAACTCAAAACCCTATAGATATTCTCCCTTACATAAAACTGAAATAGAAAAGCAAGTTGAAGAGTTGTTGCAAGCTGGTTTGATTACCCCTAGTACTAGCCCTTATGCATCACCTGTGTTACTGGTTCAAAAGAAAGATGGTTCCTGGAGATTTTGTGTAGACTATAGGAAATTAAATGATATTACTATCAAGAATAGGTTTCCAATGCCTGTTATAGATGAAATTTTAAATGAGTTGGCTGGCACCAAATTTTTTACCAAGTTGGATATGAAGGTTGGGTATCACCAAATGAGAATGCATGTTGCTGATGAGCACAAGACTGCCATTAAAACCCATCAAGGTCACTACCAATTTAGGGTTGTAACGACCCGGAAAATCAAATCCTAAAATCACGAGTTTTAAAAATCTTTAACGATGAGTTTCTCTGTTCCAAATCCAAACCCTCCTGATCTTTTCCGTTGTCCAAATTCCAAATCATCTAATCTCCAGAAAATCCGATCTCCCGAAATAACCCTAACCATCGTTTCCTCTTTTTCTCGATCCGCGCGTCGCGCCGATCGGCCGACCACCGCGCGTGCGTCCACGCGACGCCGCGATTCCCGGCCCATCTTCCCTTTTTCCTTTTTCTAATTTCCCTTCCTTTTCTTTTCCCTTTTTCCTAATTTCCCTTCTTTTTCTTTTCTTTTCTTTCCTTTCCTTCCTTTTTCTCATTTTCTTTTCTTTTTCTCCTCCTCCTTCCTCCCGCTTCTCCCTCCCTCGGCTCGGCCCGACGCCACCTCCTCCACCCGCGCGCCGCCCCTCCTCCCTGTGCTCGCTGCGCCGCGCCATCACCCGCTCGTGCACCACTCCTGCCTCCCTGCGCCCGCGCCCGCTCGCTGGCGTGCACGCGA
>CM014270.1:66479685-66512260 GCA_004135705.1 Alloteropsis semialata | reverse complement strand
TGCCTATTCCAGCAGGGGTGTGGCAGGACATATCTATGGATTTTATAGAAGGCTTACCCATTTCCGAAGGCAGTAATGCAATCTTAGTGGTTGTAGACCGGTTCACCAAGTACAGTCATTTTATCCCTCTGAAGCATCCTTTTACAGCAGCAAGTGTGGCTAAGTTGGTGTTGGACAATGTAGTCAAGCTTCATGGTCTACCAAAGACAATAGTCTCTGACAGGGACCGTGTTTTCACAAGTACATTCTGGACAACACTGTTTTCTCTGGTCGATACTAAATTACTGAGAAGTACAGCCTACCACCCTCAAACAGATGGTCAAACCGAGCGTGTGAACCAATGTTTGGAAATGTATTTGCGCTGTGCAGTACATGAATCGCCTCAGAAGTGGAGATCATGGTTGCCTCTTGCGGAGCTGTGGTACAACTCCACATTCCATACTTCACTGGGGTGTTCACCATTCAAGGCGCTCTATGGCTATGATGCATTACTTGGGACAGTACTGGCTTTACCTTCTGAACAGCAAGATCCTGCAGTGGAGTTCTTGCAAGAGCGGGAGCAGCACATTGCTCAGCTGAAGCAGCATCTGGCAAGAGCTCAAAACCGTATGAAATCACAATCTGATAAGGGCAGATGTGATAGGAGTTTTGCTGTGGGAGAAATGGTGCTGCTCAAATTGCAACCATATGTTCAACAATCTGTGGTCAGTAGACCATACCCTAAGCTGGCTTACAAATTCTTTGGCCCATTCAAAGTTCTTCAGAAAATTGGAGCTGCTGCTTACAAGCTAGAACTTCCTTCCAATAGTCAAGTTCATCCTGTTTTCCATGTCTCTCAATTGAAGCCATTCACTCCTGATTACACTCCAGTATACAAAACTCTTCCTGTGGTCTCAGATCTCAGTGTGCAAGTCCTACAGCCGGAGCTCATTCTGGATAGGCGGTTGGTGAAGAAAGGAGGTCGAGCTGTTCCACAAGTACTTATCAAGTGGACTAATGTCCCTGCTGCAGCTGCTACATGGGAAGACTTCTATGTCGTGAAGCACCGTTTTCCAAATGCGATTGCTTGGGGGCAAGCAACATCTGAAGCAGGGGACGATGTCAGGCATGTCCGGGAGGAGAAGGCGTAAAGCACTAATGTGTCTTCGACGTGTATGCCAGCCTGTGGCTGAGTAGGTGGCGTGTGTGGGTTGTCCTGTGCCGATTGGCTTATAAGCCGGAGAGCTTGCTTGTAAACGTTATGTTGAACTTGAATTGAGAAAACAGAATTCGGAGAAGGAGACCTCCTCCTTGCTCCCGTATCTCCCCGTGTCTTTCCTCTGTGATTCTCACGTTCCAGATCCTATCGGAGCTACGGGTATTACACAGGCGCCACCGCGCCAGGCGTACGACGCCGCCCGTGCACGCACAGGTTCGGTTCGTCACGGCAGCTAACGGTGCGCGCCGGCGCCGCACGAGACGAGATCGGCTTCGATCCGCCCGCTCGCCAGCGCAGCGAGAGTGCGAGAGACCGCTGCGCTGGCACCTAGCAGGAGGCGCGGGGTCCCGCCCGGACGGAAGCCACCGCCCGGAGAGGGGAGGAAAAAGAAATCCCGGGGAAACACATCGGAATCGACAGAGGTCAGACGCGACGCGAGCGAGGGAGGCGGACGGCTCTACGCCTCCTCCCCTTCTCCGTCTCGCTGCCCGCTCCGCCCACTCAGCGCCTCGGGGCTCCCGCCGGCGGGGCGGATCGATGGGGGCGGGCACCAATGGCCAGGCCAACGGCGCGGGCGCGGCCAAGGGGGAGCGGGCGGAGGACGGGACCGCGGTGTTCCGGGGCACGGCGTACGCGCCGCTGCGGACCACGGTGGCGCTCGCGCTCTGGCTCGGGGCCATCCACTTCAACGCCTTCCTCGTCCTCGCCTCGCTCTTCCTCTTTCCGCGCCGCGTCGTCGCCCTGTAAGCTGCCCCTCCTCTCCCTCCTCCATCGCCCGTCGCTGTTACCGTGTGCCCACGTCAGTCGGCGCGACCTCCTCACGCTTGCGCCTGTTGGTGCTGCAGGGTGCTGGCTACGCAGCTCTTCTTCATGTTCGTGCCCGTCAATGATAAGAGCAGATTGGGCCGCAGGATCGCCAGGTTCACCTCCTCTATCAAATTGACTGATTCGCTTCCTGGATTGCTGAATCTCACATTTGGCATCTGCAGGTTCATAAGCAAGTACGTGATTGGGTATTTTCCTGTCACTTTGCATGTGGAGGACTACGACGCCTTCGATCCCAGCAGAGCTTACGGTGAGCTCATCTTGGCCATCTTCTTTCCGTTTCTGGATGGTCGAATCCTAGTGTCTAGCATTTTCAGTATATTCCTAAAGCCGTATAAGAAAAAAGAGCAGAAAAGTTGGGCGTCTTTAACAGAGCCCATGGACTGGATTGGTGATTTGCTCTTGTGTGTTTTCAGTGTTCGGATATGAGCCTCATTCTGTTCTGCCCATCGCCGTCGGGATCCTAGGGGATCTTGTTGGATTCATGCCACTACCAAAGATGAAGATTCTTGCAAGCAGTGCGGTGAGATTTCACCATTGTTAGCCTGCAAGAAGTACATTTTCAATGTCTCTCTTAGCTCAGTTACTTGATCAAATAGTAGCCCTGTTCTTACCTGCTAGTTTGGTTGGTTTTAGGTGTTCTATACCCCGTTCCTAAGGCAAATATGGACGTGGTTGGGGTTGGCTCCTGCATCAAGGAAGAGTTTCTACTCCTACCTTGGAGCTGGTTATAGTTGTATCATAGTGCCTGGAGGTGTGCAGGAAATACTTCATATGGATCATGATTCAGAGGTTTGCTTTGGATTACTCTTTGTATTTTCAGAACTAAAAATAGTTCTGGTATAGTCTTGTGCTACACGTCTTACTGCCGAATGAAAACATAACATATAAACTGAACAATCAATTATACTTCAATTGGCAGGTTGCTTTTCTTAAATCAAGAAAAGGTTTTGTTAAGATAGCTATTGAGACGGGTTGCCCTGTAGTCCCTGTTTTTGCTTTCGGACAGGTAACAGCATTCCTTTTTGGCTTGTGATATGATTGCAATGTATTTGCACTTAAACTGTAGTTGCAAAAGGGCAGCTAATGAAAAATGACCTCTTACAAGCTTAGAGAGGAGAGGCTTACTAGTGTTTAACCCTAAAATGCCCATTTCATATTCTTGGTTCCTTTCAGTAATTTCAGAACTTCAAGTTGTGCTCATGATTTGATTTCATGCTATTCGGACAGAGTTACGTATACAAATGGTGGAGGCCAGGTGGCAAGTTAATTGTCAAGATTGCTAGAGCAATCAAATTTTCTCCAATCATCTTCTGGGGAAAATTGGGGTAACTCTCCGCATTACATCCCTCTCTTTATGTTTGCCTCCTGCATACTTGATTCATGTAGCTGTAATGAATTTTCTGTTTAATTGTCATACCAGTATTCAAGAGTTTTAAGAGTCTACTGCTCAATCTAATGCAGAACTCCCATCCCTTTTGGTACACCAATGCATGTGGTTGTTGGAAGGCCAATTGAGATTGCAAAGAACCCGCAGCCTACCGCTGATGAGGTAAAGGAACCCTTCTTAGCAATCTACCTAGGAAAACTTCTCAGGAAATGCTATCCCTTAATTAGACGTGGAGAAGTTGCTAAGAAAAAATAACAGAGGTGTTCTAAAGTTCTCTTTGTTCTGGTGTTGTTAACAGATAAATGAAGTTCACAAACAATTTGTCGCTGCCATGCAAGATCTGTTCGAGAAATACAAGACTAGAACAGGATACCCTGATCTTCAGTTAAGAGTTCTATGATGGCATGATGTTCCAACCAAAAGCTCTCACCAGTTGAGCTGAAGGATAAAATGGCTAGGCAGGCCCATCATTCTAATTGCTCGTAGCATTTGAGCTAATGCATCCAAACGAAGATCCATCATCATCAGAATTCAGTAGCATCAAATGTATAAGCAACTTGGCTTGTATGCTTGCGTGATGTGCTCCTGTCATCTTTGAGCTTATGGTGCTCTCGTAGCGCCTCGATGCTTGGATGCAAAGATATGCATTGGTTTGCATTTATTAACTAACAGAAAAACTCATAGCAGCATTAGGTTTTTAGTATGCCCGGTTGCTTCAGAAATGACTTGAAGATCGCTTTGTACATCTTTCCTTTTGCAAGTCTTTTAACTTACCCTGTTACCCAGTTAGATTGATATTACCACTGCTTGCTCAAAAGGATTCGGTTGCTTCACGAATAACGCTGTGTACATCTTTCCTTTTGCAAGTCTTTCCGTACCCTGTTAAATTGATATTACCATTGCTTGGCCAAAAGGAACAAGAGCAATCCATAAAACACAAGCACGGATTAACAGTTTGGCCCACATCAGTTGCGCCAATGTGCCATGGGATTATCATCCGATGGTTTTATTTTGGAAGTACGAGAAGAGAGCCCTATACTGGGAAACACCAGGCACAGAGCAGTACATAACTAAACCAGACCTGATGACCTTCTGGGACATACAACTCTAAAATTTGATACAGACAAATGACCACAATTTGCTACAAACAGTAAATTGGGGTAAACAAAGCGGAGAGAGCTCTCAGGCAAGCACCAACTGGGCCCTCCAGAGTCGGCTCCAACGGCTGCTGAATGCAGACAACTCGATCATGACTGCTGACTGGACCGGATACACTTCTTGGACAAGTGTGTGGCGACACAGGACATGACAGACCACATCGAACTTGATGATGTTTCAGATGAACAATCATCTGAAGGCCATGATGGCTAATCCCCCAATGGATTAATCCATCTTACAGATGCTGGACTCCATTCCAGCACCCGCTATATCTCCATGAGACATCAGATACAGGATCAACAATGCTGCATCTGTCGCTTCATGCTCCATCAGGATCACAGACACATTGGGACATAGGATTTAAACCGAGCGAAACTGCAAGAGCAACCATTGCTCTTGGACCATTTGCCCCCACCCATAGGGACAACCTCATGATTTCCAGGTACATCTGTTGACCATGATAACGACAACCTGCATGATTTTATAACAAACATGACCCATTAGTAGTCAATTGCAGGAAAGAAATATCTGGACATACAATGACAATTGACAAAAAATAAAGAGCCACAAATCATGGTACAAGATCTGTAGTCCTGATGCAACGAATTTCCATTCTTGCGGCAACAGATTCAATAAACAAACTTATTCATTAAGCTCCACTTAGCCCCACAGGCTATCTATGGAATAATTCTCAGTAATAAATTATACATTATGAATGGACTATCCATCAGGAGCTAGGAGATATGGGTAGCATTCATAGGCTATGAATGGACTCTAGTTCCTTTTTCTTGTCTTAGCTCTGAGTAAGAAAGACTTTCTTATTTCGATAATCACAATAATGAAAATGGGATGTGACATCAATTAAAAAAAAGGATACAAAGAATGGATTTTCTTTCAAAATGATTTGGATAAGCATCCCACATCCTGATTTTGTTGCTAGTAAGAACTTTTCTTCGTTTGCTTTTCTTTTGAGGGGAATCCCATCCAACTTTTTTTTTTTTTGAAACTATTCCCATCCAACTTTTTTTTTTTTGAAACTGTTCCCCTCCAACTTTTCATTCAAAACAGAACAAATAGATCGCAAACAAGACTTAGCCAACATTTGAGCGGATTTTGGAGTGCAGAAATGAGCATACAAGGAAAGACATGAAAATTAACATCGATGTACGGCACATCTGGTAAATCACAACAGGGAACCCCAAGGTCCATTTCAAAATTATCTGCAGTTAAGGACAGGAAACCAGATAAGACAAGGTTGGTACCTTACCTTATGAATGCAAGGATGATTTCTTGCCAGGTAAGAGCATATGCTGTGAATACGGCACCACTGCTCTTTTTAGTCCTGCTGCAATCTAAGGGTACCTGCCAGGAACCCCACAAAAAATCTCAGTTATAGCCTCTGTTGCCTCATTATCAAAAAGTAAAGATGCCCTTCTCCAAGAAAAAAGTAAAGATGATTACAGTGCAAAAGATGCAAACCTCAAGGTACAAATGCTTGGGGTGCACAGTTCAGCTTGCTCTTTGGTCAGAACCACTAGCTTGTGTAAACTGAGGTGAGTGGGCTGGAATGATTAGGTGTGGGTGTGCGGGAATAGATGCTGCTGCAAAAGCCAATTAAATGCAGGATTATTCAACAAAGGAGAAAATAGTAAACCTGAAAATATTAAGAAACATATGCAGTTTTGTTTGCATTACCATGATGATTCCGGTGTAAGAAAATAAATGGATACCTTGCTTGCTGAATAAATATGTCTATGGAGTCATGTGACTTATTCCAATTAAAGGTTTATTTATCACCAAATAGAGATAAGGCTACTATGAAATATTTACTCATGGGTGGGGCAAGCTCTTCTATTCTGATTCATGGTTTCTCTTGGCTATATGGTTCATCTGGGGGGAGATCGAGCTTCAAGAAATTGTGAATGGTCTTATCAATACACAAATGTCAATTGTGCTTATATTCATCACTGTAGGACTTGGGTTCAAGCTTTCCCCAGCCCCTTTTCATCAATGGACTCTGATGTCTACGAAGGAGTGTGGTTCGTTCGACAAATTCCTACCTCTATATCTATCTCTGAGGTGTTTGGGCTTTGCAAGCACTACAGGTAACCTTGAGGGAGGTTTTAACAGCCGATGTCATATGGTAGAGAACAAAACTTTACACCCTACAGATACAGTGAAACCACAATGATCTTCCTATGTCCTTCTATGCTTTTGACCTTTCTGGACCTTATGGATTTAGATTCAAACTGTTGAGAAAAGACTTAACAATCTTATTTGTCCAGTAACTGTAAGGTCCAGAAAGACTGAAAGCAAAGAAGCATGTTAAGAAAACTGTTCAGAGGAGACTTAACGGTCTTATTAGTCATGTAATTAGTCAAACAAAGAATTTGTAGAACAGTCATAAAACAAATATTTCTAAAAAGGTATCTGACCATAAAATGACAGAATGTAGGCATGTAAAGCTATGTTCTTGATCCAAATAAAACTGTAATCAATCTAGCATGAAATATGATGGCTAGCATGAGCATATAATGTTCCGACAAACTAGCTATCAAGCATATCGTATTTTCTAAGACACAAAGCCTACTATACTGCAGCACAAGATGAGGAAGCACATTACCTACTAAAAAGGGAGTCTGAATGGAAGGCCGAGCTGTTGGTGATGCATTGCTGAAGTTCGACCCGGTGAGCTGCACATATTGATTTCCAGGCATGTTGTAACCATGAACCGGCAAATAACCATTGCCCCCACTGGAAATGGATGGGTTCAACTGGCTAAATGGTTGATTGGTTGCGTTTGCTGCAGCTGAGACTCCATAAACTGGAAGATATTGCTGACCGGCGTATGGGTTTAATGTACCCTACACAGCGAATGAGAGAACATGTGTCAGAATAGGCAATGGTATGTGGAACTCTTTTATGCAGAACATGTGTCAGAATAGGCAATGGTATGTGGAACTCTTTTATGCTGCACAAGAGCATTAAAAGCTGGTAACTTTTAACACTTCAACCTGTGGATAGATGTATTCTGTCCCATACGAAGTGTAACTGCAAAAGGAAGAAAACGAAAAACTGAATGCACTTCTATTGGTTTCAAACAGTCATATTGTGTTCCATGAACATAGATGGATGAGATTATTTCATTATTTCATTGGGGGAGATACCATGTGCACAATCTAATTAAATAACACTGTGCTATATCATATCCAAAAGTAAGTGCATGTCATTTTTCAATATTTTGTCACATTGGCAAGCTTAGTGACTGATGAGTAATGAGACATAAAATATCTTACCTGTATTGGGGAACTGGGAATCCTTGGTAGTACCCAAGTGGAAGCGGTCGGTGTTGGCCATAGCCCCCTAAATAGAAGCCTCTTGGAACTGAGACACCAAAGTAGGAACCAGCTGATCTTGGCCGTCCTATAAAAAATATCACTGTCAGTACCAAAGTGGAAACACATAAAAAATGGTCACCTCCAGAAGAGTGACTCTGTGAATTGGTTAATATGCAACTACAAGGAAATAATTGTATTCATGATATGCCTATGAAATAGGCATGTTGTAACTAGTAAAAAATATATAAAAACACCAGAGTCCACAGGCATCATTCACAATTGACATGTAGGTACTTCTGCTAACATGAATGCCTGCTCAGTACTGTTTTCTGCTTGATCAATAATGTGATAGTGGTAACAAGGTGAGAAGGATTAGCTCTTTCCATTCCATAATTGTCTTGCTTTAAATGAACACAATTGAGTTCCATAGTAAGAAACTAAGCACCATGGTGCAGCTAATCAACTCAGCTCATAGATAACAATACTTCTACATCAGTTATCCAGTATGCTCAACTTATCAACATGCAATACTTTTGACATAATAATTTTGAAATGTGCTTGCAAAAAACAAGCGAAGTGCAGAGCAGTAGTGAGTGGAAGAATACCAAGGGGCACGGGATGCTGGGCTCGACCAAGCGACGCCAGGTTACAATTAGCCCGCCTGCCGTCGATCACCGGCGTGGGGTCCTCACAGGCCTTCCTCGCCGACTCGGGTTCACGGAATGTCACCTGGGGAGGAGGAAGAGTCAAGAGTCAACACGACTACTCACGATACCAGCAAAAACCAACACCCAGGAGCAAAAATTGACAGCGTAAAGGATTGAGGCACCGACGAATCCGTATCCCTTGGAGCGGCCAGAGTGGCGGTCGGTGATGACGACGGCCTCGAGGATGTCCCCGAAGCGCTCGTAGAAGCGGCGGAGCCTGTCGCTGTTGGTCTCCCAGGCGAGCCCGCCGACGAAGACCTTGGTGTGGGTGGTGTCCGCGAACGACGACGGCGAGGAAAGCGGGTGCAGTCCCGAGCTCGAGCTCGACGCCGACGCCGACCCGGACGCGGACCCCGCGTGCTGCTGCTGCTGCTGGAGAGCCATCATGAGCGGATCGGAAGGCCTGGGAGCAGAGGAATCGGAGGGAACCTTCGCTCGCCGCGATCCCCGCCTCCTCCTCCCTGCGGCGCGAGGGGATTGGGGGAAGGCGCGAGCGGAGTGAATCGGCGGGTGAGAGGGAGGTGGTGGGAAAAGGTGGAGGACGGAGGCGGCGGCGAGGGGAAAGGGGATTGTGACTGGGGGCCCGGGTTTTCGCGTTCCGCTGGCGCGCTGCTCTGCTATATGCTACGGGAACCCAGCTCATTTTGGCTGCCGGGACCGGGAACGTGCATTATTTTTTGCAGCAGCGCGACGTGATCTTTCAAACGTATCGCGCGGTAGGTGCAAAATGGAGTCCATGCGCGGCGCTGTGGTGGTTTCAAAAAGGCTAAACTTGAAATCACAGTGAGCGGGTAAAGGGTGTCGCTACATTCCAATTGATTGCGAGAGCTATATGCGCGTGTAGGCATAAAGGGTAAATAATGGTACAGAAGCAGTCAATCATCTACCTTGTCTGTAACTTGTGAAAGAAACGTTGTGTGCAGTGTTCGACAACAAATCCATCTCATATGATTGGTTTGTGTCCGTCATCATGGGTGATGTTGAGACTTATTATGCGGCACGCTCTGCACACGACTGTGAGACATAAGGTGTGAAATTGTGTTTATATAGATATAATTTGCACACAATTTAAATCTATATAAATATTTGTACCGCTTCTATTGTTAATGAATGGGCAGAGCACCTGCCATAGTTTCCTTAAAAAGAATAATGTTAAAGAAGCAAGGGCGGACCCAAGTAGTACTTGTGAGGACACAATCCCTCACACAAAAAATTAAAAAAAAGATAATTACCAAAAATTCACCATATAAAATCTTCATAAATTTAACTTCTCTTGAGACATGCTCCCTTTCATCTATTTCTCTAGGTCCACCATAGAAGGATGAATAAAGTGTATGTGGTAGAAAAGCTACACTCTTTTCGGATAAAAGACATGTTTAACTCAGTAGGAAAAACAGAATTAGACAATTTGTGTTGGTGTGGTTTATTGCAAGAAAATTAAAATGTAGGATATTTTATGGAATTTTAGCAAGTCTTTTCTAGCTTGGCTAACCAGCTCATTTGATTTCAACGTCACTTGCTCTTTTACGGCACTTGGTCATAATAAGGCGTGTTTGTTTGAGAATTTGGCAGCTTCTCATCGTGAAACTAAGAAACAATACTAATTTGACATTTTGAATTGTGTATTTTTTTCAAATCACCATTTCAATAAAGTTATGTATATTCCAAAATACTTTTCAATGAAAAGCTAGTAACATCAACATGTGTTGTCTATGTATATATAGTTTTCCATGTATTTTGAGTCAAGGGTTAAAAAAGTTTGATCGACTCAAATCCTAAAATGGAACCATAGAGAGTACGTTACGACCATAGAAAACCAATATGTAAAGTGAAATCAGCCACTTCTTGATTTCCAAATTAAAAGCTAAATAAAACTAGTTTTTTCAGTTTCACCATACCAGTTTTGCTAGTGAAGCTGTTTTTAGATGAGCTGTGCCAAACGGTCTCTATAATGCATAACCTAACGTTAAGATGTTGTGACGGTGGTGTGACAAGACAACGATGTAGCCAACTATCGCTCGAAGGTATAGGAGGCGGTGTTGGCGGTGTCGATATTTTGGGCAGGAAATACAGATCAATTATACGGAAGAGACATGAAGTTGCTGGGTGCTGTCAACAAAGCTAGTGGCAGCGTCGAAGCCCACTAGGATTCAAGCCCAACCCAACGCTGGGGCGCCGAGAGCCAGATAGAAGAAGAATACGGCCACCAAGTCTGAACTCTGCACCAGCCATACTATTAGCTTACGCTGAAAACAGCCATGACTCATGCGTCTAGCGCTTGAGACGGCCCCGCAACAGATGTCATGAGCAGGGTTTTTTTTACCGACCGCTACCGGTCCGGTTCCCACGGTTACCGCTCTTACCGGTCCGGTCCGGTTAGGGTACTGTTCATCGGTTACCAAAAAAACCGGTACTGTTCATCGGGAACCGGTAAAAACCGGTCCGGTTTACCGCTACCGCCGGCCGGCGGTAGCAGGCGACCGGTCGGAAAAAAAAACCCTGGTCATGAGCAGATGTCACGCATGGTGGTCGCCGCACCCGGTGCACCCGCGGACGACGACTCGTGTACGAAGGCAAGATCGAAACGACAAGTCTGACCAAACCTCCCCCACGTCCTCTGCTTGCAAGGAAAGAAAGGAAACAGTCGGCTCCCCGCGGCGGCGGCGCGGGCCCCGTGCCCGGCCCCTGTCCGCTCGTTGCCCGTCACGCCGAACATCTGAGCCCCCGCGCCGAAACCACCACGCCCCCCTTCCGCCGCGGCGGGTTCCGTGCACACCACGTGCCAGAGCCCGGCGGCCCCTCCGCGTCCGTCCGATCCCGGCCCCGCCCGCCCATCGGCCGTCCGATCCCGGCCCCACCGCACCGCCGGCCCCGCACGGCATGCGGCACCAACAGCAGCAGCACAGCGCGCGACACACAACAATCGCACGCGACCCCCCGGCTCGCACTCGTAACCCCCGTCCCCTTCCCCTGTTCCTCCGACCACCGCGGCGCCGGTGGCCGGATAAGCTCTAGCCCGAAGCAGCGGCGGATGGACGTGCGCCGGGTCGGGGCCCGCATCGCGGCGGCGCGGAGGGCGCTCGCCGCGGGGGGCTCGCTCCCGCCCCCGGTGCTGCGGATCACCAACGGCCTCGCGATGATCTCGCTCGTGCTCTCCTCGTGCGACCTGCTCCGCCTCTGCAGCGACAGGGACCGCCCGCTCCGCTTCCCGCTCGGCGGCCGCGAGTTCGCCACCGTGCTCTGCCAGCTGGCCTCCGTCGTCTACCTCCTCAGCCTTATCGGAGTCCCGGCGGGGAACCCCAAGGCTCCCGCCAGAGACGACGATGGCGGCTCCCCACTCCGAACGCCCGCCTCCGCCGCCCCCGACGCGCCCGCGCCAATGCATGCCGGCGTGGAGGGCGGGGACGAGGAGATCGTCGCCGCGGTGGTGTCCGGGGCGCTGCCGTCGCACCACCTGGAGTCGCGCCTCGGGGACTGCTGCCGAGCGGCCAGGCTGCGGCGGGAGGCGCTCCAGCGGATCACCGGGCGGGGCGTCGAGGGGCTCCCGTTCGACGGGATGGACTACCAGGCCATCCTGGGGCAATGCTGCGAGATGCCCGTCGGGTACGTGCAGGTGCCGGTGGGGGTCGCCGGCCCGCTGCTCCTCGATGGGCGCCAGTTCCACGTGCCCATGGCGACAACCGAGGGATGTCTCGTGGCCAGCGTCAACCGCGGGTGCAGGGCCATCGCGGCGTCCGGTGGCGCCGTGAGCGTGCTGCTCCGGGATGCCATGTCCCGCGCGCCCGTCGTCAAGTTGCCATCCGCCAAGAGGGCAGGGGAGCTAAAGTCGTTCGTAGAGGCAGCTGCCAATTTTGAGACTCTGGCTGCTGTCTTCAATAGGTAAGCGTCCTTCTCCGTTAGTTAAATTCGCCAAATCGCCATGCTTACTTAGAATGGGATATGAAATTGCTTGGCTATTTATATACATGAAGTCTGTGTCTCTTTGGAGTGATTCCGTGGTAGTTAAAAATGTATTCTTTTGGTGCATCTCTAAGTTACTTGTGTGCTGTTTGAGTATTGGTGTGATGTTGATGGCCAGAACGGCATGGCATTACCGTATTAGTATTTTAAGGTCAGGTGATTGCCTGCAAAAGCAAGT
Organism: Alloteropsis semialata; assembly: GCA_004135705.1. Taxonomy (NCBI): domain Eukaryota; kingdom Viridiplantae; phylum Streptophyta; class Magnoliopsida; order Poales; family Poaceae; genus Alloteropsis; species Alloteropsis semialata. The sequence goes on along the minus strand of CM014270.1, from coordinate 66,499,506 downwards.
GTCCTTTTTCTTATTTGTTGGATGATAGGATGGAGTCCATCGCCTATTAGCTTACTCCAATTTCAACATGCACTGGGGCAACAGCAGTTCCTAGCTCCCATTGCGATATCGACAGCATTATGTAGAGATTCCTTATTTTCCGGGATTCGCTATCGGTTACATGCGAATGATGCTAGTTTATGCCTTTTGAAATGTTGTCCTTGAATTGTCGTGTTGCGTTCACCCAACCGCAGGATCTTTGCGAATGATGCCAAGCTATACTTTTCTGAAGTGTTGACCTTGAATTGTCATGTTGTGTTTGTCGAAACCGTAGGGAATGTCAATGGTTTGTTGATCGCTCTGTTCGAACTCATGGCATGTGGGAACAATGTTGCATGGTTTCGGTTTTCGTTACTTACTAGTAAGTAGTAACTGTCCACACATATTCTTAGAAGGGTATTTGATCCTTGTAACTAGTTTCATTATTTCCTAGTCCTAAATTTGTCGGTTCCTGCAAAGTTATGATGAACTTTGGTCATTTGTCGTGTTGCGTTATTCAAAAGCACCGGTTAATTTCTGGATCATGTCATCAGTAGCTTTTGATTCTGTTGTTTTGTACACTAGAGGGGCTTGGCTTTAGGTTATTTTTGTTTCATATTAGTCCATAATTCAGGTTTCCTGATCTATAGAGTGCTTCTCTGTTTTTTAAATATTGAGAAATATGAAGGTTATATTCTCAGCTTTTTCTACAGAATTATGGCCACATGGACATTTTATCAACATATTTTACGTTAGTATTTGTTTGAATGGATAAGCATTCATGGGTAATCTGTTTTTTTTTTCTATAACATTTAGTTATTGGCATATCAGGAATGTTATGTCTTAGGATTCAAATTTCTGCATCTTTAACTAAGAATGTATCTCATTCATTTTATTGTTCTTCCTCATATTGCTTTATGCCAACTGTGTTATTTAACTGCTAGAAAACTTTTATTGATCATTACATTTTCCTCTCTATGTGGACCTTTTTCCTTTAGGTTTTCAAAGTTAGTCAAATGGGCCCATATTCCTCTGGTCTCAAGCATATGTTTCTAGTGGGTGTTTATTCGTCTTGTATAATTATTTTCATCCTTATGTTGTAGCATGTTCAATGATTTTCCCAAACAACTAGAACTATCTGTGCATCCAAAATTGCTTGTGTCTGTAATATGTATGTGATTTGGTCTCGTGGGTTGCACTTTTTTCCCACTCTTTTGAAGTATATACTGAAACTTCACAATTGTAGGTTTGAACCTTTCGAGGTCGCAGGCATTTTCATCATTCAATCTGTGCATTTGAGACTTAGTTTTGTTGTGTTATACCATCATTTGTGGTCATAGCAGATGACAGGCAACCTGGTTGGATGGCGCGGTTGTTCGTATGACATTTGCTGATTTGGTATTTCCTTTAGAAGCATAGGCATGGTTGTAGGAAGGACACATTCCTTTGACAATTTTTCAAAAAAAGGATATAATTAGTTTTCCTTTTTAGTTGTGGATACTTGTTTGCATGTTCACAATTTTTTTTATGTCTACTGGTGCTTTGCTTTCTTAATAAATCCAATACAATTCATATAAAATGTAATCGTCTTTATTAGTTAGAGGTGACATCCGGATTATTTGATGTCCACAGGTCTAGCAGATTTGGGAGGCTTCAGGGTATTCAGTGTGCAATAGCTGGTAGGAACCTTTATGTGAGGTTCACTTGTAGTACTGGAGATGCTATGGGAATGAATATGGTGTCAAAAGGTGTTGAGAATGTATTGGGCTACCTGCGGAATGAATTCCCCGACATGGATCTCATCAGCCTATCTGGTTTGATTCTTTCCTTCTGTTTTGGCTAAGAAAGCTTGTACTGCCCTCTTTCAATAAATTTAGCATATCATTTTATTAGATGACTACACAATGTCAATTTGAACTCCACTAGTATTGTTGCACATGAATTGCTGAAGGAAGTGTTTCGTCAACAGATGGAAAATACATATTCTCTTTTTATTTTTATTTTTATTTTTTGTGCTAGTGTCACCTAAGGGAAGTGTATTTGTTCACCAGATTGTTTGATAAGTTTTGATTTTGCTGCCCACTCTCAAGAGCTCAAGTGTAGAATAAAAACTGCTCTTCTCATGAGGCAGCTAGTTAATCTGAAGGTTTGCATCGGGCTCGGAAAGAACTTGTTATGGGGCTGAACGTCTATAAGACTTAAACTATTACTGCCACTGTTTCTTATTCAGTGCAATTGTAACCTGACAAAAGTATGCTTCTGTACCAGAATGTGCTGAATCTAGAATCTTCATGTTGCTATCTATATTTTTCTATCCACTCTATGAAACAGAATTGAGATAGTGAGGTTACTGGTTTCCATCTGGCATGGAGTGACCTTGATGTGATAATCATGAGCTATCATCAGCATTTTCCCCTGTCAGGTATAGACACTGATTTTCATCTCTCTTTTTTTTTCAAAAAAAGGTAACTATTGTTCAGACAAGAAGGCTGCAGCTGTAAACTGGATAGAAGGTCGTGGGAAATCTATTGTTTGCGAGGCTACGATCAAAGGAGGGGTTGTGCAGAGTGTTCTGAAGACCACTGTGCAAAAACTCGTCGAGCTTAACATTATAAAAAATCTTGCTGGATCAGCTGTAGCCGGAGCTCTTGGAGGTTTCAATGCCCATGCAAGCAATATCGTAACTGCCCTATTCATTGCTACGGGGCAGGATCCTGCACAAAATGTCGAAAGCTCACAATGCATCACCATGCTGGAAGAGGTGAATGATGGAGATGATCTTCACATCTCTGTGACCATGCCTTCCATTGAGGTACTATGATTTAGTATGTGTTCTGTGTTTGGTTATAGAGGTCTATCCTTAGTAGAATGTTTCACAAGATTTGTGAAATTACTATCATTTGTTATCCCTTGTCTTTTCAGATATGTAATTCAATTAGATACATTATTTTGTACCAATAGTTTGCTTAGTGATCTTTCCATGTTAATGTGGTCCATTTTTTTTTTCTCAGGTTGGTACTATTGGCGGTGGCACTTCTCTTGCCTCACAGGCCGCTTGTTTGAACCTGCTCGGTGTCAGGGGTCCAAATTGTGAGTCGCCCGGGGCAAATGCTAAGCTTCTGGCTACCATTGTCGCAGGCAGCGTGCTCGCGGGCGAACTCTCTCTCCTGGCTGCCCTTGCTGCTGGCCAACTTGTCAAGAGCCACATGAAGTACAACCGATCAAGCAAAGATGTCACGAGTGCTGCTTCTTGAGCATGTAGAACAGCTCCGTTGGATCCTCCAAGGCTCCAAATGACATGTTTAGACAGAAATTGCCCATGTGATCAGATAGTTGACAAGCAAATCAGACTAATAGACTGATTGTACAGAGTGCTGATAAGCGAGCAGGACCTAACAGCAAGCGTAACCCGTTCGACTGTCTGTTAACATTATGTTGAAGAAAACTCCTAACAGAAACAGCCTGTTCGCTTGGCTTATCAGCCACCAGCCAGCAGTACTTCAGTCTCACAACAAATCAGCACCAGCCACCAGCCAGCCAGCAGTACTTTTCTCTCACAACAAATCAGCACCAGCCACCAGCCACCAGCCACCAGCCAACCGAACATGCTGGCGTCTGACTGTAACTTCTGTTCGTATGAGCCTTCGTATATTTATGTTCTCTCGTAGCCGTTCAAGCATTTAGTTCTTTTTCTCTTTTCTTTGGATAGCAGAAGATCAGATTAACCCTCTGATCTTTTTTGTGCAGTATAGTAATTTGCCTACTATGTTTGCAGCGTGAAATCTGCATTTTTGCTACCATCCCTGATTACTCTGAAGCTTGCAGCCTTGCAGGGGCCGGTCCCCTGAAACTGGCGCATTACCTGTTGTTTTACATGTTGATGTTAGCGGGGCAAGTCACTGGAGTTTCAAGGTTCAAATCAGAAGAGCCTCCTGTTGCTTTCTACGACAAGCAGAACAATCTCCAGTTACTTCAGCACCCGGGTTTGAATAGGGAAATTGAATATGTTCTTGTTCACAGAATTCTAGAGGAATTCTTATCTGTTTCACGGTTTCAGTACTTCCTGTCGTTTTCGTTGTCAACGAATATACTTCCCACTTCTCAGTGTCCATGCTCCTTCTCAGGCAGCACAAAGAACAAGTTGAGCGATTCTTCTGCTTCTTTTAGCTTTTGTAAATAAAGAGAAAAAGAAAGATAAAGTGAGCAGGAGTGCACGTAACTTCAAGAGACGCCGAAAGGCAGAATAAATCGAGCCAGTCAGGCTCAGATCTTCGAGCAGGAGAATTTTCATGCCGTTCTTCCAGAAGCACTGAAGCAAATATGTGCTCATCCTAAAGTACGAACCACATTACGGCCCATGTGGACGCAACCGGGCTTTTTCCCTCTCACGCCAAAAAAGCTCCCAGCTATAGGAGGAGCGCAAATCAAAGTGCAGCCCAACAAAGCTCGGCCCCCACCAGTTCACGAATTCTTTCTTCTACACCAAACAAAAACTGCGCTCTTCTTTATTTCGTCGTCAGAATTACATCCATTTTTTGCGAGGTAGAATTACATCCATAATCCATCTCCAGCCGCTACGTACATTCCGTCTTCAAATCCATAATACCCTAGTCCCTAGCCCTTCAGCGGCAACCCCTGCCCGCGCCCGGTGCCCGCAGCCCCGCACGAGGTTCAGAATTTCATATGCTACTTGAGTCTTTTTTTTTTTGACACCTGTTTAGTTCGGTGAGAAAGTTTGCAAAATTTACTGTAGCAATTTTAAACGAAGATTAGGAGGACTAAACATGATCTAATTATAAAACTAAATACACGAATGGACGGAAAATCGCGAGACAAATCTATTAAGCCTAATTAATCTATCATTAGAGATTGTTTACTGTAGCACGACGTTGTCTAATCATGGCCTAATTAGACTCATTAGATTCGTCTCGCGAAGTTACCTGAGGTTATGAAATGAGTTTTGTCATTAATCCATTATTTTAATACTTTTAATTAGTGTCCTAACATTTGATGTGACAGATGAATAGTAAAAAGTTATGAAAAGTTGACTAAACAGGGTCTTACTTGGAGTCTTCTACGGCGCGAGACCGCGTGTTCCTCCACGAGACGCCGACGCCGACGACGACGATGGCATTGGCATCAGCCCGGCGGTGTCCGGCGTTCCCGACCAGTTTTCCCGGTATCTGCACCGCACGAAACAGGTCGCCGGCGTCATCGTCAGTTCACCCGAATGCGACAGCCGAACGTTCAGCGCCAGCCGTCACTTGACGCGACGGGGCGGCAGCGACGGCCGCGGCGGAGTCTCCCGGACGGCACCGTCACGTGGCTGCGCGGCCCGCCTCTGCGCTGGCCCACGGCCCATGGCCGCAGCATCATCAAAGATTCGACGCGACGTCTCCCGGGGCATGGCGCCAGTGGTGGGCTGCTGCGGTTCGCGGGGGCCGGCTCCCACGTGTGGCCGCGGCCCGCTCCCCTTCCCACGTGGCGGCCCTGGGCCCCACTCCGGCCCTGCATGCCGCATCGCTGCTAGCTGGTGCCACCGGCCGGGTCCTCCCCAGGTCGACACGTGTCTCTCTTGGCCTTTGCCTTAACAGCGCGGCGCATCATTGCATGTTCTTTTTCCCTTTATATCATCTGCTGGATTTCCTTTGGGTCGGTGGCATCATCATCAGTTATACACATAAGCTATATTATTATGCTTCTAGCATTATTGCAAATAAAAGTATAAGACTCTATAAAGTATATTATTAATCCAAAAGCCCTGGTGAACGATAAATAATTATACAGTAGTTAATAGTATGATGCATGCTAAATTAACATTGACATCTATCTGAGACAGGAAGCTTGACAAACTTTATGAAACGACCCCGAAGGCTGCAAATGGGCTTAGCCGTAGCACTACTAACTGCAAGTTGCGAAATGATGCGGCCGGCCTCTCTGATTGCGGCCGGATTACATGCACCGCAGATTAAGACCGGCCGGCGGCAGAGACAACTGGGCGAGCGCATCAAATCATCTCCATCGATCGAGTCCCATCCCATCCCATCCCATCCCATCCGATAAAAGCAACGGACGAGGGACGGCTTAATTGCAGGTCATTAATAATATAATTAATCGCCAAAGTCAGACGTCCCCTCTAGTTTAGAACTAAAAAAATGTTGTCACCACTGTCGACAATACAAGAGGCGGCGGGCACCATGGACGGCCGGCGAGGGAGGAGCTCATCGGCGGCTGAGGGATCGGGGTCGGAGCCCGTCGGTCGCTGGAGATCGCGCAAGGCGACAAGGGCGGGGGCGAGCACATGCCCGGCGACGAGACAGCGCGCCGCTCGGGGGGTTATCTTAATCCCCGGCTAATCTAATCGCGCCTCCCCACTTGCATGCGCGCTACTTTAATCCATCTTTAGCCCGCCACTGATTTTTAATTAGCCGGCCGGCCATCGGATGCTTTGCTTCACTGTAATCAATCAGCCGCAGCCAAAGCTATATTTAATTGGTACGGGAACTGGTATAATAATGCCTTGCTGGCCTGTTCCTTCCAATCCGAGCTGATCGATCGATGAGCTAGCGCACGCAATGCCCCGCGCCAAAATTGAATTCAGATTCGTTTCGATCGAGCAAAGCCGGCTATTATACATCGAGAAAACATATATATAAATATAAATATATACTCCTATATATGTATATATCTATCTGCATGATCCAGGACGTCCTTTGCATTGATCCAGCGAAGTAGTTATCCCAAAACAGATGGTGTTGTTTCTTCCCAAAACGATCGAATCCGGCCGTGGCGCCAATATATAGTTAATAAATGTTGATCGTAGCAGGCCATTTATTTTGCATCTGGGACAAAATCTCTGCTTGAGCATGCAAGCACGTACGGAAGGAATTGGGTGTCGAAGAAAAAGATGGGAGAAAGCTATGAGTTTCGCCTTTCCAGAGATTATTATTCATCCTGCACCATCACAATGCAAGCTAGTGATCGCTTTGTAGGCTGGCTAAACCGGGGAGGCATCATGGCAAGCTTTCTTGATGTCAAGAACCGAGCATAGCTCGGGTGGCAAGCGCTGCGGGTAGGCAGGCTGCCGGCGCGAGTTCGATTCTCAGAATCGACACTCGCGTCTCTCACCGGGAATTATTCCCAGATTGTTTCCTACAGGTCCTGGATATTCGCGTGGTGCCACAATGGGACTACGACGTGTCCGTCGTCTACGAGGTCGGTGCGGCTTCGGTGATCTCCAGAAGGACACAAGATGTGTATAGGTTGTAGTTCTAGGGGTGTGCGTGTGTGTGGTGTGAGTGTGTTGTGTAGAGTTCAGATACTACAACTTATATACTTAGAGATCCAGGCTAAAAAAAAAAGCTTTCTTGATGTCCTCATTGATTATTGCTCAGCACTGCTGATACCATAGCTGCTTGCTGCTTTAGGAACGGTGTGAGGCAGACAGTCTGTAAAGAAATTGGCTTCCCTGAGATTGAGGCCTTGATTATATTGGCAAGACCTAAGTTACCTAACAGAGCAACATCCCATGTTGCAAAAAGTAATCATGCTCAACTTGGGATGCAGATTATGTAAATTAGAACCGTCTCTGTGGTGTATCCATTCGCACCGGAATAATTAGTGGGCATATTTCCAGAAACAGTCAGTGCGTTTAATAATATTTCAGATTCTATTTGGAAAAAAATATATACAAGACCAGTTTGTATATATATGTGGCAACTGGATAAATTGCATAATATTTCGATCATGCCTTGGACTCATGGATAGATTGTAATCTTGATAAAGGGAACAAAGCATCATTCGTCAGAAGAAAGAAACTGAACCTTTTGAAACAGCAGGCAAGATCGAGAGGCAACTTAAATTAGGAACAATCACCAGTAAATTAGCTGCACGTACGATTGCATCTCTGACGATACAGTTATTATAAATTAAAGGTGTGACCTTTGCGAAGATCGAGCTGTTCACTGCATGACAGCATCCAGTAACCCACCACCCTCTTGTCGGCCTCCATAATTATCTTTCCTCTAACAACCAATAGTACCTGACCTCCGAGATTATGAGGATTTGGTTATTATTTCTTGTGCCTTCGAGTAATTTACATTTTTGCATGCATTATTCTGTTCTGTGATACATCAGTGTTCCCGAATTTTATTGGTGCATCGTACACACAATCATCAGTAGATCACTGAGCTAGCCTACACACATATCCATTTTGGGGGCCACAATCTATGCGTACGCATAATCTATTACCGCAGGTGCACGCCATGGTAATTAAGTTAGATTACCTAGATAGCAACTTGTTATATACTCTATGATCATTTTGTTCTTCCAATTCAACGTTTGTGTTTCAAACTAGTAGCCGTCATGTTTTCTTATAGCTAACTGTTTGCTAGCTTATTTAACTATTACTAGTCTTTGTGTTGAATAATCTTCGAGGGACGGAATCATGCGTAGTTGAATATCTGAAGCAACACGTCGCTTTTGAATTGGAAATTGGAGGCATATATACGACCCATGAAGGTGTATGAAGCTATGATAATACTCCAAACGACCCTTATATAGGTCATGCCTCTTCCATGTTCCATCCAAGTAGTTGACTTACAACTAACTGATGAGATAGCTCAAATACACGCTAAACTAAAATCATGTCACACACACTGTCAGGTCGTCTTTCGTTAAACCCTCTGCGCATCAGAAAAAAGAATCAGGCATCTCTTACTATATACATCTACACCTGTACACGTAGAGCTCTGCCCCTCTATATATAGTTGAGTTGTTTTCTACTTGACCTAATGAAGAACCAGCAGGGAATCATCAAGCAACAGCATCAAGCTAGCCTATATACAAATACAATAATGCACACACAGCAGTCAGAGTCACCAACCACCAAACTGTACAGTGAGGAGAGAATTAGGTCATGTCATGGAAGGCATGATTTGTCGCCACACGCCAAGGCGTCAACATCAAGGGGCTTCCAACTTTCCAAGTGTAGGCGACGGAATTGGCCCGGCCTGTAGCTAGCTCTAGCTAGCTCAGCTGCGCCCCAACCCAAATTATATATATATACTCCCCCTGGATAACATAATCATAGGTTTCAACACATAAACAAATGGGTTTAGTTGGGGAAACCAACACCGTCAGACCTCATCTTTTCCATCAGTATCTTAACGCTATAGCTTTTGCAGGAACTGCTTGCTCGCTCAATATTTTACTGCTCTGGAGCCAGCCCACTGGAATGAAGATCGTTCCCACGCTTTTGTCCACAGCCAATGCGCGCCATATTTTGCTCGCTCTGCAGCTGTCCCGTTTTGCCATTCGCTGGGCACCTGTAATCAAACCGTTGAATCATCAGCTGCACGATTGCGCATCTATATGACTATAGTTTAAAATTGCGATTCGCTGGGCACCTGTAATCAAACCGTTGAATCATCAGCTGCACGATTGCGCATCTATATGACTATAGTTTAAAATTGCGATGCAAAGCAACAAAGAGCTAGCAAAGATCGATCAAGTGCACGCGTGAGGTCAGGACTCATGCGCTAGCTGTTTGGAGCTACTAGCTCCATGGATCAACGACAATCAGCGCAAGCAGCTGAGAGAGATGCCACAAAGGATAATATAGGTTTTGCTCTCGATCAGATCGTCTGATCTCACCCACCCAAGAACAAAGTAATTAAGCAACGAAGACGACCTGGATAGCACCAACAAAACAATATATATACTCCATGTATAAGAAATTAAGAATCCAGCTGGACGTCGCTGTTGGCGTTTTGACTTGCTGCATAGTATGCGCTCCCCGGCCGGCGGCTTACATACATGCAATAACTCATTCCCTGCGCGTGCGCAGGGCTGCAGCTGCCGCGCCCGATCGCTCCTCTCACCGGCCGGGGAGGGGGGCTTTATTGGCAGACGACGTACCGACACAGATCGCTGTTGTTTAATCGCTGGTGAGAGCGTACGCACGTACGTGCTCCTGTCGCGCTGCGCTGTGTGTGTGCAGAAATAAAATACTGACGCGCATGCACGCATGTGTGAGACTGATGAGGATCTATCACTCTATCAGTGCGATCGGGGGAGGGCCGTGCGGTGGCGACGATGATATGATCGATGTGATGCGCGCGCGTTGCGTTGCTTGTTGCGGCAGGAAGCACACGGCCGGGCCATGGATGCGGCGATCGATGGGGTGGGAGAGACGACATGGCGGCATGGGCGGGAGCGGGGGAGGTAGACGAAGACGACATGCATGCGTGCGGGCGGGCGGTGCAGTCGATCGATCGATGGAGAGGTGTCCCCAAGGGGAGAGCTGCTGCAGCTCGATATGATGATACATATATATGGCGCCGTTACAGCTAGCTTTGCATTGCTGCTTTTGTTCAGGCGGGATGGGAGGACGCAGGGATAAGGGGGAGGAGGAGAGGCGGCCAGGTTCGTTTGACCACTGACCGCACGTCCCTTCGAAGTTCAAAGCGTTCGATCAGATCGTACGCGGCGGCGGTGCGGTGCGGTGCGCGGCAAGCGATCGGCGACGAAAGACGCTCGATGATGGCAGAGAGGGAGAGAGAGAGGAGATCACATCTTACATTGGCCCCGTTTGGTTGTCTAGTCTAGCATCCAGCACGGAGGGAATCTTTTTGCATAAGTACTAAATGAAGTCTATTTGCAAAACCTCTTCACGGATGAGCGTAACTTTTCGAGACGAATCTAATGAGCCTAATTAATCGATGATTGGCTACAGTGATGCTACAGTAACCATCCTCTAATCATCCTCTAATCATGCGGCCTCATTAGATTCTTCAGGGTTCCTAGTGTAGGGGTTCTGGAGTTAGTTTTGTAAAATACCTTTATTTAATACTTTAATTAGTGGTCAAAGTTGTGAACAGTTTCTAGCACTGGAAAACCAAACGGGGCCATTGATACAGTGGCAGTGTGTATGCATCGCGATGCAGGCATGGGCGTAATTGCCGCGCGCGTGATGACGAGCCCCGGTGGATCGATGGATCGATCGGTGGATGCGGCGAATGATTTGCGATCAAATCACGGGGCGGGCCGGGCCGGGCGAGCTGCGGCCACTCCACGCGCCCCGGCGCCACCACCACGTGTCTGACAGCTGTACGGCGGGGGCAGCGGCCCGCGCTCTTCCCTTTGACCGCCAAGCTAAAACCCCTTTGACCGCACGTGACGCCGATCGATCCACAGCCGGCCGACCCGGCCCGTTCGGTTTGCACGGGAATGATTCCAGTTCAACATTTTCTTCTATGATTTATACTTTTCCGAAATCGCCTGATCCGGGATAAGAGCAACTCCAGTGGAGGACCCTAAATGGATCCCTACTCTAAATTTTAGGGTCTTCCTCTAAAAAATCAACTCCAGCAGGGTCCCTAAATGAAAATGCATTTTCCATGCCCACCCAAATTTCAGCTCCAAGCCCCCATTCCTAGGGGCCTCCAATCCCCCCCTCAAAACATGAGTTCCACTATTTTTAGAAGAAAATAGGGGTTTGGGCTGATTTCCCACTGGAGTTGAGAGGTAATTTTGGGCCTCTATTTTTTGCAATCCGGCTTGCAAATGGATTTTGAGGGCTTCAATTTGCATGCCTCCACTGGAGTTGCTCTAACCGAACGGGCCGTCAAGCGCCGTTCCCTGCTTGTTCAAATGTCAATGTTCTTCGCCTAAAAAAATGTCGATGTCCTTGCATTGCTTCTCACGCGATCCTAGCATAGATCCAAATAAGGAGGTCAAAGGGTGTGCGTGCTGCGAGGGCGATACACATACAGATTCTGTTGGTAACTGCTACCCGTCGAGTAGTAATATCACTGCAGCACTGTACTGCCTCTGTGAACAGTAGTAATTGCCACACAACGGCACAGAAGATACGAATCCCTTCGGATCAGGTCGCACGGTGCAACTGCACTGGAACGTACGCCTGCAGCTGCAGGTAACAGCAGGCATCTCAGATCGAAGCCTTTGACAGTCTAAATTTGGCCATGTAAATTTAGCCTTCGTACCTATTGATACTCCAATGATATGGCGCTGCGGTTGGGCGATCCATTCAGGCACCGATTATCCAATAATCGTGCCAGTTCTAACAGCAAAGGGCATCAGCAATCATTCGTATTATTGGTCACAAGTGTTGTACTACTATGGATATCATCATATATTTATCACCATATATTTATTATACTAAGGTTCCATGGGCTTGGAGTTATGTTGATGTTGTACTTAATTTTGTAATTGAGACCCTATCAAGGCACTATCAATAAAGAGTTTTATGGCATGGTTTCTAGTAATGCCACATCATCTAATCCGATTTTCTTTAATGAATGAAATCATATCTTTCAATGCGCAGTTTCATATCACAACAATTTTATAGATAAGACGTATATGCTTTAGAGCATCTCCAAAAAACTCTTTATATCTTTGCTAACTTACAAGAGTAGAGATGTTGGTGAAAAAACACTCCCCAACAACCTCTTCAATTGGATATTCAAATATAGATATCATCTATTTCGGANCGCGAGCCACGCCCGCCCGCCGCGGGGGCCGAGCCACGCCGGGCCACCGGCCTCCGGCCTCCTGCCCACCGGACTTGCTGTGTGGACGGGAGATAAGAGTGGGAAGAGATAAGGAAGAGAGAGAGAGGGGGGTTGAGAGTAGAGGATCCGGTGGATGAGCACTTATAAAAATATCGTCGGTTCTGATTTGGTTTTAGTCCCGGTGGATTGCTCCACCCGGGACTAAAACGTGCCCTTTAGTCCCGGGTGGAGCCACCAGCCGGGACTAAAGGCGTTCCTGCCCTTTAGTCCCGGGTGGTGGCTCTACCCGGGACTAAATAGGAGCAATCCACCGGGACTAAATGCTCGACCCGGGACTAAAAACCCTTTAGTCCCGGGTCTAATTGATATCGGGACTAAAGGGGGTGAACCAAAGGTCATTTTTGTAGTAGTGTGCTCGCCCTCATTTGTCGCCACCCGATCATTATTCGCGATTGCGGCAGTATATAAATAAAACCCCGATGTGTCTCGAGATCCAACCAATCAGGGCCTAGTCATTCAAATTTGTTTCGCTCTGTGCGTCACATGATAATGACCCGCGGTTTAAAATAATGCAAGTGTCAGCCTGTCAGGTCTCCATAGCAAGGTGCCAAAGGTCAGCCATGTACACCCAGGAAAGCTCGATCACAAACTGCAAATCCCTGGTTTCCTCATTGCCCAGTTTTCATATCGGCTGATGGGACCCCGGCCACTGACTGTGCCATACTGCCGTGTCGATGTTATTATGCTAAGGCTCCTTTTCAACCGTTAGAGTCAACCACCAGTTCATAAAACCATTTCAATGCAAGTTTTATATGACACGTAGTAAAAAACGATGACATGGCGTGGAATTCATGACAAGAGAAAGGATTTGGGTTTCATAGGGATGAAACCCTGTGTATACAGGTATCAAGACTATGAAACTGGGATGAAATCTCTACCGAGAGCAATTCATTTCATCTCCACATATTTCATTAACTCTCATTGATCACTTGATGCAATATTTAAGTGATATGTTAGTCTATGAAACCGTGAATTAAAACCTTACATTGACAGACCCTATTTCATTCATCTACTCAAATACTTTTAGATGACATGACATTTTTGGAAACCACGAAATGAAACCTTGCACGGAGAATGGCCTAAAAATAAAAAATGGCATAAGAGGCAATTTATCCAATGGTCTAGTTCTTAGCACATAACTCAAAATATAAATGGACCCGTACATCAGCCCCATAGAGTTTTGCAAAATATGTATATGAGACTATCTCTTGATCAAGACTAAAGAGATAGCTCGTCTCGTTTCCTTCTTTATCTCTCTTTCACAAGTTCCATCTAAACAAAGTATTATATTTTAATTATATAAGCTGGCTGATACAACGCTATTGGAGGAGGCCTAAGAGCGCCCAGCACGCACCGCTGTCGATACACTTCGACTCTTTCTTTTCTTTGTTTCTTTCTTGAGCAGCTAGTAGTTTTGTGCAGTGGGATAAAAAGACGATTCATCGGACCTAGCAGGTTCGAAACCAGCCTCGTGGTTTGGCAGCATCATTTCTTCGTGTATTTTCTTCCGATGTCATTAGCATTGCAAACAATGTTTGAACAGTACTTTACACTAATTTTTAACTTCCCACCGTGTCTACGCGAGATCATAGATTATATGTTGTGTGCAGTCCAGAGAGTCATCCTCGCTCTTCATTTTTGGCTAGCGAAAAATCCGAAATAGATGATATCTATATTTGAATATCCAATTGAAGAGGTTGTTGGGGAGTGTTTTTTCACCAACATCTCTACTCTTGTAAGTTAGCAAAGATATAAAGAGTTTTTTGGAGATGCTCTAAAGCATATACGTCTTATCTATAAAATTGTTGTGATATGAAACTGCGCATTGAAAGATATGATTTCATTCATTAAAGAAAATCGGATTAGATGATGTGGCATTACTAGAAACCATGCCATAAAACTCTTTATTGATAGTGCCTTGATAGGGTCTCAATTACAAAATTAAGTACAACATCAACATAACTCCAAGCCCATGGAACCTTAGTATAATAAATATATGGTGATAAATATATGATGATATCCATAGTAGTACAACACTTGTGACCAATAATACGAATGATTGCTGATGCCCTTTGCTGTTAGAACTGGCACGATTATTGGATAATCGGTGCCTGAATGGATCGCCCAACCGCAGCGCCATATCATTGGAGTATCAATAGGTACGGGTGAATCACGCATGGAACGCGAGAGCATCCCCCGAGGCCTATTTTAAACACGTGCACCACCCCCAATCGGCCGTACTAAAACCAACTTGTATATACGAATCGCGCTCGTCGTTTAATGCGCGCGCAACGTCGTTGTTAGCATCGCGCGTCGTGGCATGGTAACCTCTCCTTGACCGGCCTGTACTTGCAGGTTGCAGCTAGGCGTCGTCAAAATCACCAGCAGGGGGCACCAACAGCGAACCGCCCATCATTGATCGCTCTCGCTCGCTGTCCAGCCACCTGACGTGACGTGACGAGCACCCTACAGCGCCCACCGTAGCGAAATCGACGGCGCCGATCGCTCGGCACGTACGCCCCCCGCGCCGGCCGGCGTGATCTGCACGTACGCTCTCGGCTAGCGGCCGGCGCCAGTACCGAGTCGTACGCTGGTACGACTGCACGAGACGTCTCGCGCTCGTCCGCCCGGGCCGCGGGCACGGGCGCCGCCGCCCCCAGTCCGGCCCGGCGCCTTGCCCTACGTACCCGGCCGCGCCCGGCCCACTGGCCAGCCTGGACTCGATCGACCCGGCCCCGTCGCGTCTTTCGTTCAACGAACGCGACAGTGACTAGTCCATGGCGTGTTGCTTTGGGTGCGGGCGGCGGGGCGGGGGGTGGGGGGCCGGCCTCTCGGCGGGCGCTGGGCCGCTGGCCCACCACCGCCTGGCCTACACGTACACCGCCGCCACGGCCTTTGAGCTCCTTCCGTCCCTCGGCGGCTCGGCCCTTGGCCCCCCGCGCGCCGAGTAAAAACGGGGGGAGTTGGTGGGTGGGAGAGGGGATTGGATCATTGGACCCGGACCGGGAGGCGGTACTAGATAGAGAGGGGCAGAGAGGGAAAGGCAGGACCTTATCAGCAGCGCCAGCCCCCATCCCTCGCCATCCCCCTCCCTCCTCTCGGCTCTCCGGCTCCGCTCTCGCCCTGCCTGCCTTTAATTCGGAGGCCGCACGCTGCTCTCCCGTCTCTCCTCTCCTGCCTCCCTCAAGCGGCGGCTCTCTGATCCTCCCCGTGCCTGCCTTATAGCAGCGGCACCCACCCTCAGGCGCGCCGCCACGTCTAGGCCCTTCTCTCCTTCTAGATCCCGCCGCGCGCTATAAACGCACAGCACGCAGCCTCGATCTCCTAGCTAGGCCGCGTCCTCTCGCTTGCTGCTGTCGAGGGCGAGCTGTGTTCTGCGGCGGTGCTGCTCGTTTTTGGAGGCCGCAGCTGCAGGCCGGCGAGGTTGCTGAAGCTAGGAGCTTGTGTGCAGCACAGCGTCGTCCAGGAGAAGCTCGCTAACTTCGGCCGGAGGTAAAGAACTTTGTTACCGGTTAGCTAGTGCATCACTGCATCTGCAATTCCATCATCGCTATAGCGTCTTGTCGAGACAAGTCAAAAGGTCGAGGATAGCTAGAGGAAAGGAAAAAGATCTCCCATTTCGTGTGCTGTTCATGTCGCTGCTCGCGTTTTGGTTTTGGGCTTTGGTTTCGCGCTTTCTGATGCACTGTGGCATGCAAATTAAGCTGCTTTGCTTGCTGTGTGTAGGTCCAGGCGGGTTTAGCCGTGCAGCGCGGTGGTGGCGGCGAGGCAAGGAACGAGGCGGCCGCTGCTGCTGCACGCGAGGAGCGCGGGCGATCGAGACCGTGAAGCTGGCGGCCGGCAAGTGGTGGGAGCGGCCAGATGACACGGCCATGCCCGGAATGGACCCCGGCGGAGGCGGCAGCTCGCGCTACTTCCACCAGCTGCTCCGGCCGCAGCAGCCCTCGCCGCTGTCGCCCAACTCCCACGTCAAGATGGAGCACCACAAGGTGTCTCCCGACAAGAGCCCGGTGGGCGGCGAGGCCGAGGCGGGCGGGAGCGGGAGCGGCGCCGGCGGTGACCAGCCGTCCTCGTCGGCCATGGTCCCGGCCGAGGGTGGCAGCGGAGGCAGCGGGTCGGGCGGGCCCACGCGGCGGCCGCGCGGGCGCCCGCCGGGCTCCAAGAACAAGCCCAAGCCGCCCATCATTGTGACGCGCGACAGCCCCAACGCGCTGCACTCGCACGTCCTCGAGGTCGCGGCCGGCGCGGACGTCGTCGACTGCGTCGCCGAGTACGCGCGCCGCCGGGGCCGTGGCGTGTGCGTGCTGAGCGGCGGCGGCGCCGTCGTAAACGTGGCGCTCAGGCAGCCGGGCGCGTCGCCCCCCGGGAGCATGGTGGCCACGCTGCGTGGCCGATTCGAGATCCTCTCCCTCACGGGCACGGTGCTGCCCCCGCCGGCTCCGCCCGGCGCGAGCGGCCTCACCGTCTTCCTCTCCGGTGGGCAGGGCCAGGTCATCGGCGGGAGCGTGGTGGGCCCGCTCGTGGCCGCGGGACCCGTCGTTTTGATGGCGGCGTCGTTCGCGAACGCCGTGTACGAGCGGCTGCCGCTGGAGGGGGAGGAAGAGGAGACAGCCGCGGCCGCCGCCGGAGCGGAACCGCAAGATCAAGTGGCACAGTCGGCTGGACCCCAAGGGCAGCAGCCGACGGCCTCTCAGTCCTCTGGTGTGACCGGAGGCGACGCGGGCGGCGGCGGCATGTCGCTCTACAACCTCGCCGGGAATGTAGGCGGCTACCAGCTCCCGGGAGACAATTTCGGGGGCTGGAATGGAGGCGGCGGCGGCGGCGGAGTCCGGCCACAGTTCTGATCCATGCCTCGCTACGCCCAATTCTCGTCAACATGAAGAAGACGTACATCACGAAGATTCAATTGGTGCAGAAGCTAGTCTTGCTATCCAGCCAGAACTGAGAGCTGAAGCTATAGCCTCTTGATGGAACCGAGACATGCATGCTGGATTGTTCATTGGAGAGACCTTGCTTTCATCTGGGTGCTAGTGCTATAATATACTGCATGTGTTTGCACATGAGGAGGCCGGATGCATTGAAAATCATCAGGTGTTTTAAAAAAAAAAGAGTAGTGGTGGTTAATCAAGGGACAAGAGGAAAGCTAGAGATGGATTCATGCAAGAGCTAGCTCAATAAACTAAAGGTCAGTGAGATCCGATGTTTTGTGTTTCCAGCGTTTTCTTTTCCCCCATTTCGATTTGTAATGTGGTATCATATTCTGATTGTATCTTGCTGTAGAATGATATGTTTCTATTATAACCATTTGCTTCTCTCCTCTACAATCGCTACCTGAGAGGCTGAGACTACATACCTGTGCTGCTGTGCAATAGCAAAACTCTTTTGTGTCGCTTTCGCATGTGTTTTTAAGTTTCAGTCTCACACACAACTCGCTGGCGTGGACAATCTTCGGTCAAATATTTGAATGGTTCAACCTTACTCAAAGTTTGAAGCCTTACCTATGTCAAAGTTTCAACTATCTAAAACCTAGCTAGGTGAGTAGGTTTAGACTAGAGGTACACAGTATATCTTGGGCATGCACGTGCTTGGAGCTAGCATTGTGGTTTTCTCTAGGAGATGGCCTGTCTCAGTCTCTCAGACCGTTTAGTTCTTGCTCCTATGTAGAGGTAGAGCAGAGGTTAGTTTGAGCACTGGTTTTTGTACTTGGTTTGGCAGGAGAGGCCCAGCCGCCCAGGGGAGTGAGGAACAAAAAAGCCTTCTGTCCCTCTCTATATTTGTTTCACCTGCAGTACCGTAATGGCTCATGGAGTCATGCGTGTGAGATTACATGTAGAGCCAGACGACTATGGTGGGGTAGCTAGCTTGGGTAAGAGATGAGTACTGTGTAGATATAGATGAGAAGGAGTGGCAGTGACTCGGTGATGCCGCTGCAGTGCGCTACTGTATCGTAAGCCTGCTGTGGGGGACACTGAGCACAACACGCCAAGCCCAAAATTGACGCTGCGACCATCTGCGGCGTACGACCCTGCATCCTGCACCCTTCCAAGTACAAATGCACAATTCTGCAGCGCCCTAAATGGAAAAGGGGAGGAAGCTTTCGCTTTTGCATAATTTGTGGGGACTCTGGGGAGAGGAGAGCCGAGAGCAGGAGCGCTTCTGGCTTTGGAACTTGCTCATGGGCTCATGGCTTTGTAGTAGTAACTTTTGTCGTTGGAGTTGGAGTTGGAGATGCAGATGCCAATGCGCCGGCCAGAGCTAGCTGGTCAAGGCGTTTATCTCTCTTTCCTACTCCACTTGTCGACACGGTGACCGAGTACACTTCATACGTGGGTATTCAGGTTCAGGTCTACTGTAACTCTGGCCTTGTTTAGCTCCTGCAAGTTTCTGCAATTCAGGCTCTGTTTAGATTGGCAACTTTTGCCGGCAACTGGCAACTTTCATTCCACTATAACAACCGTGCCTCCCTCACAGAACATGCTTTCCAATGGCAACTTTCTTTCTAAACTTCATCAAACTTTCCCAACTAAACAGGCCCTCAACCAAAAGTAACGCATTGAAAAACGTGCCCCTCCTCTCTGCGACACACTTCCTAATACACTTTTTCTACAGAAAATTCAATCAAATTCAACCAACTAAACAAGGCCTCTGTAAGTTTAAGGCAGTAGTAGTGTTGTGACTGTCCGAGACGTGCATTCTCTATTTCTCGACCATATATGTGGGGTTAACTCTCTCCTTGAATACATATTCTGCATACACGGAGGAAAAGTGTACTATTATAATTGGTTTGTGTGTTCCACTGTTAATTTCAAACTTTGCCAATGTAATCCCTCATGAAGTTATACATGCATGGCGCCCTTTCTTAAAATCCATATATCAATTTAAATATTTCCCAATTTATTTGTAGTAGCAGTAATTGTTTACATGCAATATAATGGTCAGTTTTCTATTTATATGTAATAGCTGGCAACGAAAACAAATGATATTAGGGTCACGGTTTCCTTCGTAAACCGCGGCAATTCTTTTTTCTCCTACACCATCATTTTGGAAAAAAAAAACTATAAGGGTAAGCTTGTTCTTGTTTTCTGCGGCCATCATCGTGCGACTCTACACAATTTTTATTTGCTTCTACTAATTTGTATACAAAGAACAAAAGTTAAACATAAAATATCAAGTGAAAGCTTCATATGCTAGGTTCTTGCTTCCTACTAAA
>CM014270.1:66401866-66475785 GCA_004135705.1 Alloteropsis semialata | reverse complement strand
AAGGCCTCACGCGACATACGAAAAGCATCGTAGCTACTTTGCGGATTATCTAGAGTCAGCCTCATCCATTGAGCCCCCGTCAACTTTTGGAAGGGACAAGGGGGATTGACCAGAGGTTGCATCATCTGCCACATAGCATGTAGCCTCCGTAGCATTGTAGCTGCTGTTGACACCCTCTCAATTTCTACTTCACATTCAGATTCGCTTCTAGACGTGTCTGTGATGCTAGCCATCTACAAACTAAGATACAAGGAACCAAAAGTCAGCATGTAAGCAGTAATAAGCCAGTAAAACTAAAAAGTCAAAGCAGCATAGCTTCAAAAAAGTTTCACTCATTTTTTATTTCACTTCAAATTTAGCTTCATGGGGACTTGCTCAAAAAGACAGTGGAGGGGCTCCACAGCTGAAAGGAGCAAGGCTCTTTTCTTTTGAAGAACTGAAGAAATGCACAGACAATTTTGCAGAAAATAATGAGATAGGATCGGGAGGGTATGGAAAGGTAAATAAGTACATATATATAGTATCACCTATCAACATCTTTTGAAGGGTTTTGCAGAGATAACTAATATGGCGGTTCCGCATTCACCGCGTCATGTGAAAGGTTTACAAGGGGATAGTTGCAGATGGAACAAAGGTGGCAATAAAACGAGCAGAGTATGGATCAAGGCAAGGTGCAATGGAGTTCAAGACTGAGATTGAGCTGCTATCCAGAGTTCATCACAGGAACCTGGTAAGTCTGATAGGATTTTGCTATGAACAAGGGGAGCAGATGCTGGTATATGAGTATATTTCCAACGGTACATTAAGGCAGAACTTACAAGGTGTGCACACAAAACCTAGTTACATTACCCATATTTGTTATGTATGGACCTGTTTTTTTCATTTTCATTTTCGTGTACTATTATAAGAAATTTATTATTATGCACCAAGAGGAATGTACCTGGACTGGAAGAAGAGGCTCAGGATTGCTCTAGGCTCAGCCAGAGGACTAGCATACCTTCACGAACTTGCTGATCCACCTATTATCCACAGAGATGTCAAGTCCACGAATTCCATTTTGGATGATAACTTTAAAGCAAAGGTTGCTGATTTTGGTCTGTCAAAGCTAGTCGTCCAGCATGGTGGACCTACAAGTGTGTTCTTGTATTTTCAAAAAACCCAGCTTACACTTACTGTGTCACCTTTTTTTTATGAAACGACACCCTTCCTAATTTCAATTACAGAAACTCATGAAACATGCATCAAGTCTAACATTGAAATGAAATCATCCTTTCAGACTAATGGATACATCAGTTTTAAAAGAGTATAATTACTTATTGACATCAGTTAAATATCTAAGTGAGAATATTTTATCTGATTCTTTGGTAAGAAAATTGCAAGTAAACTGCATTTCCCTATAGAAGATCATGGTAGCAATAAAACTTGAGTTATCAAACCATTTTAGAACTATTCAAGGCACCATGACCTGTCCTACGATCTTGTGTATTTCTAGGATAACTAAAGTGCAGCTATGTGTGTACATACTTCACCAACTCAGTAGTAATTTCCTGTTGATCTGGATTCTGGAATTAAGATTTGACAGTGTCAATGCGTTATCAGCGGGACCTTGATTTCTCATTCTTCTTTTCAGATCAGGGAGGTTCCAAAAAAAAGGCAAAAGCAACCAGCCAATGTGCACTTGACAGCAGCAAATTTTTTTTCTAACGGCTGATCAGTGATTAAAGCGATGATTTGATCAATTTTTCCCCATTGGATTGAAGCGATGATTTCATCAATATCAATTTAGTGCTAATTTGATTTGACTCTAGTATCGGTTATAGACTGATGAAAGCTCCGCTCAAGAGAAGTGTCTTCTACTGCGTGTGCTTGGACATGTGATTCATCTGAAAGTGACATAGGCCTATGTGTCGTTGCAAGAAGAGTTATGGCCAGAGGAAGGGTTAGTGCACACAAGACTTCGGAATTAACAGTATGAAGGGAGAGGTTAATGCTGAACAATGCAGATTTAGCAGTACTCTACAATTGATCTGTGAGTTCAAGGCAACATGAACCAATAATGACAGGAATATACTCATGGCGTTATGGTGTATTATCTCTTAATTATGCAAAGATCAAAATAAAACATGTACCAATTGAATTCCACTCAAACAGATAGCTTGAAACGACCCGGATTTTCAGAAATGAGAATCCGAATCCCTGTACCATTGTGATAGTCCCAGAATCAACAGCTATCACGTACAGAACTCATTTCAGCTGGATATCACATCCATACAACGAAAACATTCATCAGAGTTAGCTTACAACAAGGATATATAACGGAAAGCGTACCGGTACATGCCCCTTGGGCTAAACGACAATATGAAATCCAACGCAACGGTAACTAGGCTTCAAGCCAGCTTCATCTTCAGAGCGCCACTTCCACAGGCAACACTTGAGCATAGCACTGCAACCTTCTCACCAACTTCAACGGAGTTGGTCTTGCACTTCGGATCTTCACCTGTTCATTCACAAACTGCCCCCAAGGATTGGGACAGGTCCACGTCACCATCCGTAATGCAAGCTTTAAGGTGGCCTAAATCTAGTATAAGAAGTATCAAGGATAGGCTTAAGGTTAATCCTATGCAAGCAGCAGCATCTCCATCCCAAAACCATTCTCACAACACCACGAGCGATCCTGGCGCACCAGGTACCCGTCACCAATATCTTCCACTCATCACTCTCTAGGCGATGTGAAAGCTCCCACCCTTCACATCTCAACTGCCCGAGGCAGGCCCTACTCTAGAGGGGAGGTAGAAATCCCTAAAACAATGGCAGATTGTGTGAAATTCACAGGAGCGTCCGTTGACCGCGGACGGCGGCTATATATAGATTAGACTCTGCAGAGTTTTGTACACCTGAACCCACTCGGGCTGCGAGGCGGTGTACGGCCGCCTCGAGACGCAGCCCACAGCATAGACCCTAGCCAGTGAACGGTACCCTCCTGCTTTTCCCGGCTTAGGATATGTCGAAGACGCAACTCGGCATCCGAGAACTGTGATGGCCTCCCCCGCGGTGGCCAAGTCCCAGGGTATGAGCCTCCTTCGGGGGAACAAAGGTCTCCGCCTTTTCCCCCACACACTTCCGCTAACTCCTTACAGTCCGGATACCGCACTTAACTAGGCTGGCTGGAACACCCCCCCAGTGGGTGTAAGTGGTGTGCACGAAGTTCTGTGAACCAGGCAATCCAACTCGGTTTTTGGTGCCGGGGTGAGCGTCACCGTCAAATAGCGTATCCACCTCCAGTGGTCCGCTCGCGCACCCATTACAGGTATTGCCGCCAAACTCCTCAAGTAGCACAAGAACATGTACCCGCCACAGGTACCACATAGGATGCGCCTAAGTTCGCACCCCAAGCCCTCGATACGAGATCGAGTTAAGCTGCTCACCCCCGCAAAGTTCCCAAAACCCCTTACTCCTTTCCCGGGTTTTTGCCCCACACACGCCAAGAATCCTATCACATCCATCCCATACACATGCAAGCATAGCAAGTTCATAGCATCCAGTATAATAGGCTATCAAGGTTAACGGTAAGTAAATAAGGCCATGCAATAGGTCAAGCATCATCATCATGCGAGAAAGTAAAGCGCTAGCATACTAGAAGCAATGCCTAATAGGATTCAAAGTAGGATGGGCGTGGACACCTGTGACTTTGCAATCCAAACTCATCTTGACGTAGTTGTACAAGTCTTCACTTGTCGAAGTCCAAGTTGACGAAGTCCGAGTCGACGGAGTCGACGAAGTCTTCTAGATCTTCCTCAGATCCTAGTACACGTTTGCATAAATAAACAACGGCATCTAAAGCAAATAAACTCCAAATAAGAAGCAATAAGAGCCAAAAACACCAAACCTCACACTAACGGGTAGTTCATGATTTTAGAAGGAATACCTAAATTGGTTTCAATTTATTCTAAGCTACGGTTGATTTTATACTATTTTCCTTTAATAAACCCTTTCTAGATTTCCGCAAAAGGAAAAGAAAACAACTGACATGCGGCAACACCGAAATGCGTCACATGCCAGGCCCGGGTTAGCCGTGCTAACATCATTACGATATCAACACGTAGGGTTAATATCTGACACCAACATTGGGCCCTGTTGACATCAGTGTTGCCCAAGTTAACGGCGAATGTCGACTTGGTCAACGGGGTCAGAAGGAGGTTAAACCTGGTTAGCGGCTTAAGTTAGCGGGTCCCACACATCAATGTACGGGTCCCATTGGTCAGGTGGACAGGCTGATCCGGTCAGTGGGGTACACATGTCATCACATGTGCCCCGAAGAGTTAGTGGCCCAGATAGTTAGTTAGTGGGCCCGGCTTGCAATAAGATGAGCCCGATATGTTAGTGGGCCGAGACGGTCTATTAGCAGGTCGTTACTGGGCCAACAAGGTTGAAAGGTATACGGGTCAGGCAGCAAGGCATCTTGTCTAGACGGCAGCAAGGCTCGGATCCGATGCAACGAGTTGCACACAAGTCCGAGTGGTCTCTGGTAAGGTTCGAGGTTAGATCGGAAGCAGGCTAGGTGGTAGCGAAGGTTGGCCGGAGCGGTTATGGACCAAGAAGGGACACGGCTTAGGTTCAAGGTCGAGGCAAGAGCGACGAAAGGTGTCGTTCATGCACTCGAGCTTAAACGGCGAGGGCGCGGCTTAGGCCGATGGCACACGGGCACAAGGTTCACCTTGGCTGTGCATAAGAAAGGTGTTGGTAAAACGGGGAGCGAAGCGAGGATGTTCATGGTTTCGGGTTCAACAAGCAAGGGCAGGGTTTTCACGCGAGGTCATGATTCACCATGGTCGCGGAGCGATCGATAAAGGATGAAGACAAGGCGGCTTAGGATCGGGCGAGACAAGGCTTTGGACCGGGTTGTCACTTGGGCTGGTTCGGCTTAACGCGAACACGCGCGAGCTCATGGTCGTCCATAGCCGCGATAAGGACGCGAGCGTTGGGAAACGGCTCAACACGGCATGGCTTGGCGGGTATGCGGGTTGCATGTCACGTAGTCGCAGCTTGGCTTTGGTTGGGCGAACGTGTGCGGGCACGTGGTCGTCCACGGTCGCAACATCGCCGGGATGGGACGGCATGGCCTCGGCTTAGAACGCGGGTTCATGGCATTCCATGGCCGCGACGTGGTTGGCAAGGTAACAGCATGGGGATGGTCAGGGACAGCAAGGATTCAACGGCAAGGTTCACGACTCACGATCGACTCACAAGAGATGATGATCAACAGCGAAACGGAAAAGCCAGGACATGCACAGATGGTTTGGGCATTTCATCGAGCACCTGTGGGGCGGGATCGAAAGGAGCTATGGTTAGGCAGCGAGGGCATGGCAAGGTAACCCCGACGGTTGCGGCACCTGCAAGAATACTCCGACTCGAAGGCGATCACAGAACAACAACGAAAACAGCAGCCAGGTGAACTAGGCATTTCATCGAACATGTTGTGGGCGAGGTCAAGGCAGCCATGGTGGAGTTCTATTTGGACTTGGCTTGGTCATGGGAGCGACGGTTCCTGCACAAGGCACAGCGGCACGAAGGCCGGACAGCAAGGGGATTAGAACGGCGGGGGCATGGCCTGGCTTACCAGCAGCTTGGCGCTGTTTCGAGGTGAAGCAGAACGTGGGCGAGGCCGACGTGTTCGTTGTCGTGCAGGACGAGCAGCAACGGGATCGCAGCTGAGCGGGTTGGCGTGGCTTCCCTGGTTCACGGCAGCGGCTCGAGGTTGCTCATCGGGGACGCCAGGTTGCGGTTCGACTTGACGACGTCGGGTCGCAGTTCAGGCACAGACGAGGCGACGAGGGAGCAGGACGACGACGACTCGCGGTCCGGCTCGAGCAGCATGGTCGGGGTGACGACGACGTGGAGTAGAGCAGCGCCGGCGATGGCTTCATGGGTGGCGGCACAGAGACGAGGGCGCGGCGAGGTCCGGCGGCGCAGGCTCGCGGTTCAGCTTCAGGACGGCGAACTCGGGGACGGCGCGACGTCGAACGGTGGCGGTGCTCCTGGCGGCCGTGCGAACTCCAGCATCGCGGCTCGGGGATGGCGGCGTCCTCCAGCCCTCCTCCTCGGCACCCTCTCCTCCAGCTCCTCTCTCTTCTCTGCCATGGTGGCGACGGATGGATTGGGGAAGGAAATTCCCAATTGGGTTCTGGGCAACGGAAGGCAGCGGCGATTGGGGATTTTATGGGGGCGCGGCGCAGCAGACTTGGCAGCCACGGAAGCAGGGCGATTGGCGTGGGCGAGAGGAAAGAAGGGCGCGCGCAGAGCCGGCGCTTGCGTGCGGCGCCCACTAGCGCGAAGCTCACGCGACGAGCGCGTGTGCAGCTGCAGCGGAGAAGAAAAACAGGGGTCCTGGCGGTTGGGCAGGCGGCCGGGTTGGGCTGGTGGAGCAGCTGGGCTGGCCTGGCAATGCTGTGGGCGAGCAGGCCGAAATGGCCAGCAGCTTGAGAAGCTTCGATGGTTGGGCTTCTTGCGAACAGTAGCCTGCTGCATGCATAGCACGAGCGGTGACTGGGCTGATTGGGAGCATTAAACAGGCTGGGCTCCACGTGCAACAACAGACTTGGCTTGGATTTCCACGTGAACAGCAACATGCAGCGGAGATAAAGGTAGATTAGGCCAGCTAATTAGATGGGTCAAGGCTTGGTTAGGAGTTAGCATGTTAGCTGATCAAGGGCAGGTCAGTCAGATTAGAGCCCAAGTTAGTTTGGGTTAGTTAGATGTTAGCTTTAGATTTATATTTGAATTTAGAATCCAAATATAAATCACACTCAAAAACCAAACAAAGCCAAAGGAAAGCCAAAACACTCTAACCTAAATTAACCTATGCAAGAATTAAAAGGTCAATTTTAATTTTCTAGGAGTTTAGGGAGATTCACAAGAAGACAATTCTAGGTGTTTTCACGACAATGCAAGCAAAAATTTTGAAATCCACATTTTTGCATTCAAGGAACATTCCGGAAAAATCCGGGATGTTACATAGCTAGGCCATGTGAGGAAATTTACTCAATCTGGATTATCCCTTGGAATGTTCTTGATACAGTTTATAAAGCTTTCTCAAGTGATGGAAAAGATATGAACCAACCAGGCATCACTTAGATATGTGCTAATAGATACAATTCCATTAAAAGATGACTGAAACAGTAATGAAAGCAAGTTTAGTATTGCTCCAACATGAAGTTTATCTGAAGGTTTCAGTTATAAGATGACCGAAGTATCAAATTATGAAAAAGGAAGTATATCAGGATTCAGTGGGAACCATCCAATGGTATGAACTTTTATTTGAACAACAGAAATAGGTATTTGTGACCCAGACAAAGTCATACACTAAGAGGGAGGAAGTAACATCAGCCAACCTGGAGTCATCCATTTCAGAGGCTCGATGAATAAAGATGAGCAATCTTGTTCTTTGTTGCTGTATGAATGGCCACTCTTCCTTTGGTTCCAGTCAAAGCAAGACTCACCTTCACCAGGAACATGGCTTATAACATTGTCATCCACAGCAATAATCCTCCTGCATTTCCTGCAGCGGTAAGCTGTTTTATGTTTCTCTATCTTTGAAGCAAGACAGTAGATTGTTTCTCTATCTTCTCAAGTACAAGACTGATAGCACAATTTAAAATAGGACAACATGTGCAACCTGAATTACAATATTGCAAACCGAAATACAAACATGACATTGGGCTCCCAACAGCCATCAAATTGTTCAATAGTTGTTTATCACATAATCATGACGCAAGAACTCAAATTGCACACAATCAATTAAACAACATGGCAACGAAGTCTGCAAAGTATGTTTATTACACGCGTGACTAATGAAAACAGATACACGGCCTGAAGCAGATGGTGTGGTGAATGTGTCACTTGGACTTTGGACTCTTCTGGTGTCCCATCGTCTTCACGAAGTTGATGCGGCCATCTTCAGTTCTCATACGAATGAATGCCCTACGCGCGGTCCTGTCCATGCAGATGCGCATCGCCTCCATGAAAAATGGGTCAGACTCACTGTACCCATCAGAGTCCA
Source organism: Alloteropsis semialata (assembly GCA_004135705.1). Taxonomy (NCBI): domain Eukaryota; kingdom Viridiplantae; phylum Streptophyta; class Magnoliopsida; order Poales; family Poaceae; genus Alloteropsis; species Alloteropsis semialata. Next base: position 66,467,729 of record CM014270.1, on the reverse strand, counting down.
AAATTGCTATTACTTGATCGAGCTCATCATTTTCATCGGAACGATAAGCCTTTTTTTTTCTTCGCGTCACTCACGTAGTTGCTGAATTCTTCCATGCAGTCCTCAATGGACAAAGTCTTGCTACTCTTCTTCTTTGGGCTCGAACCGCCAGCGTCTTGCAGTGGGCGTTTGGAGGACTTCTCTAAAGGAAGGGGTACTCCGAGCTCATCCACATGTAAAGGGGGATCAGGTGTATGGGGGCTATCAGCAGATGGAGTTGCTTCTGAACCGTGGCCACCAGCAGATACTAGCTCTCCCCTATCAAGTGGCTCGTGTCCGAAAAGGTTATAAAGTTGCTCACAGCAGGGTGGGCGTTTGTACTTCGATCTGTGGCTGCTATCCTGCATGGGCCATAGGTAGGACGTGTTAACAACTACACAGTTGGGACGATAAGTACTGTGCTGCTGTAAAGGAAAAGGTGAAAGGTTGTACCCCTTGTGTAGCGGCATAGTGAAGAGGGTCACAGGGCACCTCACCGGTAGCCGGATCACGGCCTAGGCCTGTGTGGACTACGCCGTCACGCCAACGCAAGTAAGCTCTTTTCAGGTCGCTGAACTTATTTTGTAGCTGTTTCTTCTTGTACCCAAGGTCAGACATCGCACTGAATGACTTATAGATGTTCGTCCACCCGATACTGGTAGGGGTTTTGTTTGCCCAGTGTAAAAGGATTTTCTGTTGCTGGACTAGGTCAAGCAACAACTCTGTGCTGGGGAGATCCCAGTTAGCACGGTCATCTGACATCTGTATGAATGTGGCAGCCCAAGTGCCAAGGAAGGTTTAAGTAAATCGATGAATGCAAATTAAATGACACACGCAGTGTAACAGTTACCACAGTAAGGCACAGATTCCACAGGGATACAATACAAGTGCGACTTACCTTTGCACCGAGTCTGTTGCGTTTGGATCCTCGGTTGGATTGACTGGTGTCAGGTGGAGAACACGACGCTGTGAATGATTCTGCCAGTGTGGGCACTAGAGGGAGTGAGCCCTGTTTGGAATAGACAAATTGAAAAGGACTTAGCAGCTGTAAAAAATTCAGAGGTAATGAATATATGAATGGATGTATCAACATTCAATTCACATCATTTTAAAATGTACTGTACTGAAGCATATTGAGTATGTAGTTACAAGTTGACCAATAGTTAATGCTATGTCACTGAAATGCATATTGGGTAATTTAACAAAAGAGAGGCCCCATGAAGTCACATATATAACTAATCATACAGGAGATGCAAATTATATGTACTGCAGTTCAGGCTCATATAACTAATCAAATCATCATGATTAGTTAGTTAAATTCTTTACTAGTTTGTAAGTGGTACAAATAAAGAGTGTACACCTATTGCCTGAATATATGAAGCTTAGAATATGTCAATGAAAACACAAACAAACTTACCTTTAAAAATTGAAGAAGTGCTCGACGGGATGCTATGAAAGAACTGGAGAAATGCTCTTGATGTACCTGTGGAACAGAATAATCAGTTATGTCAGATAACTAAAGTGCCAGCAGATAGCTATGTATAGTTTGGTCCAAGTATACATATTGAGATATGAGATGACACAAAGTGTGTGCAGCTACTACAACACTCTAACACCTACTTGTACACCAGAATGACAACATATCTAATGCACAAGAGCATCAACACACATATAACTAATCAAACATCATGAGAGAGAGATTAATTCTGCACTACTTTGTAAGTGGTTCCATCAAAAGAGTGTACATATATTTCCTGAATATATGACTCGTAGAATATTTTAATGAAAATTTGGTCATGATGCCCTAACAATTTTCAGTTCCAGTTGCTTCGACACGGACCATGGCCCATGTGCAGTGTGCAGGTGCTTCTCTTTTCCAATTTTGAATGCTCCAAACAAAATAGAAATATAGTGTCACATTGGTACATACAGTACATTAAATGGACATCTCCTATTTATACTGAAACTCAACCCACATAATTAGTGTTACATGCACATCTGAGTTTAAGGTGGAAACAAAAATTACACATCATATAACTACACCAATGAAAGATCGCCGTGATTATCTCATACAAGATCAGCCCGTGAATACAATATACAAATTAGGACATTTGGTGATTATATGGATGAAACACATGATGTAGCAGGAACAGCAACTATATGGGATGAGAAATACTCATGAGCATGAATCAAGCATTAATATACATCAGGAAAGCTCTTCAACGAAAATACAGTGTGATATGTCTTGTGGTTCATCACATGATGTACTAGGAGCACTCTGTGATGGTGTACTAGGACCACTATACGCATCATGAATCGCAACATAAGAATTGTGGACACGAAACTGCATGTACCAGCTTGTTCAACGGAAATTTAAGAATAATTACATAGCTCAGCTGTTATGAAGATATGTACCATGCGAAAAGAGATGACAACATCTGTTTTTGAATTATGCATGACTCGGCAATTAAAAACAGAAATAATTTGCAGCATATATAAATTGGCTGATGAATAACAATACTAAACAAATTGAATGCAGCAGACAAGCATATGGCAGAGCACAAATAGTAGAAAAAGTGAAGAAAAGAGCATATTAGCCATTCACAGATCACGTGATTCAATGAGTTTGGCATAGAAAACATGGAAACAAAATCCTTAAAAATAGAAACCACGGTGTCAAATAAGAATCATTAGCAGGCCTTCATCTTTGCTTTTTCTTTTGTCTCGATGAGCAAGGAAACTAAGAGGCTCCACTCCAATCGTAAAGAACAGCAACAACGATAAACTCATCTGTTCCATTGCATTTCATTGCATACACGGAACTTGGTCAAAGTAAGAGGCTCCACTCCAATTGTAGAATATTTTCATTAAAAGCAAAGTCAAAGCAACTGGAACTTGAACATGTGTGAAAGCAAAATTTCCTGAATATATGAATCGTAGAATATTTTAATACAAACAAAGTTACCTTAACAATTGAAGAAGTGCTCCACAGGATGCTATGAAAGAACTGGATAAATGCTATTGATGTGCCTGTGACCACAAAATTAAGTTATGTCAGAAAAGGTTTGTAAATGTCAGCGAGGTGGTACATCACATGGATGACATTTTTGTTTGCAGAATGCTTGGAAAACAGAGCAATATGTATAGCAAGGTAAACTATTTTACACCCCTGATAATCTCATATATAACAATAAAACAATAGATGTTTAATGGAACCCTAAGTACTAAAACCCCTGATAATCATTCATCAGTGTTGTCTCAATCACATTTGCAGGTACCACAACACTCTAAGATCTACTTGTACACAAGAATGACGACATATGTTATGCACAAGAACAGAGCCATTAATCCAGGAAGCACAAACCCTACGGAGGTCGCGGGCTGGAGACGGTGGCCGCCGGAGACCGGATCCGTGCGACTGTAGGCGCCGCCCCTCCTCCCTGGCCACGGCCGTCCTCCCCGGGTGGGCGAGCGCGGAGGCCGGCGGGTGGCCGAGCGCGGAGATCACCGGGCGGATAACGCGCCGGCGGAAGGCCCTAGCGGGGTCGGTACGGGCGCGGACCAGGAGCGGAGGGGGAGCGACCGCGGCGGCGGTCGGGCCGGCGCGGATACCGGTGGGTGCGCGAGCGCGGAGGCCGGAGGGCGGCGGCCGTCCTGGCGGCTGGCGGAGGGAGGCGTGGGCGACAGCGAGAGAGCCGAGAGGGAGAGGATAAGGGAGTGGATAATGGAGAAGAGGGGCGGCGGCAGATGAGGCCGTGAGGGGGTCAGCCGAACGGCTGGATCCCGCCAGCCGGACGGCTGGGCTGCCGGTTTCAGCCCAGCAGGCCTCCAGCCCAGCCACTTCCGGCTTGCCGAACAGGGTGCCGGTTGCAGCCCGCGTGCGCAACTGTGGAGGCCCCTTCATCATCAACAATCGGTGAAAGCAAGTAGTGGCAAGAACTACGCGCTGATACAATACTGAGCAACAGAGATATCTAAAACAATAATCCTGATAAGTAAATGCAAATCCATTTCGAGCACACCGAGAGTTCCGTCTAAAAGAGAAGACCTATTTAGAGTTTAAACTTCCAAATACTAATGAGTAGAATAGTGTGCTCCTGATAAGCAGCACAAACATCCAAGTTTTTCAGTCAGACTTGCCCTCCTGGGCACCGACCTCCTGCAGGTAGTGCTCAGCGTCCAGAGCGGCCATGCACCCTGCACCAGCCACAAGTAAAGGCAAAATTAGATACTGGTCACACGCGTCCACAAATATATGATCAGCTGAAACCACTAAGAGCCAGTTTCCTAGATTGATCTCATCAAGAGACAGTGAGGCACAACCACCATTCACAGAGTGGCGTGATCAGGAGGCCAGAGCTTTGAATCACACTTCTGAACTGCTAGCAAGAATTCCTCACGGATGCACAGTTATTTTTGCACGCTCAAAAACTTCATGCTAGTATGCTACCATGTCACGCACCTATCAAGTAACATCCACTGTTGAGTAAAACCAAAGCAAAAGCAAATGTGTGTATTTATTTTAGGTTAAACCTTAGAAAGATAACAAAAGCTTTGTGGACATGTAACTGTTAACTCTTTCTGAAGTGTAGGTAGGAGTCAAAGATACTGGTTTGATTCAGCACTTCAACAAATCAATAAGCATCAAGTGGGTATAATCATCTCTGCAGTTATAAATGGAACACTTTGCCAAGTAAATATTATCATAAATTTAATTGTTTGATTTAAAGTAATTTGCAAAATCCGATATATCTTAACTTGAAGTATTTGTTGGCTTTTAAACCGATTTATTTTGGGAATTTCTCAACCAAGACTCTACTTGCAACTCGCTAGTGTTCAGGGCAGCTCTTAGTTTATTGTTTTTGTGTCCGTCCAGAGCTCTAAGTCAACAACACAGGGAAGTTGATCTTGGAACTTATCTGTTAACCTCATATATGCACTCAATAGGTTCCAACTTCATGTTTTGGATGATTTGTGGTATAATTATAATACCTATGGGACTGTCAAATAAGTGAACAGGAGATCCAAATAGACATTCCTGTAACTCATCAACTTGGGAGAATTAAATGTCAAATGAGTATGACAGCATAAAGCTCCATTTCCTAGAGATCACAATAACACCATATACTCAATTGCTCTAAATTCAAGAATCTTTTGGTTAACTGCGGCACTGAAAAGTAACATTTTTCTTTATTTATTTGATGCTGTTAGAATCATTTTGTGTAAATCTATCAAGGATGGACATATAGAAATCAAACACAAATTTGTCATAAACTACTTTATAGCATTTTTGGTATTAATTCCTTGTATGTTGAAGTTGCAGGGGTAATTATCAGAGTCACATCTTGGATAATGTTGTGATATATATACAGAAAATGAATTGCTGCGAATCATCAAGGAATGCATCTGATTGTCACTGGAAAGCAAGAATAAAAACCACATTTACCGAAGCTCATCTTTGAAAGCGTCATACTCTCACTACATTGCTAATTGCTAAAACATAAACTAAGCTACTGGACACTGGACACTGAACACTAATGGTTTCCATTGCAGTTCACAGGGTAATTTCTCCCCTGATTTGTATGTATAAACATCAATCCGTAATGGAAAGGGTTTAAGCGTCGCTTCAAAAAGAAATGTATGAACATCGATCACTAGCAACAAAAAAAAAATCAGAGAATCATATTGCAGCAGAGTAATACCTGTTCCAGCAGCAGTAATGGCCTGGCGATACTTCTTGTCCTGCACGTCGCCAGCAGCGAAGACCCCCTTCACACTGGTGTGAGTGGAGCCCGGCTTGGTTGCGACATACCCATCTGAATCGAGTTGGAGCTGCCCACCCAGGAACTTGGTCGCCGGCTCGTGCCCGATGGCGAAGAAGAGGCCGGAGACCTGAAGATCCGAGACCTCACCACTCACCAGGTTCTTAACCTTGACTCCAGCCAATGAGACACCGCCTTCGCCGCTATAGGCCTCGACAACTTCCGAGTCCCAGACGACCTGGATTTTGGGGTTGTCGAGCGCCCTGGCCTGCATGATCTTGGAAGCCCGGAAGGTGTTCCGGCGGTGGATGATGTAGACGTGGGAGCCGTACTTGGTGAGGAAGTTAGCCTCCTCCATGGCGGAGTCGCCGCCGCCTATGACAGCGATGGGCTTGTTCCAGAAGCTGGGGGAGGCGCCGTCGCACACGGCGCAGGCGGAGATGCCGTGGTTCCAGTACTTATCGGACCCGGGGAAGTGGAGGCGGCGCGCGACGGCTCCCGTGGCGACGATGACAGCGTCGGCGAGGACGGTGGTGGAGTCGGAGGTGACGAGGAAGGGGCAGGCCGAGAAGTCGACGGCGGTGACGGTCTCGCCGAGTATGTTGGTGCCGAAGCGGACGGACTGCGCCTTGCAGCGTTCCATGAGGTCGAGGCCCATGATGCCGTCGGGGAAGCCCGGGAAGTTCTCGACGTCGGTGGTGGTGGTGAGCTGCCCGCCCGTGGCGATGCCGTTGGCCAAACTGCCCTCGAAGAGCACTGGCTTGAGCTCCGCGCGGGCGGCGTAGATGGCCGCCGTGTGCGCAGAGGGGCCGCTCCCGATGATGCAGATGCGCGTGCGGAGCGGCGCGGCGGCGGATCCGTCCATGGCTGCTCGCTCGGCTTGGCGGCGGCGGCGATCAAGAAGGGCAGCAGCTCTGAATTCTGAAATTACACTTCGAAGTTTCGCACCCGGCACCTCGTCGGTACCTGGGCAGATCGAATGTCTCTTTATAGGAAGTCGATTAGCCAATGATCAGTGGCCACCGTCTGTCAGTGTCTCAGTTTCGCCCCCAATGTTTTTTTTTTGAAAAAATCGCCCCAATGTTGATCTAGCATGCATATGCCTAGCATCGGATTGCAAATAGTAGTTTGAAACAACTTGATAATTTCCAAATTTTTTAAAAAAACTCATTAATTTTACTGAACTCCGAAATGTAACTACACTTCTTTTCCTGTTCACAAATCACAAAGAATCTCGTACATGTACACGAAAAGAAAAAATGGTTGTGTACAGTCACAGCGGCCGTAACTAATCTTTTTGTTAAAAAAAATCAGCACCCAAGCACATAATCCTACTGTCTCTACGAAAAAAAAATGTCCAGAAAAACATAAACTCACGAATTTTCTCTGACACACATAATATAGGGCTACTCCCTCCCTCCATTCTGAATTATGGTTCAGTTTAACTTCCTCATGAGTCAACACTTTCGGTTTTTGTTATGCAATGGAAGGGTCATATGTCTGGAGCTGTTTTTATAAAGTTTTTTGCAAAACAACACTACGCGATTTGTACAACCAATTAGTTTCATTACTCTATTATGAAATAAGTATTCTTTGGTGCATTTGTTTCGTGTCAACAGATGTTAACACATTTCTCTAATCTCTAGTGACCTACGTTTTGGATTTGGATGGTACGGGTGCCGTATATCGCTGCTGGGACTACTTTCCTTCGTGTTTCGCATGGAACCCAACAACGTCAACGATCAGAAGGTTCCACACGGCATAGCACAAAGCGGAGACACTCTGCAACTGCAACTTTGCTGAAAGAAGTAGCTCGTAAAGCTTTTCGATTCAGACGCGAATGCGAGAAGCACAAACACGCGCATAGGAACACGCAGCCAACTGCCCACTCTCCCCTTTGGTTTGGCCCATAGAGCAAAAGAGTCAGAGACTCCTTCCTTTTTCTCCAGAAGAGAGGGTTCGGATGCGGCGTTTTGTTGGAGTCGGCCGGGATAAACTAGACGATCTTCTCATCTTTTTCCTTTTCTGAGATAGAGACGATCTTATCACCTAGCTAATCCATGATCGCACTGGGCCTTTCTTGTTGCAAGTGGGCCTGAACTCGTGACCCACTCCTTTTTTTATCTATCATATCAATCACAAGTGGACTAATTTGCAAATTTTTACCACGCGTTTTAGCAATTAGCCTCCTAAATTATCACAAGAGTACTGTTATTTTGGACACATGAGTCTATCGTTTCTCTGGATCTTTTATACAACCCCTATTTCTGGAACGTGTAGTACAATGGCAGCTGATGAGTCATGCCAAATTGCCAACCAGAATGTGATACGCCATCGTGACCAATAGAGGCTAGAGAGTAGCTAAGACCAATGACAAGCCAGGGTTATCCATAACACTCGCAACTAATCATTTTAATTGTTTTCAAGAGAACCGATAAGAAACCAGTGTGCTACTAACAGGGAACTAGCTAGCTAGTATGAGTGTGTGACGCAGAGATACGTTAGGCCAGACTTGTTATTTCTTTCAGAGGAATTGGCCGGAAACCAAACCACCCAATTTCTAGCTAGGCACAAAAGTATATTAAAGAAGCTTCGTCAAACTCACTCTCGTCATCACTTGCTCGATGCTTGTTTAGCAAAATTAAAAAAAAAACGGACAAGAGGAAATTAAGAAATGGCGCCACCGTCGATCGTACCATCTCCTCACACGGCGTTGAGCTAGCCAACCTCTGTTTTTTTTTTTTTGAAAGGGCCAACCTCTGTTTGTGTATTCATCGATTATTCTTGTTCCGTCCTTTTCTCTGAAATTTAATCGTCTAGACCTGAACTGGTGGTTAGCCAGCTGAATTAACACTACTCTCAGGAATTAAGGTCCAATAGTATCCTCTCTAGCAAGGGATTATACAGATTACAGAACACGGAAAATGCGGTAACGTGCGCAAATGAACATGCTAAAAAGTTCAACATTTGCAACTCTAAATTTCAAACATCCTATTACAATCCGTGTGTGTACGTGTACGTATGAGATTCACATGTTCAGGCACCATTTGGAACACAAAATGCCACGCAAAATCGTTTAACTTTTTGCAACAATTTTGTTACGGTTCCAAACGGGAGCCTCTAATGCCTATCTCCTGGCGCTGACGGTGCCGTAGTCCTCGACCGGCACGGAGTTGCGCTTGATGAACTCGAGGCAGTCGGCGATCGCCTGCGAGTAGAACGAGTTGGACCGCGCGAACGGCGCCGCCCTCCGCGTCCGCCCCTTGTCCGCCGCCGCCGCGTCCTTCCCGCAGCCGACGAGAACCCTCCTGCTGCCGCTCCGTCCGCAGCCGTTGCCGCCGCCGCCGCCACCGGAGCTCGAGAGCCTCCTGACGAGATGGCGCACGTAGCGGCCGACGAGGCTGAGGAACGTGAGCAGCTCGGCCCGCAGCCGCCGCACGGAGAACCGGTTCCTCGGGCACAGCCGGAACCCCCTCGCCCCCGCCCGCCGCCACCGCCGCCCCTGAAGCCTCGCGTAGCTCTCCTGCGATTGCGAATGCAACGAGCCCATCCTCCGCTCGCTCGCGCTGCAGCAGCTCGAGCTCGTGCAGTCGTGTGTATCGGCACGCGGCGATAGACGTCTCTGCCCACTGCCCTGTCCTGTTCCTGTTCCCGGCTCGTGCGAGCTCTGATGCGTGCGTGTGGCCGGTGGTGTGGTGCTGGTGTGTGCCCGGTGGTCAAGTGGCCGGGGCAGGCGAGTTGCTATATATAGAGCGCGCTCGGGGCCAAGGGAACACGGCAGGAAGGTAGGTTTGAATCGGGCCTTTTGTGAAAGTGACGGGGGATCCCGGGACATGACAGGATTAGTGCCGGGGCGAGCGCATTACGGACAAGCAAAACCAGGGACAGTGACCTGGCCCTGTAAAAATGTGAATCGGGCCCGTGCTCTGGCCAAATCTGCCGCGCCGTCGCCTTCTCGCGTGACTGGCTGGGTGATCGTCGACCAACCCCTCCACCGGGCAGTAGACAGTAACACCAGACATGTACGCCTCCGGCCTTGCTTTTTTGTACTGGTGGGTTGCTTTTACGCGCCGGCAAAGCACGCGGCATACGTAACTGCGTCACGTATTGAAAATTGTTCAGTTTGTTCGGTTGCGTGGTCAATGGAGCACTGTTCTGACCAAAAGTAGGAGCACCCAAGCTAATCGTGGTGGACTAGCAGCGATCTGGCAGAAGCTTTGGTTGGTGGCTGACCATTTAAGCTCGATTTAACTAGTGCTAATCCTTGGGGAACTGTCACGAAATCGCTGGGCATACGGTAAATGAGGACGTGGTTTTGCGCCGAGAAACAGGAGCGTGCTTTGTTTGCACCGCGTGCCCTGCTGCAGACAACCTTAGATTCCCTTGCCTCGTTACCTCGCGGCCCTGTTTAGTTGGAATGGAAAGTTGGCGAAATTTACTGTAGCAATTCTAAATCGAAAATTAAGAGGACTAAACATGATCTAATTATAAAACTAAATACACGGATGGACGGAAATCGCGAGACGAATCTATTAAGCCTAATTAATCTGTCATTAGAGATTGTTTACTGTAGCACAACGTTGTCTAATCATGGCCAAATTAGGCTCATTAGATTCGTCTCGCAAAGTTACCGGGGGTTATGGCCAAATTAGGCTCATTAGATTCGTCTCGCAAAGTTACCGGGGGTTATGGAATGGATTTTGTCATTAACACACGTTTAATACTTCATGCATGTGAGATTCCCTTTGATGAATAGTGAAATTTGGCAAGTTGCCAAAGCAACTAAACAGGGCCTTAGGGAGCTTAGCATCTGATGAAGTGTTGTGTACGGATACGCGATTTTCCAGCTGTGGTTGCCCTTGTCCTGACCGGTAAGCCAAATATTTTGTCCCCATTGCTCCTGCTGCTGCAGCTGCACCTCACTGTCAACATATATTCTGCTCAACGAATTCGACACCAAACAACACACACGTACTACGTCTGGTACCTGAAAATCGCCCTAATTGACATTTGACAACCCCGTTCTAGAATTTTCAGGCGCACGGGAAATCCTACGCTAAATCAGCGTTAGTCAAAACCGCAAATCTGGAGGTCACGCCCGCGCCACAGCGGCACGGTCACGCCCGCACCGCCCGGGCCAGCGTGGCCGCTCGCGCGACGGGAACTGTCAGCGAAGGTGTAAGCTAGTCAGAGATATAGTACGTGGATTGGATAGTTCGGCTACACGGGATCTTCCTCCGCCGCCACTCGGTCGTCGCCGGCAAGCCGACTCCGCCGCCGCCGCCTATTACAGAGTTCGCCCAAACGTGTTCAACTTCACGCACGCAACGGATCTTATCCCCCTCCTCGGTCGGCAAACAGGCCGCCGGCAACACACCCGGCCTCAAGGCCCATTTACATTAAGCCCATTCATTACCCAAGTACTTTAGATTTGCTTTCCTGGGTCGGTTCGATCTTCTGGCCAGCCCATCAGCTCCTTCCTCAGCGCCCTCCCGCCCAGCATGGCGCGTCTTGCTCCTCTTCTCCTTCACTGATGGCTCTGTCTTCTGGATCAGCACCGCAGGGTCCTTGACATCCCTCCCTCCTTGACAACCAGCTTGTCCCCAAGCTGGTGCTCTGGGAAACTGTGCCTTGATCTTGTCCTCATCCTCCCAAGTCGCCATAGACGCCGGCCAAGATGACCAATGCACAAGCAATTGTGGAATTACTTTTCCAGTTCGACGACATAAACGCCGATCAAGAACTTCAATGGGAATTTGAAGTGAATGCTCCAGATCAGGGATAGAAGAACTGACCTGATCTGGAGCCAACTTCGCGGGTTTGAGTTGCGAGACATGAAAGACTGGATGAACATTACTTCCTTCAGGCAGCTGAATTTCATAGGCCACCGGATTAATTCGTCGAAGCACCTGGTAGGGTCCGAAGTACCTGAAAGCCAGCTTGTAATTAGCCCTTGTAGCCACCGACGTCTGCACATACGGCTGCAGCTTCAAGAAGACCATGTCCCCTTCACAGAATTGGCGTTCCGATCTTTTCTTGTCTGCTTGTGCCTTCATTCGTTGTTGAGCCCTGTGTAAATGTTGCTTCACCAGCAGTGTCACGGTAGTTCTTTCTTGCAGCCACTGTTTCAGATCCGAAACTGCACAGTGATCCACTGAGTCCACCCCAAAATGTCTTGGTGGATGTCCATAGAGAACCTGGAAAGGAGTACTGTCCAAAGAAGAGTGATAACATGTGTAATACCAAAACTCAGCGAGAGAGAGCCACTGAACCCAATGCCGTGGACAAGCCTGCACAAAACACCGTAAAATATGCCTCCAAGCACTGATTTACCCTCTCCGCTTGGCCATCGGATTGGGGATGATAAGAACTGCTCATGCTTAGAGATGTGCCAGATAACTTGAAAAGCTCCTGCCACAAGTTGCTAGTAAAAATTCTGTCCCGATCAGATATCAAAGTTTGAGGCATACCGTGTAACTTATATATGTTGTCCATATAAGCCTTTGCAACCCCCAATGCAGTAAACGGATGAGCCAAAGGTACAAAATGAGCATACTTGGAGAACTTGTCTACCACAACCAAAATACAGTTGTACTGTTTAGATTTTGGAAGGCCCTCAACAAAGTCCAGAGTCACTGTATGCCATGCTTGGTCGGGCATAGGTAATGGCATCAAGAGTCCTGGATATTTCACCCGCTCCGCCTTGGCTTGTTGACAAACCGTACACTGAGCCACCCACTCCTGTACTTTCCTCTTCATGCTAGGCCACATGAACATCGCCTTGATTCTCCTGTAAGTCACCGGAAAACCGGAATGCCCTCTCAACGCACTGCTATGCAAGGCTTGAGTTATCTTCTTCTGCAAGGCTTCATCATTTCCCACCCAAATCCGCCCCTTCCATCTGATCACCCCTTGAGTTAAGGAAAAAGATCTCTTCTGCCCATTCACCGCCAATTCAGCTAATAACTTCCTCGCCTGCTCATCCGCTTCATAAGCTTTGATCACCTCCCCCAACCACACTGGTTGGGCCACTGAAACTGCGCTACACTCAACCATATCTGCTGGCTGGTCACTATGCATATCAGGCCTCCTTGACAATGCATCTGCTACCACATTTTCCTTGCCCTTTTTATACATGATCTTAAATTGCAAACCCATGAGCTTTGTTAATGCTCTTTGCTGCCATGGTGTTGTAACCCTTTGATCATCTAAATGTACCAGACTCCTTTGATCAGTGTATATCACAAATTCAGCATGCTGTAAATACGGTCTCCACTGCTCAACAGCAAACAGGATAGCCAAACATTCCTTCTCATAGGTTGATAATCCTTGATTCCTTGGGCCCAACGCCTTGCTAATGAATGCCACCGGGTGATGATCCTGTTGCAACACTGCTCCAATTCCTTTAGCACTAGCATCAGTGACTACCATAAATTGTTTTGAGAAGTCTGGTATTGCCAACACCGGGGCTTGTACCAGAGCTTGCTTCAAGGCGACAAAGGCCTCTTGAGCTCTTGTATCCCACACAAACACTTGACCCTTCTTCAAAAGGTTGGTCAGAGGCTTGCTGATGATTCCAAATCCTTGCACAAACCTTCTATAGTACCCTGCCATCCCCAAGAAACTCCTCACATCTTTTACACAGCTGGGTGTAGGCCACCTCTGGACGATCTGCACCTTGGTAGGATCAGTAGAGATGCCATCCATACTGATAATGTGTCCCAAGAACTCCAGGCTTGGCTTGGCAAAAGTACATTTGGATAATTTCAGGTGCAGGTTGTGCTTCTGTAACAGTTCGAACACCTGCTGCAGGTGCTCATAGTGCTCCTCTATGCTCTTGCTGTATACAATGATGTCATCTATGAATACTACGACACACTTCCTCAATAACGGTGCTAACACATGGTTCATGAACCCTTGGAATGTCGCTGGTGCACCAGTAAGCCCAAAAGACATCACCTTATATTCATAGTGCCCGCTATGAGTTTGAAATGCCGTCTTGTATTCATCCCCGGCCTTGATTCGAATCTGATGATATCCCACCCTATGGTCCAGTTTGGAAAACACCTTCACTCCAGCCAGCTCATCAACTATCTCATCAAAGATGGGTATCAGAAATTTGTTCTTGACCGTGTATGCGTTCAGCTTCCTATAATCGACACACATACGCCAGGCCCCATCCTTCTTCTTGACCAGTAGTACGGGAGAGGCAAAAGGGCTTGAACTATGCTGCACTACTCCATTCTCCAACAGCTCTTGGACTTGTTTCTCGATTTCGTCTTTCTGTTGTGGGGTGTAGCGGTAGGGTCGTAGCCGAAACGGCACTGCGCCTGGCAACAGAGGTATGGCATGATCACAAGCCCTTCTTGGTGGTAGCCCTTTAGGTTTAGTAAACACCTTGGTGTATTGTTTCAGTAGTCTCTGAATCACCTGCTCCTGCACTGCTTCCCCTGTCTCGTCGCCACAGGTACTGACCTCCAACAGCTGTTCTACCGCTTCTTGCTTGATCAGCCTGTCCAAGCCCAATGCCGTGATAATTTTACATTCCTGCACTTGAGGCACCACTCCTTGCAACTTCACCATCTTGCCATTCTTCTGAAAGGCTAACCACTTTTGTGCCCAATGTACTGTCATGGGACTGAACATTTCTAACCAATCCATTCCCAAGATTATGTCATATCCACTGAGGGGAAGAACCTTCAAGTCAGCAGCAAAATGATGTCCCTGGCATAACCAATCACAACCCGGAACCACATACTGGCACTGTAGCTCGCCTCCATCTGCTACTCTCACTGTCACAGCCTGCTCCAGCTTCTGTACCCCTGGCATCACTCCCAACAGATGGCTCCCAATGAAGCTAGCTGAGCTCCCAGAATCCAGCAACATGAGCACCTCCTGGCAATGTAACAGTCCATTCAGCCTGATTGTCCTCCTCCCTTCACAACCCTGCACAGCGTGAAAGGATATGGCCACCAGTTGCTCTTCTTCTCCCTGCCCTTCAGATTGCTGCCTCTCAATTACATCCACCTCTTCATCTTCAGTCAACACCAAGGTCCACATCTCTTCCACCACATGCAAAGGAACAGTAGCAGAGCAAGTATGTGTATGGCTCCATCTTTCCCCACATTTGAAACACAACCCCTTGGCACGGTGATATGCCATCAGGGCCGACATTCCCGTATTTGATGTCTTACTCTTCTGCCCTGTCTGCCCCTTCTTCATTTCCGAACTTACACTAGCTGACCCCCGAGCACTGCTCCCTGGTGTTGCCATAACAGGTGAAGGTGGTGGTGGAAGCGGCAATGCCGGAGCCCTGAATTGCATCTTGCCCATTGAATACCCCTCCGTCTTCCTTCCTTCACGCCTGTGGCTAGCACCTCCAACGTCCTCCTGTAACAGAGCAAGAGCACAAGCAGCATCGAGGTCCGAA
This sequence comes from Alloteropsis semialata, assembly GCA_004135705.1. NCBI lineage: Eukaryota > Viridiplantae > Streptophyta > Magnoliopsida > Poales > Poaceae > Alloteropsis > Alloteropsis semialata. The sequence continues at coordinate 66,452,519 of CM014270.1, read as the reverse complement.
GGTCTCTGTATAATCACAACAGCACAGATTTCATCTCTAAGCCCATCCACAAATCGCCCAGTAATCATAGAAGAAGTAAGACTATTATCATGAGCTAGTAATTGATGCACAATTTGATCGAATTCCTCGATATACTCTGCTACCGACCCTGACTGATGCACATGAAAAAACTGGCGAATCAGGAAACTATACTGATCTCGCCCAAATCGATTACACAGAGCTACCCCCAACTCCTCCCACGACATTCCTCTAATCCTCGCCTCCATAGACTGCAACCAGAACATAGCATTGCCCTCAAAGCTCATCACTCCCATCTTCACCCACACCTCCCCAGGCACATCATAAAACTCGAAGAAGTTCTCACACCGCTTCTTCCATAACTTCGGATTCGAGCCATCAAACGAGGGGAAACTCATCTGCGGCACCAGAGATCCCCACGATTGCCCGCTCTCACCCCTCCCTCTGCTGCTCGCCCCACTCAAACTGAAGGGAACAGGGGATCGATTCGAGATCATGCCCGTACCTGTGACCGGAGCGGGTACCAGAGTCGTCACGACCCCAGCACCCAGACCCCGGTGCTCGATGTTCACGCCGTGGCCGAATTGCCCGAGCTCCTCCGCCGAGCGGTAGCCTCCCAGGTGGGCGGGGGCAGGCAGCTCCTCATCAGGCACCTCCACGAACCGAGGCGCCTTCTTGGGTAGATCATGGATGAAGTGTTCTACCTTGATCTTCAGATCCTCCACCTTGTTGCCGAGTTTGTTGATCTTCTCATCGACCTCTGGCTTCCATCCCCCGATGTCGTCCTGCTTCTCGGCCATCTTCTTCACCGATCCCTCCAGGGCCTTCATGGAAGTCTGCATCTCCTCAATCAACCGATGCGTCTCCTTGTTTCCCTCCTCGATCTTCAACATCAACCAATCCAACGCCGTCTCCTCCTTGGGCGGCGCCATCGTCCCCGTCTTGACCTGAAACCGCGTGAGATGCGAGTGCGCGGGCTCCAGATTGGTGGATCTCGGCTCTGATGCCAACTGTAAGCTACTCAAAGATAGTATGTGGATTGGATAGTTCGGCTACACGGGATCTTCCTCCGCCGCCACTCGGTCGTCGCCGGCAAGCCGACTCCGCCGCCGCCGCCTATTACAGAGTTCGCCCAAACGTGTTCAACTTCACGCACGCAACGGATCTTATCCCCCTCCTCGGTCGGCAAACAGGCCGCCGGCAACACACCCGGCCTCAAGGCCCATTTACATTAAGCCCATTCATTACCCAAGTACTTTAGATTTGCTTTCCTGGGTCGGTTCGATCTTCTGGCCAGCCCATCAGCTCCTTCCTCAGCGCCCTCCCGCCCAGCATGGCGCGTCTTGCTCCTCTTCTCCTTCACTGATGGCTCTGTCTTCTGGATCAGCACCGCAGGGTCCTTGACAGAAGGGTGGGAGAGGGTTAGGTGCGGGCGCCCGGCGAGGCTGGAACACATGGCGCCCGGCGCGCGAGCGTGTGCCCACACGCAGGGCTACTCCCTCGGGGTCGCGCTGCTTCGCGGCTGGCGCTGCGCCGGAATCTCGCGGGCGCGGCGGGACACGCCTTCTCGGAGTCGGGGACAAGGAGAAAGGCAGAAGCGTAGGGCACGGGGGACGCGTGCCGGAGGTGGCGCCAGCGCCACGTTTGTTCGTTGGGGGTGGGTTGTTGCCTCGTTGGATCGAAAGGTTTTGTCAATGCGGAGCAAAAGCACCACGTGGTGTTTTTACGGGCGCGTGGTGGTGTGCGATTAACAATGGCAGGTGCATATGGTTGGGGGCTTTGGTTGAACCTGCAGGTCACTTGGCAGCTTTGGGAGCAGAAGATGCTAGAACCTGCGTTTCTGAACCATGTCTGATCTCAGGAAATGTTAGTTACCGCTCGACAGAATAGCCAGCTCACTTACACGGCGAAGTGAAACTAACGAAATAGGAGAAGGCACTACGTTTCAGACTTCCAGCCCATGTCCTTCGCAAACGGCGTGCTACAGTGACAGCAACGATGAAGTGATGAGCCCTGAGCCTGTGTGGCCTTGTGAGTTCTGACCTTTGGGCAGCTTCCTTTTTTTTTTTTTTGAGACCAACCATTGGGCAGCTTCTTTTTTTTTTTAAGGACACCTTAACTTGCTACAGCGATGAGCCGAAGATGAGTCTGCACTATGGGCCTCTGTCGCCCACCAGAGTCATTTTTTTAGAACAGCCCACCAGGCTCATGAGTCAACCAATGCCCAATAAGCGGACGGAAGCCCATATCTTAATAATACAAAAGGGCCGCGAAATAAAATCACAGTATTTTACCAGCCCGAGCCCACCAAAATAGTATCTAAAGCCCAATAACCCGAATCCTCTCCCCTCTCTCTCTCTCACGGTCCACGGGCACCAACGACCCACGGTTCGCGAAGCGGAGCGATCGAGTTCGTTGCGGCACTCGTCCTCTCCCGTTTCGGCGAACCATGGACGGCGGGGGTTCCCGTTCGGATCCCCCCTTCTCCCGGCTACCGGCTACACGGCAGGGTTTATCAAGCGCACGTAGCATGGTAGCACTGTAAGCAATTAACACCCTAATTGCCTCCGCTCTCCCTCTCCTGCGTCGATTTTTTCCATCATTGATCGCCATCCATGTGTTACACGGAAGCACGATGCGCGCAGCTTGGTGCCATGCCGCTCCGGTGTTCGCCGTAATGTCTCAGCTGACAGCTGGGACCATGATTAGACCCAGAGGCCCCTATCTCCGGTCGCGCACCAGCAAGTCAGTCTCCCCTTCTGTCCCGCCTCTTCGATCGATCATTGTTTATCTGCCAGCTTTCGAAAATATAAGCATTGTTTATCCTGTCCAATTGCGCCTGCGGCCAGCATATGACAGTGTATAATTGTCCGTATCGACCGAACTCTGTACTCTGATGCCGGGCTGTCATAATCATTCTCGCGCAACCATATATGAAATATGAACTAGAGCATGTTTATCTTATCTCTGCATACCATTCAAAAAAATCTTATCTCTGCACTTTCAAGTTGGCAGCGCACACGAGTCATGACAATGTCTTTGCGACTTTGACACCTTCAAACTTTTTGGACACAAGTAACTACAAATTGACATCAAATTTGTAAATTCAGAATAACCTTTAGCCTACTATTGGTCACTTGACCCAACTGCCAAGTTGTCAGTGACTATTCCCCTCGTGAAGCACGGAAGCATTAGGTAAGTACACTACAAATTGGCTACTGGGTGTTACTATATGATTCGATGATAACAACATTTGTATTAACTGAGACATCACGTAATGTGCCCGCTACATGCTATTGGGCCACGTGAGATATGAATGCTGGCTTTTGGTGCTATAATCGTGATGCTGCCACAATTTTCTTGCACTCGCAGATCTTGTATCAGTGTAGTGTCGCTGTTTTCTGGTCAACGTTGAAAGGTTGAAATGTTGAATGCACATGCTTGCTCCCTGTTCTATTTTATGCTTCCACTTGACATTGACAGCATTCGTTTCTTTGGAAAAATAATGTCGATTGGCAACCTTTATGTGACTTTATTTGTTGTCCCATACACTTTTCAGCTAAAACAGATTGGCATCCTATCGTAATCCCAACTCTATGATTTTCAAATTTGCTTTTTACAGGCTCATCGCCTCATATCAAGGAACATCCATTGCCTGTTCTATGTAGTTTTTGTCTCTGCATTTAAGTTGCCACTAATCAGCCAATCTAAGGAGCATTCTGGTGATATATATTTGTAAAACTTCGCATATTCAATCTGCGCACTTTTCTCTCTGAAAAGATGAGAAGAAAATCTTTTGCACCTTCCATCTTTTTTTGAAACGTGCACCTTCCATTAGTTTTTCTCTTTAAAGTTCCCTGATAAATTCTTTCAGAAAGCACCTTTCTCAATAAATATAACGCTATAATCTCTGTAATTCTACTTGCAGGAAAATGAGTTGATGGTGATATTATTGCTGAAAAATTGTCCATTTTGTGTTAGATACTTAGATGCCAAAAATACACTATGACTGAAGCATGTGCTCAGCCAGTTAATGAGCCAAGTTCACATCTTAGTTTCCCAGAAACTTTAGTTGGACTCATGGTGGAACCTTTTGTCCAATCGGTCTCATCCTGCATTGGGCAAATCTGAATATAAGATTGTTTAATTTCTTGTAAGAATATTAGGCTGAAAATCCAGATATATTCCCATAAAAATGCAGATATATTTTATTGAACACAGGGAAAGATGCTTTGTTGTTCTAGTAAGAAAAAAAAAGACCTGCAACCTGGTGTGTGGTGTGAAATATAGTACCCACTTTGAAAAAAAAGGTGTATATAGGCTTAATTACCATATAGCAAATGATTGAAGTATACAATGATAGTTGATCAAGTAATTAGCAGTCATATAAATATGACTTTTTCAGACTAACCTATCGGTGCTCTATTCACAAGGAAAACTGTTATGTATGTTAGGTGCTGCTAGTAGCGTTAGATGTCTGCCAGCAAAGCACGTATCATTGGCTCATTGCTGCTGTAGTTTTGAACTATTATCATTGATTCTTTTTTATGGAAAGATGTACAAATCTCTGTATTCTAGAACACAATGTTAATGATTATGTCGAATGGTAAATCATCTACTAATGTGTTGCTTGACAACTTGTTACTTCACTGTTGAACAGGTGCTTTGAGAAACCATGGAAACTCTCTAGACATTTCCTGATATTAAACTCAAGCTTATCGTCTGAAAAAAAAGGAAAATAAATGTTTGCCTGGTAAACATGCCTACACCGGTTCATCTTGATTTAATCGATCCTCCTGATTTAAGGGGGCTTGCTTGTTGGTATTGGAAGTCTGCTTGAGTAGAGTATTTGAAGGAACCAACGCAAATCTGAGTTGTCACTGATTTTTTTATTATGCAGTTGATAGACTTTAAATTGTTCTTTTGCTGTCATGCAGGAGAGAGGAAATGATTCCAGAGAGAGAGTCCATTTGTATAAGAGAACAACAAGGGTCGTGAATTTCTGGTTGATGCTTTCATGACGAGGTATTTGCTCACCTCACCTAACCAACCAAATGGATCTATCTAGGTTTTGTGAACCAAGGTACGTTTTACACGCTGATAGCAACCTTACTTTCAGAACTAGATGAGCATGCTATGGATTTTGTCAGTGACAGGGTTTTTCGGGGTTCCCTCGCAAAGAGTATTTCATCAAAGATCGGTGGTCGAATTCTTGTGCCTTTACAGCATACTACCCTTACATCTATCCACTCTTTCCCCATATGAAGCATCATGTCGGCGTTTGGGCCTGACTGTAGTTGTGCTCTAGAATTGTTAGCTGAAAAGGTAAAGGAAGGATTGCGCCTTCACTCGGTAACAGAAACGCCAATCCACTTGTGCAAGGATTGCGCCTTCACTCGGTCGGTTTGGTCGCGTTTGATGGCTTGGACAAACTTCCAGCACCTCCCTGAACCGGAGTCGTCGCTCTCAATATATCGATGGTGGAAATCATGTAGGAGGAAAGTGGAACAAAGCAACAGGCCACATCTAGATGGACTGATGATATATTTTTGGTGGAATACTTGGAAAGAACGCAATAGACGTATTTTTAATCAGGAGTTCAAAACAGCGGACGACGTTGCCTACCTCGTCAAGGAAGACATTCAGCAGTTTGAGTATGCAAAAGTAGATGCTTTCCAAGTTTTTATGGCAGCCTCTGTTTAGTTGTGCTCGCCAGCTGTTTTTCTTTTCTAGTCGTTGGTTAGTTTGCTCTAGTTTTTTTGTTTCCTTTCCAGTGGATTGGTCTTTGCTAGTTGTAACTCAGTTGTAAACCCATTGTTGTTGCTCTTTTCCTTCTAATAAAAGTTCGGCAAATCTCTTGCCGTCCGTTCAAAAAAAAAGGAAAAGGAAGGTGTCAGAAAATATACTCGCTCCATTTTTAAAGGTATGATGTCTAGGAAAAGTTAATTAGTAAATGAATTATGTAGCTGATACTAAATATCAAGTATTTTAAAATGAAGGCAGTAATAGGAACATGGGACCATGGGTAAGTTCTGGCTAAACAAGTAGACATCGTGGTAGTTTGAAAACTGCGGCTGACAATGCTTTCTTTTTTGAAAGAACGGCAAGAGATTTGCCGCAAATTTTATTAGACGATAAAAGAGAAAAAACAGTACAACAGAACGAGGGGAGACAACAAACCCCACGACCGAGACAAACAGTACAAATCAAAAAACACGACTAAATCAAAGAAAACAAGAGTGTACACTACCAAGCTGGACACAACTTTAAAACTGGGAAAACCCCTAAGGAGTGGCGCGCCGACTGGAGTTGTTGAAGAAGGCCAATCGATATTGTTGCACTGCTTCTTTGATCAGGACCGCTATTGCCTCTGGTGATTTGGAGGTTTGTTGGAAAACCCGTCTATTGCGTTCTTTCCAAATATGCCACCAAAAATAAATCATAAAACCATCAAATTCCTTCTTAAGGGACTTATCAAATGTGCTCCTGCATCTTCTCCACCAACGATACAAGGATACCGAAGGGTCTAGGTGCACAAGAGATTGCAGCCCACCCCACCGGAGCAGTGTGTTCCAAACCTCCATTGTGAAATCACAGTCCTTACATAGGTGTGATGGTGTCTCCGGATGCAAACGGCATAATGGGCAGATTGGATCATGCGGCCATCCTTTTTTAGCCAAATTGTCAGCGGTTAGTATCTTCTGGTGTACTAAAGTCCAGGCAAAAAACCTGCATTTTTGTTCTGCTTTCGCTTTCCAAATCGGCGAGATTCTCTTATTGCTGTAACTGCCTTCAAACTGGATCAGATAAGCACTCTTTGTGGAATAGTCTCCATCGTGCGTCCATTTCCAAGTAATTTGGTCCTCTTGTTGTGGGTCACGAGGAGGCAACTGGATTGCCTCCCATAATGCCACAAACTCAGTTACCTCTTGCTGGGATTGAATTGGCATGACGTGTGAGATCCATCGATCCTGGTATAGAGCTTTCTGCACAACTATCTTCTTTCGTCTTGATTTAGCGTAAAGGGTTGGTGCTATATTTTTTGGGGCTGTGCCGTTGATCCAGCTTGACAGCCAGAATAGGGCACGATCCCCTTTACCTGCTATGACCACAGTTGAGGCATTAAACAGATCTCTGTCCAATGAGTCGCAAGGGATATCCAATCCAGCCCACGCGCGATTTTCGTTTTTCCATTGGAACCAAAGCCACCTTAGTCGTAATGCCCTCGCAAAACGTTCCAAGTCCAAGATGCCAAGGCCACCTTTTGTTTTTGGCCTGGAGGTGACCGGCCATTTGATAAGGCAATGTCCCCCTGAGACCTTATCTGGAGTCTCTCCCTTCCAGAGGAAACTACGTCGCAAGCGATCAATGCTTCGAATTAACCACTTTTGTGCCGGAAAGACAGTAAGGTGATAGATTGGCTGAGAGGATAGCACTGTCTTGACTAGAGTTTCCCTTCCCGCCGAGGATAGGAGCCTGCCTTTCCAGCAGGGGAGCCGTCTTCCGATTTTGTCAATTAACGGTTGTACCTCAACTTTACGTAACTTTCGTGTGTGCAAAGGAAGGCCAAGGTATTTGCCAGGAAAATTGCTGATCCGACCTGGAAAGGCCGGGAGAATGCGCTCCACTTCTGATCGCTCACACCTAATTGGGAAAATTTCTGTTTTACTAAGGTTGATCTTGAGCCCCGAACATTGACCGAAGACCTGAACTAGATGGCATAGTACCCGCAAGTCCTGTAATTCCGGTTTGACAAAAATCGCAGCATCATCAGCATATAAAGAACAACGTAGGTTGGCAGCGTGGGGAAGGACTGGTTGGAATAGTTCTTGCCTCGCCGCAAGTTCAATGATCCTTTGCAGTGGGTCGATTGCAAGGATAAATAACATCGGAGAAAGGGGATCACCCTGACGAAGGCCCCTGGCGTGCTTAATTCTTCCCCCTGGAACACCGTTGATTAGAACTCTCGAGGAGGATGTGGCGAGAATGGAAGCGATCCAATTGCGCCATTTTTGCCCAAACCCCAAAGCTGTTAGGACCTCCAAAAGATACAACCAATTAATGGAATCAAAGGCTTTCGATATATCTAGCTTGATGAACAAGGCCGGCTGTTTTCTTTTGTGAAGTGCTTGGACGACTCGTTGCACATATAGAAAGTTATCATGAATACAACGTTTTTTTATGAAGGCGTTTTGTGCCATTGACACCAGGCCACTCAACTTGGGGGCTAACCAATTAGCAAGGACTTTGGTGATGATCTTTGCAAAGCTATTTATTAGACTTATTGGCCGATAATCACCGAGCTCCTGCGGATCGTCATTTTTTGGCAGAAGGACTATGTTGGCCTCATTTACCAAATCAAATTTATTTGTCCTGAGATTGTAAAAACCGTGGAGAGCATCAAGTAGATCTAACTTGATGATCGGCCAACATTTTTTATAGAAACCACCAATGAAACCGTCAGGGCCAGGCGCCTTCTCGTTTGGTAGCTCTTTGATGATGCATTGTAGCTCCTCCTCGGTGAACACATTTTCCAAGTCCTCTAGGTCTGCCTGTGTATACCCCAATGTACTCCAATCGAGTTGTTGGGCACGTTGCACACTAGAACCCAAAATTTCATTGAAGTAAAGCCACGCTGCCTTTTCTTTGTCCTCCTGTTTAATCACCAGTCCACTTGGTGTGTTCAGAGATTGGATAAATTTCTTTTTTCTCCGTGCGTTAGCATGCAACTGGAAGAAACGACTATTAGTATCCCCTTTCCTGATCCATGTTAGCCTAGAATGCTGCCTGGCGCGGGACTTCTGAATGACTGCCAATCCAACTGACTTTGCCTTTAGATACTTGCGGAACTCAAATTCATCAACGGTCAGTTGCCTAAATTCCTGGGCTTTATCAAGTTGGAAGAGCGTTTCCTGTACTATTGCCATTTGCAGGTTAATATTGCTAATTAGCTGCCTGCGCCACACCTTTAACGCTCGTGTTGTTCGCAGTAGCTTGACATGGAAGCGAAGAATTGTGTCCTGGGTGTTCACAGGTTGCGCCCAAGCTTCCTCTACTACTTCGTTGAAGCCCTCCATATCAGGCCAGAAGGATTCAAAACGGAAGCCACGATAAAAATCATATGTGACATCCCCCTGGAGAAACAAGGGACAATGATCGGATCCTGCGGTGGAAAGTGCCTGAAGGTCTGTGTCTGGGAATATCTCCAGCCACTCAACAGAGCAGAAAAAATGGTCGATTCGTGTCAGAGTTGGATTTAGTTGTTCATTGCTCCACGTGAACCTACGGCCCATGAGTTCCAATTCTGCCAGGTTTAGGTCATTAATCGTACGCCGAAAGCTATTAAGGAGACGCAAGTTCAGCCTGTTATTGCTCTTATGTTGACTGCTATATATCATATTGAAATCTCCTAAAACTAGCCATGCTGGTTGCATCTGAGTTCTGAGGCCGATCAGTTCCTGTAAAAAATTCAACTTGTCCTGGTCAGATTGGGGACCATATACTCCGGTCAAGGACCAGCTACGTCCATCTGCTAACATTGTCAAGTTTGCCGACATTGAGTGTGTCGTAGTGGTCAACGCCTGGAAGGAGAAATATCGTCCAGAAGCAGCAAGTAAAATACCGCCTGAGTGACCAATGGCTGGTAGGATAACGCAAGATCCGCTCCGAGTGTATCTTGGAGCATTTGAGAGGTCCACTGCGCAATTTTAGTCTCCTGTAAACATACTACCGAGGCGCCTGTGGAGATGATGAGATTACGGATGCTTGCACGCTTGGCAGCCTCATTCAAGCCCCTGACGTTCCAGCATAAAACGTTACAGTGTTTTTGTGACATATTGAAGAGCCATCAACTGATCAAAGAGCGGCGTAAAAAAAGAGCTACCACTAACACAAATCTCCATTGCATGCAGCTTAAACCAGTGGAGGGCACAGCCCCAAAACCTCCCCAGTAGCCCACCGAGGAGATCAAGAGGCCCCCCAACCAAACTGATGGCAGGGGAAACAGCCCAAGTATCAATAATAATACAAAGACGCTCCCACGGCCCAACAAGTCCTGGCCGAACAAGGGAAGCCAAATGATGGGCTACAGGTCTTGCCAAATAAATAAACATACAACTAAACTGCCACTGTAGACGAACTGAACCACAACACTGAAGCTTGCTAAACATTTAAACACGTGACGACTTGAGCAGAGCATCTCTAGCTTCAGATGGCAATCCCTCCCTCCATGGCTGGAACCACCTTAGCCTTGCTCTTGTGCCTCTTGGTATGCATCTTGTTCTGGCCCTGCTCAGCAAGGACCTTGATGGCCTCCATCTTGTGCTTGGTGAGGGGTCTCACGAAGTGCTGTGCAAACAACTCAAAATTGTCAGTCTTCCCAGAAGGAGGGGGGGAGAGGTCCCCTAGTTTCTTGACAAGAAGGTCATGAGCAAGTTGGACAGCTCCTTTTCCGACAGCTAATTTAGCTTTGGCAGCTAGCCTACTACTTTGCCGTTGTGTTGCTGGCGTGTTAGGCAAGGTGAGCTGGGGTTCTAGATTTATGTGTCCTGGTGTTGCTTCAATATTATTTACTATGGTTGGACTTGAAGTTGCTGGGACATTTTGTGATGTCACACTAGAGCCAAACAGGTTGGCCGTAATAGCGTTTTCTGAATTTCTCTGACAATGCTTTCTACACTACTGTTGCTGCCATCGTTCTCCTGCTTAGGGCGTGTTCAATTCCCCCAAAAGTTTCTCGCCAAATTTTTTTTTCAAGAGAATCTTACATATATGGAGTAGTAAACGTGTGTTAATGACAAAACCCATTCCATAACCCCCAGGTAACTTTGTGAGACGAATCTAATGAGCCTAAATAGGCCATGATTTGCAACAGTTATGCTACAGTAACCATCCGCTAAACATCCACTAATCATAGATTAATAACCGTCATTAGATTCGTCTCACGATTTCAGGTGAGATCTATAATTAGTTTTATTATTACTCTACATTTAGTACTCCTAAATGGTAAGATTTTCTTTGCAAAATTTTTCACCAAAACTTATCACCGGAATTAAACAGGGCCTTAAGAAATGGCATGAAAAGCTCAGAAGATAAGCATGCATCTGCCCGTGAGCTACGTCAGATTAGCAATCTTTAGCGTGGCTCTGCTGACGCAAGCTTGCCGCCCAAACCCTTGAAAAAGCACCTGGTGCTCCGGCCCCGGCCCGGCCCGGCGAGAGTAACCTCTCGTGAAAATGCTAGCGCTGCAGGCTTCGCAGAAGGGTCTCTTCCAGAAACTTTTCAGGTAACCAGTCACATCCTTGCTCTGATGCTACCTTTGGTCAAGTCTTCCATATCAACTAGCATCGCATTCGTTTTCGTTCACGACGGCGATAGAATGAACGGAACTGGGCATAGGGCTAGGGGTCATTGTACATACCAGGGTATTTCCTGCTGTAGAAGCATCTATGCGGGAGGTTTCCAACTAGGGGTGCCCAGACGGGGAAAAGAGGGGTGACCTAATCTTATCCATCCATCCTTCCGCTCTCGTACATCTCTACCCTCCATCTTCTCTCCAACTCGTATCTCAATCCCAATCCCACAAACAGCCACTCGATTCGCCATTATTGCTTGCCCTTGGGGCAAAGCAAAACCTGCCCTGGCGTTGAGGTTCGAGGAAGACGGATGGTGAGCGGCGGAAGGGTTTGACCGACGGCGGGGGAAGAAGCCGCAGCGCTAGGCACGGCACGGAGCAGTGGGAATTCAACCATTGAGCATTGACCGGGCCACCGTCCGGATTAGAATAAAAAGGTACAAATTGCACATCACTTCCGCATGGGAACAAAAACATCGCTGAACCACACCTGCACCCCCGGTCTAATCTTGTGATGATGCAAATATTTTATCTTAATGTGAAGGGAACAAACGGGACCATTTTCCTTAAAAAAAACAAACAAACGGGTCCCTTCGCCGGCCGGTGCTCTGCTCGCTTTTTTCCTGTACAACCTGTCGTTCTGTGCTATTCTCTGTACGCTTAACATGGCATCGAACTCTGAAATGAGTAGATATGGTCGCATGGATTTCACACCTCGAACTGTTAATTCATCAGTTCCGTTTCACATTTGTAGGGTGGCAACACGGTGACAAGACGACGAATCGGCCTTCGAACTATGGTTCTGACGTGGTCACTGTCTCGTTATTTTGGTCTCGGGCGGGTCGGGCATGAAGATGTAATAACACGTTCACACTTCACACAATCACACCTCACAACAGTCATCGCAGATCACTGAGTCGCTAGGAAGGCCATAGAGTTCTGCAAACAGAGAATCCAGTGTGGGGGATAGCTAAATAGGATAACACAAAAATACAATTCAAAATGGGAGACTTTTGCTTTTATATAGAAAAAAAAGGGGGGAGGGAGTCCATTATAAGCTTTGAGTCCAAGCTGAAGCAAAAGCCCCTTCCACCCTTCGCCCCTGACCGCATCGCCAGCCGCAGAGCCGCTCCCCTCTCCCCGCGCATCGTCCTCTCCTCTGTGGCTCTCCGCCCGTGTTCTCCTGCAAGCTCAGCCCATGGCGGGGCCTTGGGCCCGTGGCTGCCGCGCCACGGCCAGCCTCGCGCTCCTCCTGCTCGCGTTCGTCGCTGCCTGCTCCATCCCGGCCGTGCGCGCCCAGGCCACGGTGTTCACCGGGACCGTCGCCGGCAGGGAGATCACCAACTTCTCCTTCCCCAACTTCGACAAGATCCTGCTGCAGAGCCCCGGCAACCTGACGTTCACGGGCAACACCAGCGTCAGCCAGGGCTCGCTGCAGATCACCCCGGACAGCCTCAACGAGCCACAGAAGTTCCTCGTCAACCAGGCTGGACACATCTTCTACTCGACGCCGTTCGTGCTCTGGGCACCCAACGCGTCCAGCTCCACCGCCGACGGCAGGCGCGTCGCCTCCTTCTCCACGGTGTTCAAGGTCAACCTCTTCCGCGCGAACAAGTCCGTGAAGGGAGAAGGGTTCGCGTTCGTCGTCGCGTCCGGCAAAGACGACGGCCCGCCCTCCGGCAGCTACGGCGGCTACCTCGGCCTCACCAACGCGTCCACCGACGGCCTCGGCACCAACGGGTTCGCGGCAGTGGAGCTCGACTCGGTGAAGCAGTCCTACGACCCGGACGACAACCACATAGGTCTGGACATCAATGGCGTCCGCTCCACCATCGCCATCCCACTCTCCCCTTTCGGCATCGAGCTCGCGCCCAGCGTCACCAACGACACCAACGACGGCAGCAACTTTGTCTGGATCGACTACAACGGCACGACGCGGCACGTGTGGGTGTACATGGTGGCCGCAACGAACTTCATCAAGCCGGCTACCCCGGTGCTCAACGCGTCGCTGGACCTCTCCACGATCCTCCTGGGAACGAAGGGCTACTTCGGCTTCTCGGCGTCCACGGGCTTGGACTACCAGCTCAACTGCGTGAACATGTGGAACATGTCGGTGGAAGTGCTCCCCGACGACAGCGTGCCCAAGAAGAAGCTGCCCGGCTGGAAGCTCGGCGTGCTCATCGGCGTGCCGTGCGCCGCGGCGCTGGCGCTGGGGCTGCTCGCCGGCGTCTACTTCATGAAGAAGCGGAAGAAGGTCCGGGACGACCCGAGCTCGGTGTTCAACAACGCCATTGACCTGCGGAGCATCCCGGGCGTGCCCAAGGAGTTCGACTTCAAGGAGCTGCGGAAGGGGACCAACAACTTCGACGAGAGGATGAAGCTGGGGCAGGGCGGGTACGGCGTGGTGTACCGCGCCGCCGTGGCCGGGGAGAACGGCCAGACCATGGATGTGGCCGTGAAGCAGTTCTCCGGGGCCAACACCAAGGGCCAGGAGGACTTCCTCGCCGAGCTCAGCATCATCAACCGCCTCCGCCACCGGAATCTCGTCAAGCTCGTCGGTGAGAAATTCTCCTTGCCCTGCTCACTACTGCATTCTGTTGCTTCTAGACTTTCTTATTATTATCAACTTTGTCTAATCTTTGCCATTGCCGCTCCTATCATCTGTAATGCCAACATTAGTTGAGTTGATTTGACATAGACAGTCTCCAGAATAATCATTTTCAATCAACCACTACACTGCAAACGCCAATCCAATCAGAATATCAGCACGGGTCCTGGTATAGCTTTTCGTTTCTTGCTACGGACGATTCAGCGAGATGCTTAGCCCGGGGGTTCTGGTATAGTTGGCCATTTGGCCCGAGCCCCATGGGCCAGCCCATAGCACGAAAATTTGGCCCGACACGAACACGGCCCAGCACGGCCGGCTTCGTGCTCGTGCCGGCCCGGCCCACACTTCGTGCTCGTGCTGGGCGGCGTCTCCAGCCCATCGTGTTGGCCCAGCACGGCACGAATTCAGCCAGCCCGACGCGGCACGGTGGGCTGGCACGCGGCCCACGGCCCAAGTAGCCCGACGCATATAAACCGGCGGCCGGCCTCCCCAAACCCTAGACCTGCCGCAGCCTCTCCTCCCCCGTCCCGCCGCCGCCGCCCTCCTCCGCGACCGCCCCCACCTCCTCCTCCGTCTCGCCGCCGCCCCTTCCTCCTCCGTCTCGCCGCCGTCCCCTCCTCCGTCGCCGTCGCCGCCCCCTCTTTTCCCTCGCCCCTCAGGCGGCGGCCCCACCTCTCCCTCCCCGCACATGGAGGCGGCGCGGCTGGGGTGAGGAGCCACTGCTCCTCCATGGCGGCCGGCGGTGGATCTCCGTCGTCGGCTCCATGGATGGCGTGGGGGAGCTGGAGCAGAGCGCGGGCGAGCCACCTCCTCCACATCGGCATCTCACCCTCCTCCTTCCCCTGCCAGGCCAGCCACCTCCGCCGCCAGCCGTCGGCTCCGCCCGCCGGTCACCTCCTCCGCCGTCGGCCACCCTCCTGGCGTCGTGCTGCGGGCTGGCACGGCACGGGCGGCACGCTGGGCCGTGGCCGTGCCATCGTGCCGGCACGGCACGGCTAAAAGCCCTGCGTGCCGTGCGCGGGCGCCAGGCTCGGCACGTAGTGCCGCCCAGCACGGCACGAAGTGCACATCGTGCCGAACCGTGCCGTGCCACGAGCGTGCCGTGCCGTGTCGTGCTGGGCGGCCCAGTTGGCCATCTATAGGTTCTGGTCTTGCTGGCAATAGAGACAGCAGCGCTTTGTTCCCATCTTTGTTGTTACATGCTCAGCCATTTCCCTGGATGGTTGCGTGACAACGAAATCCTTCCAGGCTGCAGCCTGTAAATATGCAGCAGCGTCAGATTTTTCGTGCGCACCAATTGCATTGGGGGATAACGATGCCAGGGGAGGGGAGCGACTATATCAACTCGCATTATTCTACGAAGTTGTTAAGATGTAGGATATCATTTCAAGCCAATCGCAGACAAGTTCCTTCGCTGGTGAGGATAAACAATAATAGTGATGTAGAACAGCACGGTACCAGTAGGCGCCTAACTACAAAACTAAACTAGGACTAATTCGTGGTGAAGGCTTGGGCCGTGTGTATTGTTTTAGTTTGGGATTTGTGATGATGCTTGAATGATGAGCAATGTACTGACATATTATAAGGAGGGATGACATTTTGACAACGCAAAATTTGACCTGGCTTGCCGACTGATGTTGGGGAAAAAAATATTTGGTCGTTGTAGAACGGTTCGTTCTTCACGCCTGGCAATCACTCATCTGTCATCTATCTGACATTCAACTACTGAACAGCCAACTGAAACTATGCGATTTTCTTGAATTCGTCATGCGTTCCTCATGTTACGAAGCGACAGAATAGCGACTGAGATAGTTTTGGATGTCATGTGTTGCGCAGGCTGGTGCCATGACAACGGAGTGCTGCTGCTGGTGTACGACTACATGCCCAACGGCAGCCTGGACAGGCACCTCTTCGGCGGCAAGGATGACGCGCCGCCGCCGCTGGACTGGAAGCAGCGGTACACCGTGGTCGCCGATGTGGCGTCGGCGCTCAACTACCTCCACCACGAGTTCGACCAGACGGTGATCCACCGCGACATCAAGCCGTCCAACATCATGCTGGACTCCTCCTTCCACGCCCGGCTCGGCGACTTCGGCCTCGCCCGCGCGCTCGAGTCCGACAAGACCTCCTACACCGACATGATCGGCGTCCCGGGCACGCTGGGTTACATCGCGCCCGAGTGCTTCCACACGGGGCGGGCCACGCGCGAGTCGGACGTGTTCGGCTTCGGCGCCGTGATCCTGGAGATCGTGTGCGGCCGCCGCGTCTCCTGCAGCAACCCGGCCGGGTGCAGCCAGCTGCTGGAGTGGGTGTGGAAGCTCCACGGCGCCGGCCGCGTGCTGGAGGCCGTGGACCCGCGGCTGGTCGGCGAGTACGACGAGGAGGACGCCGCGAGGCTGCTGCTGCTGGGCCTGGCGTGCAGCCACCCCAACCCGCGGCACCGGCCCAAGGCGCAGGCCATCCTGCAGAACCTGCAGACCCGCTCCGTGCCGCCGCTCCCCGTGCCCGTGTCCAAGCCGGTGTTCATGTGGCCCGTGCCGCTCGGAGACGGGGAGGAGGGGGAGTTCGGCGAGGAGACGCAGACGTCCGTCTCCCACAGCGGCGTCACTAGCTCCGACGTGACCTCGTCGTCGTACTACGCCTACGCGTCGTCGTCGGGGTACACCACCCAGAACTACCCGGTGAGCAGGGACGCGGCGGAGAGGGACGTGTCCACGGTTTGAGCGAGAAGGGATCGAGCACGCAGCCGCCGCCACGACGGACGGCCGGGTCAACGGCGGCGCACGTGGGCGGGATGACGATCAAGTTGAGCCCGGCCCGGTCGGATTTGGCGGAGCGATGAAGAGTCAGAGGACGTGGAGCTGGTGGCAACGTGGCGAATGAATTTGATTGAGACAATAAAGCACGTCAAAATGGTGCCCGCGAAATCGCGGATAGGGGTTTCGTTATCAGAGTCGGAGAGCTTTCCCATTGCTGCTTTGGATCAGTAGGGCGCTCAGTCCTTTTTGTCTGCAGCTGTTGCTTGGTCCTGGAAGCCATCACCTCAGTGGCCCTGTACTGTGTAAATAGCCGCCATCTCTCTGTATTCGTCACTTTGCTGGGGATTTTTACCACTGGGTGACCTATTATGTGCAGTAATATTTTCGGTACCGCCAACAGTATATGTGTTCTCGCTCGTGTTGATTTTTCGAGGAAGTGCGAGTGCACTACGATGTAGGAGATTTGGTCACACGTCACATTTCCCCGTTCTACCGTAATTTGGCACGCAACTTGAATGAAATATAACCGAAAATCAACATTTCCTTGCCTGCGCTGGGCTGCGATGGACTACTGTACTCGGAGGCGTTCTCGGCTAGTTCCGGACTTCAGGCGCTGGTCCTCCTCCCGCGCCATGAACGCCACCACCGGCCGTGATTCTTTTTTTTTTTTTGGAGACCACCGGCCGTGATTCATGGGATAACGGGTGAGGAGTATGCAATTCGGACTAGCCATAGGCCCACGGCCCATGTCAAAGATGGTACGGAGCCTTTTCTTTTGAATTTTTTTTATTTTAAATTATTTTTACAAATTTTCAAAAACAACTTCCGGGACCCAACCGCCGTATACGGCGGTAAGAACCCACAACCGCCAAATCAAAAGGCGGCTACAAAAACCGCCAAATAAAATGGCGGTTAGCGGTACAGTAGCTAACCGCCGTTTCATTTGGCTGTTAGCTACAGTACCCGTGCAGAGCTACAGTACCACGCGGTACTGTAGCAACCGCGACCGTTTCCTCCCTTTCCTGTTAAAAAAATCATAACTTTTTCATATGAACTTGAATGGAGCTAAAATTTATACGAAAATTGTAGACCTCGACGAGATCTACAACTTTGTAGTTCAAACTTTTTTTATTTGAAATCATCTTCATATTCAAATAATCCACACAATATTCGTATCTAAAATTTGAATTTTAGATCTGAACATTGTCTCGATTATTTGAGCACCAAAATTATTCGCAATGAAAAAAGTTTGAACAACAAAGTTATAGATCTCATCGAGCTCTACAATTTTCGTATGAAGCTTATCTCCAACCGAATTCATATGAAAAAGTTATAATCTTTTGATGATAGACAGCGACGCAACGCAGACTTTTGTTGCTGTTGTATTTGCATGTATATAAACCCGTCGATTTGCATCGTGCCGGAGCCATTCAGATTCTAGTACTATTTCTATTAGAATCATAGATCTTTTTATTTTCTTGCAAGGAATGAGAATGCCAAATTGCCAACCTTCCTGAAAATGGCCTTGCATTATTCCTCAATCCTCAATGTCGGCCGGGCTACTGCCGTCGATCGGAGATGCATGCCGGAGTGGGCTCCACCCGTGCCATGCCTAATTGTCGTCACGGACCGAATATTTCAATCAATCCCTCTTGGGTCAGACGCTTCAAAGCTGTCTCACGAGTCACGATCCATACACGAGCCGCATATATACATATATATTCTTTTTCGAACTGAATCCATGAGCAAATCTTAGGGACTGTTTGGATCCTTGACTAAAATTTAGTTTTTATCACATTAAATTTTTATATGGTAATTAGAGGATTAAACATGGGCTAATTATAAAACTAATTGCAAAAGTCCTGGGGTAATTCGCGATACGAATCTATTAAGACTAATTGATCCATCATTAGCAAATAGTTACTGTACTGTGTTGCTGCTCCCGCGCATATCATCAAAAAATTATAACTTTTTCATATGAATTCGGGTGGAGATAAGCTTCATATGAAAATTGTAGAGCTCGATGAGATCTATAACTTTGTTGTTCAAACTTTTTTCATTACGAATAATTTTGGTGCTCAAATAATCGAGACAATGTTCAGATCTAAAATTCAAATTTTAGATACGAATATTTTGTGAATTATTTGAATATGAAGATGATTTCAAATAAAAAAGTTTAAACTACAAAGTTGTAGATCTCGTCGAGATCTACAATTTTCGTATAAATTTTAGCTCCATTCAAGTTCATATGAAAAAGTTATGATTTTATTTAACAGAAAAGGAAGGAAACGGTCGCGGTTGCTACAGTACCGCGTGGGTACTGTAGCACCGCGCGGGTACTGTAGCTAACCGCCAAATCGCCAAATGAAACGGCGGTTAGCTATTGTACCGCGCGGTACTGTAGCTAAACGTCATTTCATTTGGCGATTTTTGTAGCCACCTTTTGATTTGGCGGTTGCGGGCGGCGGTTAGGTGTCGGGAGTTGTTTTTGAAAATTCGTAAAAAAAAATTAAAATAAAAAAAATTCTTTTCTTTTGGATGAAAACGTACGGGGGGCTAGAAACGTACGGGGGGCTAGACGGTGGAGATTGATATGGGCCGAAGCTTATGGGTATTAGGCCCATCTTGTGAGTTCCATTTTGTAGCCCAAATAAGACCGAAGAAGTAGAACGGCAGGCGGAAATTTTTTTTTTCCACGACCGTGCCTTAGCACGTATTTCATTAAAAAGAAAGCGGTTTACACACATCGCTTGACGTAGACCAAGCAGGGGTTGACCTACACAAGCACACAAAGGACTAAAAAAAGGAGAAAAACTGAAGAAAAGGCCAACAAACAGACGGCCTACAGGCTTATAGAGAAACAACTTACATGATAGCAGAGAAAATCCCACACAACCACTGAGCCAAACCAAAGAACCAAAACATATGAGCCTACTTAAAGAACATCACCACCAAGGTCGCCGACTGAGACCACACAACAATAAAAGGGTGGCCAAGCATCCACCAGAAGCAACAACAACACAACGGCAGGCGGAACTCGCTGGACATCAATCCGACCGTGTGAGACGTTTTTTTTTTTGAGCATTACCGTGTGAGACGTTGAGCATGCGAGTTCTTTCAGTTCTGGTGTTTTCATCCCGTTTTATCTTTTTTCCATCTTTTCATTTTCTAGCCTATGTGAGAAGTCTATTGTGCCCCAGCCCATATCCTTTATCCGATTGGATCAACAGAGGCCGAGAGGCTCTGCCCCTCGCCCGTTCTGTCTCTCTGCACCGCCGCCGGCGAGGTCCCTTGCGCGGTCGGGTTGGGCCGCCGCGTGCCCGCGTGAGCGCATCAAGAGCTGCTCATCGAGTGCTGCTCCGTTCACATGGATTGCTGGACCGAACGGAATCGATTTGTGCGTCTTGTGCTCGTCAAAACGAGAAGAAACTCACGTTCGGCTGTTCGTGAATGTGCGCTGGGAACTAATCCATTGATGAGCAATGCAACTGGTGTTTCGTGCAATGAATTAATTCACTCGCCGCCGTACCCTGCAACTGGGCCCAGCTCGTCCATCCTCACCGTCGCGGTGGCAGTTTGCCGGGCCCTTCGACGGTCGCGGCGCCCGGTAGTCTGCCGGGCTAGCTCGGTGGGGAGGGGACCGTCATGGGCTCAGGGCAAGGGCTTTCTCGGTGGAGAGGAGCAGGGAGGGGATCGTCGATGGCGGTAGTCCGCCGGGTTCATGGCCGAGCTTGGATGTTGGTTCTAGCTCGGTGAAAGAGGGAGTAGGGAGGGGCTTTGGATTTTCCAAAGCGCTGGGCTGCCGCGGCACCGACGCCGAGGGCTCGTGGCCTTTGTGGGAGGGAGGAAAGGGCAAACAGAACGGAGGAGCCACCGATCCACAAGAGAAAAGGGCAAAATCGGCTTCTCATGTGGGTCAGAAATTGAAAAGAAAAATATAAAGAAGGAAAATAGATAAAAGGGATGAAAGCTTGCTCTGCATCAAATCTTGAAAGGCGGATGAATTGGATATCAAATCTTGAAGGAAAAAGCCTGAATTACCCTTTTTTGCGAGGAGTCTAAATTAACCTTTTAACTAGATTCAAAATCTGAATGATCTCTAAACTATTTTTTATTTAAATTATTTCCACAAATATGTTAATTGGCTCAAATTAGCTCTTAATATAATTTGTATTTTTTGTTTGCCTACGCAAAAATGGAGTCTTAATTTCAAAATTTTGTGTAGTTCGACATCATAAGCTGAAAAACATATTATTATTTTTTCAATATTATTTTAGTAGGGTAGGACTAATAATAAGTTAATCATAAATTGTAAATAAAATTAATTACAAAACTTATATTATATTATAGAGAATAAAAGATAAATTTTATTGAGAAATAAATTAGATCAATTAACAAATATGTAACTAAACCAAAACATAGTTCAGTGGTTAATTGGACTTCTAGCCATACTCCAAAATTAATTTGACTTTTTCCAATCTTGAAAGGCATGCATATTGAGTCCTAAATTCTTAAATTTCTCCATCCTCAGCGGCACGGAGAAGAAGAGTCAGAACATTGTCATCGGCACGGGCGCACGGCCGACGTCACACTGGTGTTCTAACTGTTCTTAGGCTATCTCCAACAATGAGAAGGCAAATCCGAGACCCATTCTCGAATTGGGTCACGCGCACAGTGAAAGGGTGACGACCCACCACTTGTTCTCTCCAACAGCTACCGCAAAAGCAGGCAGAGGCGTCGGAGCTCCTCCACCTCGCCGGCCCGGGCCGCGACTACCCCAGGCGTCGGAGCTCCTCCACCTCGCTGAGAAAATACTTGATTTCCTTGAGTTATTTTATGATTCCACTGTAGTTTTATCTGGTGTCTATTATCCTACATCTCCATTAATGTTGCATCATCTACTTGACATTGCTGGCCACCTTAAACAATTTCAGTCTGACAGATTGCTTAGGGAAGTGGTATTTCCTATGAAAACTAAATATCTTAAATACTGGAAGGACATACCTCTTCTTTATTCAATTGCATTCATCTTGGACCCTAGGGCCAAATTAAAAGGTTTTACCAATGCTCTTAGGCTGCTAGGTGATTTTTGTGATACTGATTACTCTGCTTATTTTACCAATGTGAGAGCTCAACTGTCTGACTTGTTTGAGAAGTATGAGAGCAAATTTGGTGCAGTTAGGTTGCAAAGGCCTGCACATCAACCTCCAACTGGTAAGAAAAAAGCTCAGTGGGGTAAGATTTTTGGTGATGGTGCATCAGGTAGTGGTTCTCCTGGATCTATGATTGGCAGTGTTGGTACTGCTTCTTCCTTTACTGTTCCTCTGTCTAGAAGGACTTCTGCCTCTGCTTTGCTGCATGCTGCTCAGAATGGTTCTGCTTTTGGTGTTACTTCTGAACTATCTGCTTATCTGGATAGTGATACTGTGAACCAATTTGATGATGATTTCAATATCTTGAACTGGTGGCATAGCCACAAACAGACCTATCCAGTTCTTTCCATATTAGCTAGGGATGTTTTAACTGTTCCTGCTTCTACCATCTCTTCAGAATCTACTTTCAGTCTAACTGGCAGGATCATAGAGGAGAGGAGGCGTCAGCTGAAGCCAGAGACTGTGGAAATGCTTGCTTTGATCAAGGATTGGGAGAGAGCTGATGGAAGGACTCAGCACATGGTGGAGGATGAAGAACTGGAGGCTGCTTATGAAGACTTGTACCTTGATGATGATTCAGCTCATGATGCTGTGTAATAGGGTAGTTTATTAGCACTCTGTGGTGGTGAACTGCTTAAGACTTGATGATTTGAACTTGATTGAGCTGTGGGCTGCACTCTTTTTTTCTATCTTGGGTTTTCTCACGAGGTGTGAGTTTTTACCAAGATAGGTTTTTAATGAGGCAGCCATTGCACTACACAGCTCAAACTTAATAATATTTGGACATGCTATATTGCCTGGTGTTTGGTTTGATTTGAGCTGGTTGAGCTAGATGCCTAGATGGTTGAATTCTGGTTTGATTTGAGCTGGTTGAGCTTTTTAAATTTGTGGATCAAATTTATGAAATCTGTGATTTGAGTTGATCTGTTTGAGCACTGATTGTATTGTCGTGCCTGTGCCGGGCTGCCGTGCTCGTGCCTGTTGAGGCCTGTCGTGCCTTGTGGGCGGCACGAGCACGGCCAGGGGGCTTTAGTGCCAGGCCTGGGCCGCAGCTCTGGCACGAAGGGCAGCACGGCACGGCACGGCCAGGTCTTCGTGCCAGATCGTGCTCGTGCCTGTCGTGCTCGTGTCGCGCCGTGCCCGTGCCGTGCTGTCTCGTGCCGCCCATTTGGCCATCTATAGGCACGGCCGACGTCACACTGGTGTTCTAACTGTTCTTAGGCTATCTCCAACAATGAGAAGGCAAATCCGAGACCCATTCCCGAATTGGGTCACGCGCACAGTAAAAGGGTGACGACCCACCGCTTGTTCTCTCCAACAGCTACCGCAAAAGCAGGCAGAGGCGTCGGAGCTCCTCCACCTCGCCGGCCCGGGCCGCGGCTACCCCAGGCGTCGGAGCTCCTCCACCTCGCCGGCCCGGACGCGGCTGCCTCCCCGGTGCAGAGCCGAGGCTGCCTCCCCGGCGCGGAGCCGCGAACAGGTGAACCGTGGGGCAGAGTTGCTTGCGGGCGGGGCCACGCCGAGCAGGGCAGGTAGGGCAGGGGCGCGGCGGCGTGGCGGGACGGGGGCGTGGCGGAGCAGGGCCAGCGGGCCCCATCCAAACTGCACCAAACCCCAGGTTGGGCCATCAGCCCATCACCATGGTCCATGCAGCGTGCAGCCATGCAGTCCAGGGCCCGGGACTCCGGGAGCCGCCGTCCCGTGCCGCGAAATGCCAACCGCGCGCTGCCACTGCCAGTAGCCGTTGGGCTTCGCGGCTCTGGCCCCGCCGGGCACTAGCAGTAGCCGTGGCCTCAGATTCCACCTTCCCTCGTACCCTGACCCTGCGATTCATGTGCAAAGCCTCTGTTCGCGCCCACGTCGCGGCAGAGCCGCAGAGGCCGGAACGCCGGAGGCCATGGTTCGCGGCCGCCGTGCTGGACCTGCCGGTGCCGGCGGACTACGGACTCACGATCGTGGTAGGCAGCCGAAGCGCCTGTCGGTCCGTATCTGACGGGCCGCATCGGCGCGTCGCGATCGATCGGGCGTCAGGCTGCTGGTCCCACGCGCGCTCCAGCTTGCGCTAGACGGCTAGAGGCTAGAGCCCTTGCAAAGTTGCAACCACGAGTTCGTGACAGGTAACGCCTCCTCTTCTGCCTCTACGTTCGTTTTTCTCTATCTTCCGTTCGGACACGCAAAGCATGGTTGGTGAGGCATCGTGCATTCGCGGACAGCCTGATTTTCCACTCTCTCTGGTAGGCTATAGCAGCCGTTGATGGTCCTGTCACTTGCTTTCCTAGCAAAACCGTGACGCCCCTCGTCTCTTAATTTGCTACCTCAGACGGGAATAGCTGGCTTCAATTCAACGACAGCAAGTTAGCATTAGCAACCATCAAATTTAATACTTGTAAAATTTGCTGGGCCAAATTAAACCCTACGAGGTCCATTTCGTACGTGTCAAAGCATGGGTGGTCTCATGCTTTTTGTCTGCTCTTTACTAGGTATGGTGTTTGGATACCATTTCTGACACGTGCCAATGCAGCTCTCTGAATCTCTTCCCAAAAAAAAAAAAACCATAGTTCACACAGTTTAAGCTATGGCACGGCCTGCAGTGTTCTTTACCCAAGCCAGGACTTCACTCCAGGACTGTCAGAGGATATACTCCCCATTGATCATTCTTTTTTTTCGAATCCGTGGATGGAGCCACTAGTAATTAGTAAATGCCGGTGCACGGGGTCGTAGCCTATTTTGAAGGCTTGAAGCTAAGGATAATAACGGGAAACTGACAAAGTAGGCCGTGGCTATCCCATGTTGGCGCACACGGGATCACAGGCTGCTAATGGACAGTGCAGGGCAGCTCATGCATCGCCCAAATGAGCGAAGCACCCATGTTGCTACGAATCTATCACCGGCACAAGCTGGAGTCTGGAGACAAAACTCGGGCCCTCTCTCGCCGGCTTTCCTTGACCAAACAACAACGGAACGTGACAGCGCAGTTGCAAAGCTAGATTCCTCGAATGGTTTCTCCCTTTGGCTTTGGGAACTGGACCCGTGCGTCCCTGTCGACGTGGACGCCCAAACCACCGCCTCACCTGGTAGATCTACGGCGGAGCTCATCCTTCGTTCACACGATCACACGGTTAGATAGATCAGTGCGGCGGCTACAAATAGAAATGAGTTAAATACACTGTAGGCCCTTGAACTTGTAGCGAGGTGCCAGTTAGGTCCACGAACTCGTAAAACGGGTTTATGGGTCCCTAAACTTGTTTAATGATACGCTCGAGGTCCATACCCCTTCGTGCGGCTCTGTTTCACCGACGTGGCATTTCACCGTGGCAATGACGGTGTTTTGGCGGGATTTTTGCCGCCAGATGGAGGATGATAGTTTGCATTTAGGACCCTCAAGTCTTTATAAAAGGAAAAGAGGCCAGGACCTTTAGATCCACCGTGGCAATGACGGAGGCACGTGGCGCGTGAGTACGGCCAGCCCGTGGAGATAAGCAGGTAACCCCCTTCTTTTCCACCGAATCCATTTCTTTTCCCGTCGCGTCTCTTCGAGTTCGTCGCTACTGGAGAGAGAAGAGGCGGGCAGCGGCGAAGCGGCGCGCCGTTCGCCGGGAGGAGAATCGGAGCAGCAGCTGGGCGAAGCAGTGGTGGAGAAGGGTTGAGGGCCCTCTGGGCAGCGGGCGGCCCCAGCGCGATCTCGGTGAATCCCCGAGATGGCGCCCTCGTTGCGGCGCGAAGGTGAACCGCCGCCCAGCTACGGTGAGTGAATCCAACCCCCAATCCATGGTGGTAGCGTGAGTAGGATGTTTTTGTGTGATTGTGGTTGGTTTTTGGTGTGAAAAGTTGCAATATTTTGTAGGCTAGGGTTTAGATTTTTCACTGATTTGAGTCCACATTAGGTTGTAATGTGTTTCGGATATTGTAATGTAGGTGATGATAGTGATGTTTTCTCGGTTGAGGTGCACCATGGTGGTTTCTTTGTTGGTCAAGGATCTAACAGGGCCTACATTGATGAGAAAGTGAATTGGTTTGACAACTGTGAAGTAGATACTTGGTCTCCACTATGGTTTGATGATTTTGTCGAACAATTGGGTTATCCACAATCAACTGCACTGAAAATGTACTGGTTATTGCCTGGGAAGGATCTTTCAGATGGTCTTAGAATTATTGCTTCAGACAACGACACAATGGTTATGGTTTCAGTGGTGGACAAGGTAAAGAACTTTGTTATCTTCTTTGATCATGATGACAACATCAATGGCATCAATTGGGAAGACATAGTGGCAAATCCAATAGCATCACTGCCCAAGGTCTTTAGCCCATCAAAGATGGAATATGTTGAGAAGAAAAGAGGTGAGGAAAAGCTTCCTGATTTTTACTCCAATCTGAAGAACATGGCAGCTGAGGTGGACAGAGGAACAAGCACTCTTTCAGGTGGCAGTGGTAGTGAAGACAGTGATAGTGAATTGGATTCAGATTTTGCTGATAGTGACTATAAGCTTGAGGATGAGGATGATGACCTATTTATGGACAATGTTGATGAAGATGTGACAGAAGAGGGAATTACCAAAGGGAAGGGCAAAAAGGGTGCTGTTAGGACAGGCATAGTTGCTGACAGAGATGATTTATCAAGTGATGAAGATGAGCTGCATCTTCTAGACTCTGATGGAGAAGGTGAAGGCAGGATGAGGTTCAATTCATTCAGAAATGAAGATCTTGAGAATCTAGTGTTTAAAGTTGGCATGATATTTGAAACAGTTCAACTACTTAGAAAGGCTGTGACAGAATATAGTCTGAAGCACAGAGTAAATATCACAATGCCAAGGAATGAGAAGAAAAGGCTCAGGGCTGAATGTGAGGTTGGATGTCCTTGGAATCTGTATGCTTCATCTGACACCAGGACTAAGGAGCTGATGATCAAAACATTTAATGGTGAGCACACATGCCAGAAAAAATGGGTATTAAGGAGATGCACATCAAGGTGGCTTTCTGAAAAGTACCTTAAAACTTTCAGAGCAGACCAGAAGATGACTCTAGGCAACTTTGCAAGGATTGTCCAGAAAGATTTAAACATCACACCTCCCAGGACCAAGCTAGCCAGGGCTAGGAGACTTGCCATGAAAAAAGTACTTGGTGATGAGCAGGAGCAATACAAAAGGCTTTGGGATTATGGTTCAGAGCTGAGGAGGAGCAATCTAGGCAGTACATTTTTTCTGAATCTTGATGGCAATCTTTTCAGCTCAATATATGTTGCACTTGATGCATGTAAGAGAGGATTCCTAGCTGCATGCAGACCTCTCATATGCCTAGATGGATGCCACCTAAAGACCAAATATGGAGGGATCATGCTAACTGCAGTTGGGATAGATCCAAATGACTGCATATACCCAATTGCTTTTGCTGTTGTGGAGGTTGAATGTAAGGCTAGTTGGAAGTGGTTCTTAGATACTTTGAAGCAAGACCTTGGAATTGAAAACACATACCCATGGACCATCATGACAGACAAACAGAAGGTACTTGATTGTTTTCCTATTGTCAAGTTCTGATGTTCTTAGATACTTTGCTGTGTTTTTGTTCCTGTTGTCAAGTTCTGATGCTCTTAGATCCTTTGTTGTGTTTTTGTTCCTGTTGTCAAGTTCTGATGCTCTTGTGTTGTTTCAGGGTTTAATCCCAGCAGTGCAAGAGGTGTTCCCAGAATCTGAGCACAGGTTCTGTGTGAGACACCTTTACTCCAATTTCCAGCAACACTTCAAAGGTGAGAACTTGAAAAACCAACTCTGGACTTGTGCTAGGTCAACCACAATAGTTAAATGGAATGAGAACATGGAAAAAAAGAAGGCTTTGAACCAGAAAGCTTATGAGTGGCTGGAGAAGATGCCTGCAAATACTTGGGTTAGGGCCTTCTTCAGTACTTACAGTAAGTGTGACATCCTTTTGAACAATACATGTGAGGTATTCAACAAATACATTTTGGATGCTAGGGAAATGCCTGTCCTTAGTATCTTAGAACAAATAAAGACACAATTGATGACTAGGTATTATAACAAAGAGAAAGAGGTTGGTGAAATGTGGCAGGGCCCTATTGAAAGTGCATCTAGGCTCCCTTGTGGGTTTTGGTGAATTGAATGACAAAATGATTAAAGGACTAACGTGTTTGTTAAAGATTATGAGCAGAATTTAGATTGTATATTGACGATTCACTATTGGTCATTGGTTGAATCCAATATGGATGGCTCATGTTGACATGAATAAATAAGTGGTTGCTCCTATTATATATGAATATGATAGTTGGCAAGCTATGACGCAACAAAGAAAGAGACATAAGGATGTGTGTGATATATTGGTCTCTAAAATTGATGAAAGCTTGTTTAATATTGATATGGGATATCTTAGATCATGTTGGATTAAAATGTTGCATAATGCAAGTTTGGTTGAATGGACAAGAGATATGGTGATATGGCTTATTCTTGGTCTATATTTGACGAATGACTTACAAACAAGACATGATGACTTTGAAGGAAGTAAAAGGTTAAAGTAAAGCGGATATATTGCATATCAAGAATTGGTTTTCATTGTTGATACAAACTAGTGCGAAGCCACATGCGATGCAAAGAAGAAGAGGTGGAATTCGGGATAGTGTTTCTAGGTACTAAGCAATGTGTGATCAAGTTGTGGACTTGGGTCATGTATCTTTGCTAGGGTGACGAAACTTTCTTTGGACTTCAACTTGATGAATCTTGGTCACATGTGGTGTTCATATTGGCAAGTATCAATCTTTCTAGAATTGTGTTGTGAAAAGAAGAATTGGACTAGAAGTGGATTTCATTCAAAGACAAAGGTTCAAGTCACTAGCTCAAGGTTGAAGTGCTCAATTCGAAGAAGACAAGTTGGATGCAACTCTCAAGCGGATACATTGAAGAAGTATGGCATGGTTCAAAGTGATGAAGCTCAAGTGTATCAATAGTATTTATATTTGATCTTGAGTATAGGTATGCCGTACTATCAAGAGGGATGCATCACAAGTAGTCTTGAAATTGTCTAAGTGCTCAAGGAACCTATGTGAGTTGTTGAGAGACACAAAACCCTCACGTACACATTCACTGGTTTTGCCAGGGCAAAACCGGTGCACCGGTTTTGAGAAACCGGTTGCACCGATTTTGTGTCAGAGCTCCAACGGCTAGTTGGTTTGAAATATCGGTGGCACCGGTTTTAGGAACCGGTGGCACCGGTTTTCACAGGGTTCCCAACGGCTAGTTTTTGTGGAGTGAAGTATTTATACCCCACGACCTCCACAGTGGCAAGCTGCTGTTCCTGAGGTTGCTATAGTGCTTCCCTGCTCTTCCTTGCCAAGCCAAAGCCATATTTGCTCTCCCCAACCCCTCTTTGTGAGGATTGCTTGATATTGTGAGATCTTTGAGTTGGGTAGTAGAGAGAGCAGCCTTTGTAAGAAGATTGAGAGCACCAAAGCACCTTGAGCACTGTTGGAATTCATCAAGCTATTGTGATTCATTTGTTACTCTTGGAGCTTCGCTCCTAGACGGCTTAGTGTTGCCCGTGAGCTACCAAGGTGTGGTGAGCTGCGGGAAGTTTGTGCAGGTCGTGCTTCGCCTCCGAAAGGGAAGAAGCAAGCTAGTGGAAGGAGGAGATAGCTTGACCTAGTGTGGTCGAATAAGCTTCCTCAACGGAGAGTAGGATTCACCGTGCCTTGGTGGCTGCTTGGTGCAAGCGGTGAATCCAAACTTCGAGAAACAAATCTTGTGTCTCCCTGCTGGTTTGAGCTTCTTTGTGTTTATATTGCAAATTGGTGGAATTGCTCGATATTGTTGTATATGTGTTTTTGAGTGCAGGGACTTGGAGATATACCTTAGAAAGACATTTCAATCATCATCTCCAAGTTTGGTTTGATTCCGAGCTCTCTAACATATTCAATCTAATTTGGGGGTTCACTGCCAGAGCAAAACCGGTGGCACCGGTTTTGGTGGCAGTGTTCTATATCCGCTGCGTTAGGCGTGCTATTCTTTTATTTGGAGATTCTAAAGATCCTTTTAGAAGTTCATTTACTGAATTTCTAAAAGTGGTATTTGGAATATCCAATTGTCACTAATAAATTTGTTTTAAGTGGCAATATTTTCAGGGCTCGCCTATTCACCCCCCCTCTAGGCGACATCAAGGTCCTTTCACCTATCACCTCCAAGATTTGAAAGAAGCTTCAGAAGAACTCTGACTTTGCAAACACTTGTTATGCACAGCCAGCTGGAAGTGGGATTTTTCAGGTGCAGGTGTTGTATAGACAATACATTGTGAACATTGAAACTAGGTAGTGTGATTGCAGAAGGTGGGATCTGACTGGTATCCCTTGCTCTCATGCAATTTCCTGCTTGAGGCATAAAAGGATTTCCCCAGAATCTGTTGTCCATTCATGCTACTCCACTCAAAGCTACTTACAAGCTTATGGGCCTACTATCTGGCCTTGCAATGATAAGTCGATGTGGGCCAAAGTGGATGGTCCAAAAGTTCTCCCTCCTATGTATGAGAAAAAAGTTAGCAGGCCCCCAAAGAACAGAAGGAAGCAGCCTCATGAAGTTGAAGGGAAGTATAGGCCTAAAATGTCCAAGCATGGTACAATCATCAATTGCAGCTATTGTGGAGGAACAGGCCATAACAGGGCTGGATGTGAGTTGCGAAAGGCTGGAAAACTGAAACCTCAAAGAAATCCATGCCAGCTTCCAGAAGAATTGCCAGAAGTATATGAACACGAGCAACCTTTCATAAGTCAGGTGAGTATAACCTTTCCCCAGAATCTGTTTAGCAAAAATATGTGACTTTTTTACTTGTTTGACTACTTCATATGTGAAACTGTAGGTTTCCATGCATTTTGGAGAAGGCAGTCAGCCACTACTTTCACAACCTAGCAACACCATGCTTTCACAACTAGATGCAGATGTAAGTATTGCCTTTCAAATCCATGCCATTTGTTCACATATATGTACCTGTGAACCAATACTTTCTAAGTGCATGTTTTTACATTCATCACAGTCACAGATCTATACAAGGAGCAATAGGTCTCAGCCATTGCCAGAACCTGCCTTCATCTTGTCCAATCTCCCAGCTTCTAAGCCAGTGCCACCCACTACATCAACAAAAGATGGAAGATCTAAATCTACTAAGAGGAAGGCTACTGATCCAGCTAAGAAGACAAGCAAGGCTAAGAAGGCAACCAAGGCTAACAACAATTCCACTCCTTCAACTAAGAAGACAAGCAAAGCTGCACAGCCAAAGAAGAAGGCTTGAAGTCACAGATCTTGTTCACTTTTGTTTTGTGATGCAATACTGCTTTTGTAAAGGATGGCCACAAACTCATGTGATGGAGCTTTTGTACATGATGGCCACAAACTTGTTCTTTTGGTTCTTCTACAAACTTTAATCATGCCAGACAAGTGCTGTACAAAATCATGGAGTACTGCATTTCCTGTTATTTATGTTCAAGACAGTGCTGTACAAAATCATGGAGTAATGCTACATGTTCCATTACTGATGCTTCCATTGCTGATTCACAAATGTTAACTACTACAATACAGGTGCTGACATCATTTGATTAGCTGAACAAACAGGCTCAGCAAAAGCACAAACAGAATACACACACATAGTGCACAAATTGCCTTAAGCAAACTAACTATTTCTTTCCCAATTCCTACAAGTCTAACTTCTTTGTTCACCCAGCCACTACCATTCACCCTAACTCCACTCTTCATGCTCCAATCACCAGGCACCACTGCTCCATCTGCTGCTTGACTACAAGTTCGGCGTCTCCTAGTCACCACCACCGTAGCATACTCCTCCTCCCAGTACCAAAATGGACATCCACTTCCATCGCTCTACAAGAAACATGCAGTCAGCGGATGAAACCAAATTGAAACCTCAAGCACAAAGGATTCAACCCTAACTAACCTTGTGGTTTGGGCAACAATAGAAGACTCGCCTTAGGCTCCATGGTTTTGTGGAGATGCATTGCACCACCTGCCTTAAGCCGCATTCTGTGCACCAAATCAGTGGTGCAGAACCTAAATGTTGCGGATCCGAGGCCGATGCGGTTGAATCGCCACCCATGTCGTGGATTCGAAGGAGGAGGAGGCGGCGACTTGCTTCACGAGAAAAGAAGAAGATGCCGGGCGGAGGGGATTGATTTTGCAGGAGTCAACGATTGGATCTAAAGGTCCTGGCCTCTTTTCCTTTTATGAAGACTTGAGGGTCCTAAATGCAAACTATCATCCTCCATCTGGCGGCAAAAATCCCGCCAAAACACCGTCATTGCCACGGTGGAATGCCAGCCGCGCGAAGGGGTATGGACCTCGAGCGTATCATTAAACAAGTTTAGGGACCCATAAACCCGTTTTACGAGTTCGTGGACCTAACTGGCACCTCGCTACAAGTTCAAGGGCCTACAGTGTATTTAACTCAATAGAAATTTATAATCGCAGTACAGCTAATGCAATTAGTAATTACTCCTATATACAGGTGTAGGATCTAGGATACCGACTAGAGGGGGGGTGAATAGGCGGTTTTAAACTTCAATCACAAAACTCAACAAGTTTTATTAGTAACACAAGGTGAAACCTATTTCTACAAAGTCTATGCCTATGTCAAGGTTTGCAACCTAGGGTGACAAGATACAAATCAATCTCTAGGAAAGTAAATTGCTCAAATTAAATGTGGTAAACAAGTAGAGCAAAGAAATAACCGAACAAAAGAGACGAATTTTATCCCATGGTATCGATGACTTGCCGGTCACCCCTAATCCACGCTGAGGTGGATCCAAAGCTTCAACCGCTCCTCTATCAAGACCTCGCTTGATGTATGAGCCGGCTTGAATCAATGAACCTCTCCAAACCTCGATTCCACTAGTGTTGCTCTTCCCACTCCAGTGAGGTGAGCACAAACCTCTCACAATCAAGGCGGGAGCAACTTCACAATCTTCTTTGAAGTGCTTCAACCGGCCACAACCACCAAGCCGTCTAGGAGGCGGCAACCTCCAAGAGTAACAAGTCGATGACGCTTGCTTGATAAACTTCTAGTGCCCCAAAGCTCAAACTCTTGATGCAATGCACTAGAACTCTCTCACACTCACAAGGATGCAACTCTAAGCAATAGGAGTGAGTGAGAGGTGGATGAAGGCTCAAGTATGTCAATTATGCTTCAGAAGTGCCAAGAGAGCCCCTCCTTCCCCGTGGGTGGAGTATATATACTCCACCCCTTCAAAACTAGCCGTTACCTTCAAATCCCGTGAAAACAGAGGACTGGCGGACCGTCCGCTACCCACTTGGCGGACCGTCCGCCTAAGCCCCAACGGCTACTGTCCAAAAGTCAAACGTGTCAGACTTTACCATTACGCGGTAGGCGGACCGTCCGCCCCCTCAGGCTGGACCGTCCGCCTCAGAGTTAGATGCACAGCTCTCCACGCGACTAAGGACCCACCAAAGATAACTGCGGACCGTCTGCAATATAAAAGAGGCTTGGAACCCCCAGAACACGTTCCTGCGTAAACGGTCCGCCACCTACGGTCCGCCTCTCAGAAAATGACAGGCGGACCGTCCGCCATCCCCAGCGGACCGTCCGCCTTCAAAGTCTCGGCAGACCCTTCCAACACTTAGTCAATTTCACATAAAGTTAGTTGACATGCGGACCGTCCGCTTGCTACAGGCCGGACTGTCCGCACCAGAAGGAGATTGGAGGAAAGAAATCATTGAATATTTGAGGGATTCTTCTATCAAGACTTCTAGGAAGATACGCTACAAATCGATCAGGCATGTCTTGGTTGAAGAAGTGCTTTATTTTCGCTCGATTGATGGAGTCCTGTTTTCTTTCCCACTTTCTCAACGATGTTAGCTCTCATGCATGCAATGCAACCATTTGAGCAAAGTGGCACTAGAAACTCGTCATGCAAATGAAATTGACCCCTCTTGATAGTACGGCTATCTAGCCTACCAATCCGGTCAAAAATCTTCTCTAAGCACCTCATGACCGGTAAAAGAAAATATCCTATCTTTTACCTTTGCCTTGAGCTTCCTAGGTTCCATCACACATATCCATCGTTAATCAACCGTTGAAGCTCAATCATCCCATGGGACTAACCTATTCTCATATCCTCAATGAAATAGTTAGTCCAATATGGTCATCATTAATTACCAAAACACAATTAGAGGTCCTAGATGCTTTCAACAGGGAGATCAGAGTATCTCCAAGAATCCAACAGAATGAGAAAAATCAATCATCTTTATCTCTTCTCCTTTCCTCTTTCTAAAGGGGATTTGCCCCTCTCCTCTTTTCATTTTCCCTTTCCTTCTTTTGTCAAGAGCCACATGATGGATGAATCCTGGCCGTCCATGCGCACGACGTCCAGGCCACGGGCACGGACGCCGAGCATCGCCGCCGCCCCCGGCCATGGGCGCGNTGCTGTCCCCCGACTCAGGAGCGAGCAGGCCGCCGCTGCCCTGGGCACGGGCGTGGCTAGGCTGCATCAGCGCCGCCCATGCGGTGCCATGGTCCAGCTGCCGGCCACCTACCGGAGAAAGCAGGTCATGGCCCGGTTACACTTGCCGGAGTTCCAGAGAGGGACGGGTAGCGAGGAAGGCAGGAAGAATTAAACAACCCGCTGACATGTGTGGCCTGCATGGCAGGAGGAAAGAGTAAGGGAGAAGAGAAAATGAGACCTGTTGTAGCACTTCTTCCTAATATTCTTCAGTTGTAAAAGGAGATTTCTCTGTAGGCAAAATAAAAGGAAAGGGGAAAAGAGATCTGTTGGAGATGGGGCTGTTTGCTTTTCCGCCACCGGTCGCCACGCCTTAGTTTAGGCAGCGACACGAAAATCGAAGATAGCGTTTGGTTGCTCATTAACTTGCTGTCGTCACAGCTTTTTACATGTCTGTGGCTGGTTTTCACGCCTAACTTGAGTCGCCGATTTTCTCCGCCTCAGGCTGTGGCGTCGCCACCAACAGGGCATGGTAAGATATGGCCGGCTACCAAGCAGCCCCATGATCTTAAACGGACGGCAGCACTGTTCGTTTGCCATGTGCTATCAAAGTTAGGTGATGGTGCGGTTTGAACTTTTTTTTTTGAAGAAACACGGTTTGAACTTTGAACACGAAAGCGGCGGCAGGAATCGACCCCCAACTACCGAGAACGCAAAGCGCCAACAAAGCGAGTCCGATCATCTCATCATCTGGGGCAAATTCTGCCGGGTCCGGCGGTTACTGACGTGGTGACCGGCACTCCGGCAGGTAGGTACTGATACTACCAGATAAATACTCCAGATACAACCTGCATGACGCACGCAAGGTTGCCGAGGTTGAATCCAATCATTTTTTCCTAAAAAAATAAATCAGGTCGAATCATTAGGATCCACATGTTGGAGTACACAGATTACAGGCCTCCCCTTGAGGGGTGTTTAGTTCAACCCTCTCTCCTTCATTTTGCATAATACATATTTTTTAATGTATTTTTTCTCTCTATGACACGCGACCCAATGTATAAAAATACTGTGCATAAAAACATCTAAACACCCCCCGAACACAAGCTGCCGCCTGCCGGCTCGTTTTAGACCCTGTTTAGTTCCATAAGTTTTTTCTATTCATCAAATGTTAGGACACTAATTAAAGGTATTAAATGTGAATTAATGATGGATTAATTAATGATGTATTAGTTTTATAATTAGATCATGTTTAGCCCTTTTAATCTTCAGTTTAATTTTGCTACAGTAAATTTCCTAAACTTATCTGGTTGAATTAAACAGGGCCTTATTAGGCACGCGTCGTGCTGCGACTGGGCTTGCCCAACTGCACGGCAGACGGCACCCGGCAGGCGCGTGTAGCTAGGCTGCAGCAGCCAGCAGCAGGAGCAGGAAGATTAGGAAAAAGGATTAATGATTCTCTGGAAAGAGAAGAAAGGCGAAAGCTAGGGGACCCTCGCGTGTAATTGTAAAGACGCGGCCTTGATTGGGGAATGACGACCTGTGCTCGTGCATGGTACAGGTGGAGGCAAAGGCAAGAGAAAGACGCCGACGGGCAGATCGGCGTGACGACGGCGGATGGCTCGTCTTCTAGTTCTACTGTTCTAGGCGGAAAGAGATCATGGTGTACGTGTACGTGTGCAACATGCGCTGGGACCGTACGCCCGACACGTCGGGTTCGGTTCGAAAGGAGCCGGGGCGTAGTGAATGGGCGAGCGAGCGTCGTGTGCCGCCGACGCGAAGCATCTGCGCGGTTGGTGACACGCTGGGGCGAGGCGGCGCGCGTTTGCAAGGCGTACGAGTCCCTCGGCCGTCGGCGTCGCCGTTACTCCAAGCCACCGCATCCACGATCTCCAATCCTCCCTCCATCTTCGGAGGTCGGAGGGGTGGTGGTGGGTTGGGGCTAAACTGACCACTGAGACTTCAGTACTGACGTTCAGTTTCAAAAACCACCGAGCTCGGGCGGTCTGCATGCGTCGCTAGGGACAAGGTTGGTGGGCACGTGTTTTCGTCTGAACCCGAGGAAATTTGGTTTTCACCGTGACGGAGCTGGCAATTCGTTCGCTTCCGATTTCGGGGGCTGTTCAATTGGGCGAAAAAATTTTGGTGAAAAATTTTGTAAAAGAATCTTACCATTTAGGAGTACTAAATGTAGATTAATAATAAAACTAATGATAGGTCTCGCCTGGAAATCGCGAGACGAATCTAATGATAGTAATTAATCCATAATTAGCAGATGGTTACTGTAGCATCACTGTTGCAAATCATGGTCTAATTAGACTCATTAGATTCGTCTCGAAAAATTACCTGAGGTTATAAAATAAGTTTTATCATTAACACACATTTACTGCTCTGTACACATAAGATCCTTCTTCTTCGTATCATTTTCACCAGGCACCGCCAGGCTGCCCACCACGCCTTGCCTTTACCAGCCGCGCCTACACCTGTAACGCGGTTGGTGGGGACGCGTCGCATTACGCAGCGTACCGCGCGAAGCGGCGCGCGGCGGTAATCGCCTAATCGGCAACCCACCACCACCAGCCGCGCCACCATATTTACGGCGCGACGGGGCTGCAGAGCCGCCATAACTCGGAAGCCAACCGGCCTTCTGCTGGGCTGGCCCTGGCCTGCTGCTTCGCGGCGCGCGCGGCCCCCATCGGTCATCCACCGCCGCCCGGCGCGCGTCCAGAAGCATCCCGGTCCCGGCATCCCACGCCGACCGGCCGACCCGACCGATTCCCGCACCACCACCTTCCTCCTCGCCTCCACCGTCACCTCCCACATTCCTCGCATCCTCCCATACTTTCTCGCCTTTTATCGCCGTCGATCCGGGTCTCCTGTTCTGCCCCGTACGCGAGCCGGTTCCCAAAGAAAGATAGTGGGGGCGTGGAGAGCAGAGGAGAAAAGAGAGAGTGCGGCGCCGAGCTCCGGCCGTGCCTGGCAGCGCATTCGACCCGGCGGGGTAGCGCGCAGCGGCAGAGGAGAGGAGTGGTAGCCCAGAGTTGGCGGGCCGAGCCGAGGTTAGCCATGAAGTATAACGCGAGGAAAGACGCGGGCGGTGGCGGCGGCGGCGCGCCGTTCGCCATCCCGTGCGTCGACATCAAGTCGTTCGTGGCCTCGCTCGCCTTCCTCACGCTGTTCGTGGCGTTCTGGCAGCTCCAGCCCTACGGCTCATTGCTCATCACGGCTCGCACAACCGCCGCCGCCACCGACCTCGCCTCTTCAAACGCCGGCGCATCCACAGACACGGAGCAGCCGGCGGCGGTTTCAGGTGCCACCACAGCCGCCGCCGCCGCTAATGCGGCCCGCCTGCGTCTTGCAAGGCCGGCGCGGCCGGAGGACCCGAACAAGCGGGTGCTCCGGCCGTACGGCAGCGCGGCGGCGCTGTTCGTGCAGATGGGCGCGTATCGGGGCGGACCGCGGACGTTCGCCGTCGTGGGGCTGGCGTCTAAGCCTACCCACGTGTTCGGCACCCCCTACTTCAAGTGCGAGTGGCTGCCCAACCCCACCGCCGGCGACCCCTCGCCGCGCCCCGTCCGGACCAAGGCGTACAAGATGCTCCCGGACTGGGGCTACGGCCGCGTATACACCGTCGTCGTCGTCAACTGCACGTTCCCGTCCAACCCCAACGCTGGGAACGCCGGCGGCAAGCTCCTCGTCCACGCCTACTACTCCACCGCCTCCCGCCGGTACGAGCGCTTCGTCGCGCTCGAGGAGGCGCCGGGCTCCTACGACGAGTCCCGCTTCACCCCGCCGTTCCAGTACGACTACCTCTATTGCGGCTCGTCGCTGTACGGCAACATCAGCGCCAGCCGGATGCGCGAGTGGGTGGCATACCACGCCCACTTCTTCGGGCCCAGGTCGCACTTCGTCCTGCACGACGCCGGCGGCATCAGCCCGGAGGTGAAGGCGGTGCTGGATCCGTGGGTAAGGGCCGGCCGCGTCACCGTGCAGGACATCCGGGCGCAGGAGGAGTACGACGGATACTACTACAACCAGTTCTTGGTGGTGAACGATTGCTTGCACCGGTACCGGCACGCCGCCAATTGGACCTTCTTCTTCGACGTCGATGAGTACCTTTACCTGCCCAATGGGCAGAAGCTCGATGAGGTGATGGGCAAGCTCTCAGGGTACTCTCAGTTCACCATCGAGCAGAATCCAATGTCCAGCAAGCTCTGCGTGGATGATCCAAGCAGAAATTACTCAAGGTTTGTCATCCTGTTTCCTCGTACATGCTTGCACTGGTTTGATTCATAGAGACATAATTGCATTTTGTATTGAAAATTGCCCCAGTTGTTACAATCATCCTAAATTCACGCTTGCTGTTGGCATCATGCTAGGGCCATAAGAAAAAAATGATTTCCTATTTGAGTAATCAAACAAACATTCTCAGATTGGTTAAGGAAGCAAGTCGGTGGCTATTTGTTTATGCAATTTGTTGACTAATTCGCTAATGTGTTGTTGTTTGTGACCTTGCAACCCTAACATGAGCCTATTTAGATTCTCTGTTGGTCAGACTGTGTCCTCTAAAGCTAGGTGTAAACATGTTAGGTGCAAATGGTCAGTTGTTAACTGTTGAACAAAAAGTTGTAGTGCAAAAATTTCACCTTGAACCAAAAGTTGTAGTAAGGTTTGTTAGGTTAATAGGTTTCAAAGGACAGTGTGATAATATGCATAGCAAGTTGGCCATAAAAAAGGAAATCTTTTAAGTGTTTACAGGCTGAAATTGCTGTACAAATGAAATGATCTCATCACTGACTGAATGAAATATTAACAGCCTCAAAGAAAGAAGAAAAAACATAAAAGGGATCTGCATAGGTGCCTCCCCCTCCTATACCGCTTTAACTAGAATTACTGCTATACATCGAAAAGCATCTGCTTATAAGTTTCAGTGGCAGGGTAATTGTTTGATTCCAGAAAGAAAGAGAATTTTTGTGCTGCATGTAATTTTGCTATCTCCTCATGAGATTCTTTTTTTTTTGATTCCTTTGTCTCCTGATTGCTGATTATCTAGTTGGCCACTTACTGTTCCATGCTAAAGCATCTTACGTGTGTGCCCATTTATGTGCAGAGAATGGGGATTCGAGAAACTCGTCTTCGGCAACTCCATCACCAAAGTTCGCCGGGATCGCAAGTACGCCATCCAAGCCCGGAACGCATACTCAGCCGGGGTGCACATGTCGCAGAATGTTCGCGGGAGGACAACCCACAAGACAGAGAGCCTGATCAGATACTATCACTACCACAACTCCATCAACGTCATGGGAGAGCCCTGCCGCGAGTTCGTCCCAATGCCGGTGAACGGCAGCAAGATCACGTTCGAGAAAACCCCCTTCGTGTACGACGATAGCATGAAGCGACTGGCGGGCGAGATCAAGCGGTTCGAGAAGGAGACCATCGGATCGTTTCAGACATAGTAGCAAATCGGCAAACTGAAGGCTGGCGGTACATGTACATTTGACATTCTTTGGATGCTTTGGTTCATGCAGAGCCTCGCTCTGCTGCTGGCTGCTGCTATTGTTGCGGCCGTCGCCACTGCATCTGGCTGGGTGAGGCCTGTTAGGGTGGTCCAAATGGTGTAAAGTTTTGGTCTTTATTGGCGTGACCTCTCTATAGAGTCACTGGATCACTGCTGCTGCAATTTCTTCTCTTTACCTTGCCCTCCTGTATCCCCACATCTGTTTATAGATCTCACTGATGATGCTGGCTACTAGTCTTTTACTAGATTCATTTCTTCCAAATTCAGGAAGCAGAGGCATTTCTGAATTCTGAGTCCTTGTCAACAGAGCTCTGAAAGGGTAGGCAAGATGAGCCTTTTCCCCAAGTGAGCGTACCTTAGGACTGACGGTTGGGGATGATGGCCTGAAACTAGAAAGCGCACGGTATGTGCTTTTTGCTGCCATTGGGACATTAGGCTCCACCGTGCTGTGCTTGCTAATCATTATCGCGTCGGGCCGGCCATGCCGGGAGCCCGGGATGGGCTAGACACCCAAGCTGATTGCGCGTGATGGCCTGATGGGAGGGTGGCGTGAAACGGGAAGAGTTGGGCGCGAGGGAGGGGCAGGAAGGCAAACCCAAATGATCACGCGTGGGGGCTCGGGTGGCTCCATGTGCTCGCACGTTAGATTTGCCTCGCGCTCTGGGCATGTCGGCGGCCGCGGCCGCCGGTCGCGCTGCAGCCGCTGCTGCTCTTGTCCATCTGTTGTCAGCGCGGTGTCTCCAGGAATCGGCTTCCGGCTTGCTTACATCATTTGCGCACCGGAGATGCACACTCAGGGACTATCTGAGCTCGCTTTCTTGTTTCATGGAACACCGCAGAGGCACACGGCCTAGGTCTATCCTACAACCCCACAATACTTTTACGTGCACTGGACCAATTTACAAGCTAATGACACGGTCAGCTGTAATCGTAAGGCCACCAGCAGCACTGCAGCAGTGTCCTTTCTCTGCCACCTGTTTTTTCAGGAAAAGGTTGATACATTGGAGCACACAGTTCTCACCTTGCGGAGAAGACCCAACCGGGCTTAGGCCTTGTTTTGTTTAGTTCGCGCGAATTCGATCGAATGCACTGTAGAAAAATGCATTGAGAATCGAAAAAGCAGAGAGGAGGCACGTTGTTCAATGCGTAAAACAGAGCGCGAATTCGATCGAATCGAGCGAACTAAACAAGGCCTTAATCGAACATCAGCAAACATGATATCAGGTGTTTTGGGGTCACCTTTTGCACCAGCTTTTAAATGTTCTCGTACTTTCACAGCATGGCCAAAGGGAACCTAGAAAGAGAAGTATATATGTTCAGAAGAGCTGCATCAGCAATTCAGCATCATGATTATGTTCTGTGTCCTGAAGTTGTATGCGAGGGGGAATGCGGTGGACGGCAAGTGGAGGCGACAAAAACTATGAATTTGATTTTTTCACATGTAGGGATTTTTTTTTGGGAGACCATTTTAGATTTTTTTTTTGAGAATAGCCACTTTTAGGTGTAGAGATGGATGGAGGAATCCGCGATGGAGCTGGAAATTGTGGTTTCCAAACAAGCCCACGTCGTGCTTAATTGATTCCTTCGAGCAGAGAGTCATTTCAGCCCAATACGCACAGTCTTACGGCCTAAAAAAAGAACTAAACCAACCCATGAGCCCACGGCCCGCTTAATTAAATCGGGCCTAATCCCGCGATCCTCGGGGAGAATATCTTCTCCGCCACAGCCCCCCCCCTCACAGGTCCGAGGGGCCGTGTGCCTTTCTCGCGGTCTTCCCCTTCCGAAATCTCGTGCGGGCGCCGCTACTATCGCACCGCCAGCCAGCCAAACTCCAACCCCGCAGCGCATTCCCCAGCACCTCCACTCTCAACTTCCGCTGATCTCACGCACACCCCACCCCCACCACGTCGCGATCCGGCCATCCCAAAACCCAGATTCACGTCGTCCGCGTGATGATAAAAATCCTCCTCCGCATCGGATCCTAGCCCCAGCCCAAAACCCTAGCGGCCGCCGGAGAGCCCGCCCGAGCCGAGCCGAGCCCGCCGGACCCGAGACCAGATCGCGGCTGGCGATGGAGAGCCCCGCGAAGGAGGAGGCCGGCGGGGAGCTGGCTATGGAGATCGAGTCGTCGGTCACGGCGGAGGACTGGCGCCGCGCGCTCGCCCTCGTCGTGCCCTCTGTCGTCGTCCTCCGCACCACCGCGCCCCGCGCCTTCGACACCGAGGTGGCGGGCGCCAGCTACGCCACGGGGTTCGTCGTCGACAAGTCCCGCGGCATCATCCTCACCAACCGCCACGTCGTCAAGCCAGGTAGGAACTGCTACCTTCAGAACGCATTCGCACGTATCCTCGTTGTGTTTTCGTGCGACTCGTGAATGATTTGTTTGCTGCTGCTGCGATGCTCGCGTGATAGGGCCTGTGGTCGCGGAGGCCATGTTCGTGAACAGGGAAGAGATCCCTGTGTACCCCCTGTACCGAGATCCTGTGAGTATATATTCTGCTCGATTCTACTCTGTTATGTTTTATTTTTGCTTTCCCAGTGCTAATGCCATATGTTAATCATACTTTTCCCCTCTTCTCTCGAAACAGGTACATGATTTTGGTTTTTTTCGCTATGATCCTGGTGCCGTTAAGTTTCTTAAGTACGATGAGATTCCGCTGGCACCTGAAGCAGCATCAGTCGGGCTAGAAATCAGGGTTGTCGGAAATGACAGCGGCGAAAAGGTTCCCTGAACTCTTGTCTTAATCTCTGACTGTTACCTATCACCTTGTGTATACTACATAAAATGTCCGTGTTAGCCACTATAGTGGTATAGCTGACAGCAGTCTGTGTTATTTGAATTGCTGTAACTCAAGCCTTAGCGCCTTCCCCCCCCCTTTTTCTGCACTGCAAAACAAATCTTTTGTGCTTGCATTATCCAGATC
Source organism: Alloteropsis semialata (assembly GCA_004135705.1). NCBI lineage: Eukaryota > Viridiplantae > Streptophyta > Magnoliopsida > Poales > Poaceae > Alloteropsis > Alloteropsis semialata. The sequence goes on along the minus strand of CM014270.1, from coordinate 66,409,738 downwards.
TTTTGGAGATAAGGACCGATCCATTGTATACTCCATCAAAATCCTATTTAGTTATATCTTAATTGCGACATTTTGATATTTCAATGAAAGAATTAGGGGAATGGTTAGCGTACTTAATTTTTTCTTACAATTTCTTTGCAAACAATGACGTGGCAGATCATAATTAAGTCTCATTTCTCCTTAACTTACCCTGTGTTGAGAGATATGTTTGTTGCGTTTTTTGTGACAACAGTATTATTACGTGTAACACCGCTCAAAGAATTATTGGTAAATAGAAATGTCAGTAAGCATGCCTTTTGTAGTCTTTTATCAGGAAAAAAGATATGGACTGACACTACCTCCTCTTCCCCACATTTGTTCCCCATGCGGGTTTTAGTCATCTTGTTTTGCTCTGTGATTAGATGACATGGTTCTGAGAGCTTGATATGTAATCAAGAAGGAAAATGCATGTACTGACCTGTTCATTCTTTGATGCCTGCACACTCTAGGTCTGCCCACTTGCCCAGATTGACATGCAAATGTGTAGAAATCAGTTAGATGAATGACATGTGGAATTGTGAATACACAATTGCTTTCCATCCTTTTTTAATGCTAGGAGAAGGCCGTTCCAGTTTCCACCATGAAGTAGTTTTGGCCGTTATTATTGGTTGACGCACAAGACACCTACTTGATAAGTTGGTATGCAAACATAGTATTAGCTTGTGCCAAATAACCATGCAAAAAAGGGCATGTCAAGTTGAACGAAAGACTTGGAACAAATAGGTTAAAATTGAATTCTGACATGTTTTTAATGTGATGTGCTGATTGGGTGTGATTTCTACTTCCTAGTAGCACTAGAATGTTTTGCGCTGATGCACATTTTCAGGCCTATACATGGTTCATTCTTTAAAGGATTTCGATGGAGATCTTACTGCTGAAATTTGTCTGATTAATTTCATTTTGTAATGCATTGTTTTCTTATTTATGTTTAATGGATGCAGGTTTCAATTTTGGCAGGAACACTTGCTCGACTTGATAGAGAAGCACCTTACTACAAGAAGTATGCCTTTTTTTTAATCTTCACATCGCTTGCTCCTTTTGACAACTGTTTATTTTATCACAGCATCCCTTTGCACACAGTACATATAGAAAAGAGACTACATAGACAAAAGTTAACTCTACCATTTGTTGGTTACTTATTTTGATAGCATCAAAGGAGATAGGGGATAGTCGTGATAGTTTAGAATCTATGCTTTAGTTACACCTCTATTTTTCTCTCGGAAGTGAAGATACGTGGGGAGAGAAAAAAGAATTATATAATCTGGCTCCTGTTAGTTTACCATTATTTTTTGATAGATCAAACTGGACACTGTAGACTCCTTGATTTTTGTTCTCTCCATCCTGTTGGAGCTGATAGCTGCTTGAAGCTTGTAAGTGATATGTAGGGTTATTACATTATCTCTTGCTGCTGATATTCTATATTTTTTTTAATTTCTTGTCAGGGATGGATACAACGATTTCAATACGTTCTATATGCAGGTAACTTTCTTTGGCTACTTGATGTTGCATTCGTCTTTAGATAGTTCATATTGATCTGCTGATAATGATTTTGATTTTTGATCTTCTATTGACTCAATAGAATAGTCAGTTAATTTTCTTTTCATGTTTCTAGTGCTTGCAAATTAATGGATCATTTGTTTCTTTAGGCTGCATCTGGTACTAAAGGTGGCTCTAGTGGTTCCCCTGTTGTCGATTGCCAAGGGAGGGCTGTTGCCCTGAATGCTGGAAGCAAATCTTCCAGTGCTTCTGCCTTCTTCCTTCCATTAGAACGCGTAAGTTGTTTATAAATGAGCATTGATACACTACCATGTCATGCTGTATTAGATGTTCCAAAATTGTTGAATTTAGTAGAACTGCCACAAAAAAATGGATGGGTTACATAACATTTGAGTCTTACCTTTAGCTGAGATGACATGACACATTGATGCTAAGGAAAGAATAATCTGATTCAAATAATACAAGGCTTTACAGAAGCAGCTAAATATAATCAGACTAATCACAAAGTTGACTAACTGGAAAATTTTGTCCAGTGTTTGAAGTGAGAGCACAAATGTGAAGCATTTTCATTAGGAATACATTGCCGCCTTTTAGTAATGCATTTTTACTGTACAATGGGTTTACTTTGAAGAACTAGGAAGCATAGGGGTGGAGAGACCATTTAGAAGTTAGAAATTACCAAAATATAAGATCATAAAGATGTGAACATCATTACCTTTTATGATCCTTTGTTTGTGGTGCTGTTATTTGTTGCAAATTTTGTCTAAACTATTCCCAGGTTGTTAGAGCACTGAATTTGATACGTGGTAGTTGGGATGCATTTGGTACCAAGCCAGAATCCATTTATATTCCACGTGGTACACTTCAGGTGAGTCTGTGTTTTATCATACGATACGTGTGTTTTTTGCTTTTTGTTTTTGGCAGATATTAACAGATCCGATAATTATTCAATTTCTCTCAAATATCCATGCATTAAACATTGTAATCCTTCATATATTTCGACATGTTGCGGTTTCTCTACATTCTGTTACTGTTGCTCTTCTTTTCCTGCGGTTCTTGGGCCTCATACTATTTCTGTTCTCTTTTCTGCTGCTTTAAAAGGCAACCTTTCAACACAAAGGATTTGAAGAAACTCGACGTCTTGGCCTCCGGAATGAAACAGAGCAGGTATATTGTTGCATCGTCTGTTGCTTATGACTTGGTATTTTCTGATTGCTGTTTTGTTAGATCTCCAACAGCTTTCTAAGCTTGTTTCTCCATGATACGATGAGAATATATTATCAATTGTCAACCTCCATGCTCTAGGCCTAAGAACTGCAAATTGCTTTCTCTACAGATGGTGCGTTTAGTTTCTCCAGCAGGCGAGACTGGAATGCTGGTTGTTGATTCAGTTGTAAGTTCTGATGCTTACAGTTCTAAGCATTTTTTATTAAACCACTTATCGTGCACCTTATTGTATTATGCCATTCTATAACTTGCGATGCTGAAACCGGAAGGCTGTGTACATGCAGGTGCCTGAAGGCCCTGCACACAAACATTTGGAACCTGGTGATGTTCTAGTTCGCATCAATGAGGAGGTGAGTACTGCTTTTAATTGCTAGATATATTTGATAATCCTCCATTTTGTCTGTTAAGTACTGAAGGCATCAATAAAGTAGCATATACATTTCATGCCCAGTTTTCCGAATCGCTAGTTCAATCGTTGTAGTTAATATAGTGGGCTATGTTCAGAATAAATCTATGCTATGGACATCAGTTGATAAAAAAATTGGCTATGCTTACAATGTCTAATAAGTTGCCATTTTTATGCTAGAACTATCAGTGCGGTGTCATTTCTACAGGTAATGTTATAATGAGGAAAGGGTAATTTTTTTAAGTAAATAAAGAGAGGCTTCTACTTGTTATGCACATGACTTACTGTTTTACTTTTGAATAAATCATGGGCCACAGTGTAAGGTTTTATGTGTGTAAATGTGTAATATTCCGAAGAATCAAAGATGTTTGTTAGGGCCAATCAGATCCTACTAAGGCTCCGTTTGGATGTAGATATTGGAAGGCATGGTATTGAATTGGGTTCAATACCAAATCAGTAATGATATTGGAATCGGGCACAATACGAATTCTGTTGTTTGGATGACCATAGCATTGCCTTTCAGAATCCTAGGAAGTAACCAATTCAACTCATGTTTGGATGTAAAAAAGATGGAAATGGATTTTGGTCTGCTCGTCTGCACGAACAGCGGCTCCAATGCCCGAGCAAGCTTGTCGCACAGGCCGTCCTTCGCCGGCGATGTCAGCCACCGGTGATGTACCCTCCCTCATCGCGATCCTCGTCCAGGCACCCAGCCCCTCGCCGTTTCTTCTCTAACGCCGGCGGCAGCCGCGTGCACCCTCCTGCTCCTCCATGCGCCAGATCGGCCACCATGTGAACAGGAGGACATGGAGCAAGTCGTGCCGCCCTCACCTGGCCGGAGCAGGTCGTGCCGCCCTCATCTAGGGCGGAGTTCACTCGCGCTGCCGTCGCCTTGCCGGATTAGGACGCGCCGCCCTCACCTCACCGGGCGACGGCGCCCTCGTGCTCGATTCCGTGATGGAGAGGAGCGGTGCTCGGCTTTGCAGCGAAGAAGGGCCACAGCGGAGGGGAGGCACGACGCCGGGGAGGTGTGGCGGCGCCGAATAGGAAGCGGAGGCACGCACTGCTGCGCCGAAGAGGATAGAGAGATGCGGGCGCGGGGGTGGAGGTGCCCGATTGCGGCGAATACGGAGGGGAAGAGGTCGGAATCGTGGGACATGTTGCGGTAGTGTTCTGAATACCGCTTGGTATTGGACCAAATTTCCAATTCCAATTTCGAGAACATCCAAACAATAGAAATTGGATGTACCCAATACCAATTCCAAATTCTGGACTCCAATGTCTACATCCAAACGGGGTGTAAATAGAATTCTTACATTGCTATTCTAAACATTTTGAGATTTTATCCTTATCAATCTCAATGATACCATTTCCTGATATCGTGTGATCCATTAATATCAGAACTATCAGCTCACTACTGCTACTATTTTTTGTTGGAACTGTCAGCTGTGTGAATATTTCAAAACTTTTGTTCTCATTTATGCATATACAGGGACATCTTTGGTCAGTGGTTGCTTACTTTTAACAGTACCCTCGTTCTTTTTTGTTTGCCATTTTAGATTGTTTCCATAACTAGCCAATACTCTTAAAGCTATTCTGTCTCCTTAACTAGCCATGTTGGCTAATGAACGAAGGAGCTAAGTCTTGGAAAATGTAGCAAACACTAAATGAGCCTGGGACATATAGCTATGCCTCTTCTTGGAATCCTATAAAGACAAACAGAACTCTTTTCGCAAGCTAAAACGTGCAACAAAAATATGTTTTGAATTGGTGCCGATTTCATTTGCCATAACATATATATGTTTATTTTTTACTAGGTTGCTGACCAATTTTTAACGAAATGCAGGTTGTAACACAGTTTCTTAGACTGGAGACTCTACTTGATGACAGTGTTGGCAGGGAGATTGATCTGCAGATAGAAAGGGGTGGAGTTTCTTTAACAGTAAAGCTGCAGGTATTTGGCAATTGTGATGCATTATATCTAAAACTTTTGTAGTAATATCTATATTACACCTATCGGGCGATATATTGTCTGCTCACTTCCACCTTTGCCTTTCCTATATTTAAGTCAGCATGCCAAATTTTTTGAACCCTTTACTGTCATCTTTACCACCTGAGCTCTGCAGGTTGAGGATTTGCACTCTATAACTCCAAACCATTTCTTGGAAGTTAGTGGTGGTGTTATCCATCCACTTTCATATCAGCAGGTGATGATTTAGTCTTCATATCTATTACCCTTATTAAAGAACCTGAAAATAGTGACATGGGCAACGGTTTCCCTTGTTTTGAAATAGCCAACAGTTTTTTAATACAGTCTGAAATCACCACTATCTAGGTTAACTAAACAGTTAAACATAAACGTTTATTGCTTTAGATGCTTGGTGGTGTGTGCCAAAGGAAAATCACCATATCTTGGCATGTATGATGATAAGGTCCTAATTTTATGGTATCACTGGGCATCGATATTTAGCTAGTACTTATGCATAGTACTACCTCTAGCTAGCAGATAATTGCATTTAAGCACCTACAGGAGATTCCACGTTATATGAGCGAGGCTCTTATGTGGGTGCTTGAGTTACGCTCATTGAGAAGCCGAATGTGGGCATCTTGCATTGGAAACTATTGGAATGGAATATTCTCTGTATTCTCCAAACCCTAGAAGGGTGGGTAATATAGTAGCTGTACATGGGCCTCTAGATGGGCCAGACTACATGGGCCATAAGGGCCACATATATACACCAACACCCCCCCGCAGTCTGAACTACCGGCGCAGCGGAGTTCAGGACTGGACAGGAAAAGAAGTACACACAAAGAAGTACACACACCCCCCCGCAGTCACAACTAGCCACCGGCTATGTTGAGACTGGAGCGAAACTCCGAGAAGGTCGAGGAGGGGAGGCCCTTGGTGAAGATGTCTGCGAACTGGGAGGTGGTCGGGACGTGGAGAACCCGAACGTCTCCGATAGCAACCCGGTCGCGAACGAAGTGCAGGTCGATCTCCACGTGCTTCGTCCGCTGATGCTGAACTGGGTTGGTGGAGAGGTACATGGCGCTGACGTTGTCGCAGTAGACGAGAGTGCTCTTGGCGAGCGGGCTGTGAAGCTCCGCCAAGAGCTGTCGTAGCCAGGACGCCTCAGCCACGCCGTTAGCAACAGCCCGGTACTCCTCCTCGGCACTGGAGCGGGAGACAACCGGCTGTCGCTTGGACGACCAGGAGACAAGGTTGCCGCCGAGGAAGACGGCGTAGCCTGAGGTGGAGCGACGAGTGTCAGGACAGCCAGCCCAGTCAGCGTCGGTGTAGACGACGAGCTCAGTGGCAGGAGACCGGTGAAGTAGCAGGCCGTAGTCAACAGTGCCACGGATGTAGCGAAGGAGACGCTTCAGAGCCGTGAGATGTGACTCCCGTGGATCATGCATATGGAGACAGACCTGCTGAACGGCATATGCGATGTCCGGCCTGGTGAAGGTGAGGTACTGCAAAGCACCGGCAAGACTCCGGTAGGCAGTCGGGTCAGCAACAGGATCACCCATATCTGCAGAGAGCTTGGCCTGAGTGTCAACCGGAGTGGAACACGGCTTGCAGTCAGTCATCCCGGCCCGCTCCAGAATATCAAGTGCATACTGCTGTTGGTGAAGGAAGAGGCCAGAAGGACGAGGCTCAATAGTGACACCCAAGAAGTGGTGGAGCACGTCCAGATCCTTCATGGCAAACTCCTGCTGCAGTGACTCAACGATGCGCTGAAGCAAGGCCTGACTGGAAGCAGTGAGAATGATGTCATCCACATACAGAAGCAGATATGCAGTCTCAGAGCTCCGGCGGTAGACAAACAGGGAGGTGTCAGACTTGCACTCTGTGAATCCCAACGTGACCAAGAACGTGGCAAACCGAGAGTACCAAGCCCGAGGAGCCTACTTCAGACCATAGAGGGACTTGTTGAGGCGGCAGACCAGATCCAGACGACTGGAATCCATAAATCCCGCTGGCTGGCTGCAGTAAACTGTCTCTGACAGAGTGCCATGAAGAAAGGCATTCTTCACATCCAGCTGATGCACGGGCCACGAGCGAGAGAGAGCAATGGAGAGGACCGTGCGCACTGTAGCAGGCTTCACCACTGGACTGAAGGTCTCATCATAGTCCACACCAGGCCGCTGCGTGAAACCCCGGAGCACCCAGCGAGCCTTGTAGCGATCCAGTGAGCCGTCAGCACGATGCTTATGCGTCCAGATCCACTTGCCCGTGACCACATTGCCACCAGACGGACGCGGTACGAGGTCCCACGTCTGGTTGGCAAGAAGGGCCGTGTACTCCTCCTCCATCGCCCGACGCCAGTGAGGATCAGCCAGAGCCTCACGGACGGAGGAGGGTAGCGGAGAGACCCCCGGCTCAGAGGAGGGTGGCGGAGAGACCCCCGGCTCAGAGGAGGGTAGCGGAGAGACCCCCGGCTCAGGCTCGGTGGCGGCGAGAGCCGCCGGTCGGAGAACGCCCGCCGCCCGCCGTGTCACCATGGGATGAGTGTGGCCAGGATCCCGATGGATGACAGGCGGGTGGTAGACAGCCGGGTCCAGGCGAGAGAGGGCCCGGGGCTGGACCGACGGCGCTGGTGACGGCGCTGGTGGAGACGGGGGCGCCAGCTCCGGGGCCGGCTCCTGCGCAGGCACCAAACGGCGCCGGTAGACCTGCAGGGGAGGACGGGGCACCGACT
>CM014270.1:66345913-66394996 GCA_004135705.1 Alloteropsis semialata | reverse complement strand
ATATCTTATGGAGTAGTGTGCTAATGTCATATTATTTTCAGTATGAACTTTTCAATAATGTAGTGTGCTTATTTTGGCTGCATTGACAAATGACAATAATGGAGGCAAAATAAGAGCTACCAGCTGTTTTCCCTCAGCGCACTACCAGTAAATATACCTGTTGCTTTTCCTCAGTGCTGACTGTTGGACTATTTGCTATATTATCTCTATTTCGTTGACTCCATTATGTTCCAGTGGTTTGGAAGCAGTAGATTTATAGTCCTGCTAATTATTGAACCACTTTACAATTGAAGCAACATGTATTTTTTGGTTTTGATTCGCACTAGTGACTTTTTGTCTGTTGCTCGAAACCTTATGTCTTATCTTATCTCTATCTTCAGGTGCATGTGCCGCCAATTTGCATGCTTGATGGAGTGCACTCTCAACATTTCTTTGGAACTGGGGTTATAATACATCATTCTGACTGTCTGGGTCTGGTTGCTGTTGATAGGAATACAGTTGCTGTATCTATCTCTGATATAATGCTTTCATTTGCTGCATACCCGATTGAAATACCTGGAGAGGTATGAGTTGTGTTTTGTTCTCTACTATAAAAGCTAAGGCATACAAATTTTGAACTAAATGTTCTTATGTGTATATGTTGTTTTTCAGGTTGTTTTCCTGCATCCTGTTCACAACTTTGCCCTGGTGGCTTATGATCCTTCTGCACTAGGAGCTGGAGCATCTGTTGTCCGAGCTGCTAAGCTTCTACCAGGTTTGTTTGTTTTAGTGTCTTCATGTTTTCCAATGTTTTCTAAGAAACTAGCACGTGTTTTCACTTTATTGAATTAGTACTGAGCTTAATCATGCCCTACCCTTAGATAGGGAGTAGAGCTACTGACCTTTCTGACTTTATTGTATCAATATTAAGCTTACATTATACGACTAAACAGGAGTACATATTCTCTGAACTTTTTATTTTCAGTCAGCATGGCTTTGCACGAAGAGGTCCACTTTCAGTGGTTTAAAAATCTTTTGTTTTCTGTGTAGAACCTGCTTTGCGACGAGGAGATTCTGTCTATCTGGTTGGGCTAAGTAGAAGCTTACAGGCAACATCAAGGAAATCAATCATAACTAATCCTTGCACAGCTGTTAATATTGGTTCAGCTGATTGTCCACGATACCGTGCAATAAATATGGAGGTCATTGAGCTCGATACTGGTACTTCCTATAGAAATTTCACTGCATTGGATCATGTTTTGATTTCCAGGTTGACTATATTGCAAAAATTTTGTTTTAGATTTTGGTAGCACATTTTCGGGCATCTTGACTGATGAGCAAGGAAGAGTTCAAGCATTGTGGGCTAGCTTTTCCACGCAGGTTAGTTTGCACGAGTTATTTGCTTTGTCTGTTTCTAAAGTAATCATGCTGGCATGTTTCCTAGGAACGTATACTCAAAAGAATAAAGAAAAGAACAAAACGGCAGCTTACAGGCAAGGTTAGCCGTGTGATATCTCAACATCAAGTAAATGGGCAATAACAGTCAACTTATATGTAACCCGACTGTTTTACATGATTTTTAACTAAACTAGGTTGACTTCGTTAAAGTACCAGCCACTTCTACCCATACTCTTACTCTATGAATTTTATTAGTATTTAACAGCCACTACAAGTCTTACCTAACGATGCATCTAATTCTTCAATGTTTGAAACTGGTTGTTTACAAATTTTTCTATATAGTTAGTACTACTACTAACATGTATATGGCTCACATTTGTTTTCTCCAGCTGAAATATGGTTGCAGCAGTTCAGAGGACCATCAGTTTGTTAGAGGCATACCAATATATGCAATAAGCCAAGTACTTGAGAAGATTATCTCTGGTACTCAAGGACCTTTTCGACTTATCAATGGAATAAGGAGGCCAATGCCATTTGTCAGACTTTTGGAGGTAGAACTTTATCCAACTTTGCTATCCAAGGCGAGAAGTTATGGATTAAGTGATAACTGGGTGCAGGTAATCAGATCTGTCTATTCTTTTAATGTTTTAATTTTGTGTATTCTGCCAGATCTGCAAATATGATTACGTCTTTACCTAATATCTTATGTGTCTCATTGCCGAGTACCATCATGTGTTTTTTTACCTGGTAAATTTTGGCGATCACTCTACTCTTTCTTACTAATTCAGCAGCAGTTATCTGCTAGTGAGCAACTCTAGCAATTGTCTAATTTAGTGTATGGTCCCCTTTTTTCTGTGTTACCTGCAAATAGAGAAGTTTTTGCTCACATCAAACTTTTAATATTCCATCGTGATTATGCTTCCAGGCCCTTGCAAAGAAGGATCCTGTGCGTAGACAAGTCCTGCGGGTGAAAGGTTGTTTGGCTGGATCAAAAGCTGAAAATCTTCTAGAACAAGGAGATATGATTCTTGCTATCAACAAGGAGCCAATTACATGCTTCCTTGACATTGAGAGGGCTTGCCAAGAGTTGGACCAATCCATTGGGTCAGATGGAATGCTTAACATGACAATATTCCGTCAGGTTAGGATGACGTAACCGAAATGAACTTTGTTGACAATAAATGAATACATACAAAATAAATCAGCAGTATAGATTGTAACTCTTTCAACATTTGAGCAGGGAAAAGAAATTGACCTTGTTGTTGGAACTGATGTAAGAGATGGCAATGGTACAACCCGAATGGTTAATTGGTGTGGATGCATTATCCAGGATCCTCATTCAGCAGTGCGCGCACTTGGCTTCTTGCCAGAAGAAGGCCATGGAGTTTATGTTGCTAGGTGAGATTTCCTTACAAACTTCTGTATGCAATGTTAGAAGCGTCTCTAATCTAGAAACTTATCTTTAACTTAATATTTGAATCCGCGAGCATTTAGCTGCTAAGGATTTGGATTATCCATCATTCTAGTCACTAGTATCTGACATTAGAAGTAGATAAAAATTGTTGCCGAGTGCTTAAGTTCAGCATGCAGGGGCTGCATTTCTGTTATGTGAGCCTAGAAAAGAAATGGATGCCATGTGGTTAGCGTGCTAAACAAGTCTATCTGTCATTTGCATAAAAAATAAAGGGATGGCATCTGGTTTCTACTTGAGGGTGGAAGCGCCTGGAAACCAACCAGCATGCTTCATGTTGTACGCTTCTCCGTAATTAATGTAGTTGGGTGGACAGAATCTATTATTTACATAAGCGTATACTCCCTCCGTCCTAGAATAAAGGTAATTCTGGGTTTGTCCTAAGTCAAACTTTTGATAAGTTTGACTAAATTTATAGCAAAAATATTAACATTTAGCAAATCAAATAAGTAAAATATAAAAATATATTTTACAATGAGTCTATTGGTACTCATTGGATGTCATAAATATTATTATTCTTTTCTAAAAAATGGTCAAAGTTTATTTAGTTTGACTTAGGACAAAACTAGAGTGCCTTGTATTTCAGGACGGAGGGAGTGGATGTTAGACTCTAAGCAATGGCACATTTAGATATTACTGGGAAAGAACATTGAGTGACAATGATTTTATGCAGATGGTGCCACGGAAGTCCGGTACATAGATATGGTCTCTATGCTCTCCAGTGGATTATTGAAATTAATGGGCAACCAACTCCAGATCTGGAAGCCTTTACACAGGTGGTGAAGGTACGTGCTTATCCGTCAAGTGGCAAATGGCATATTTTATTTTTTTTTCTTTTATTGTCTGGTTTTGACTATACTGCAGTATATTAATGTTTAGCTATGGCTTTACTATGTTACTCAATGACAAATCTGAATTAATATGGCTGAATCATCTTTTGATTAGGGCCTGGAAGATGGTGAATTTGTTAGGGTAAGGACTGTCCATTTGAATGGAAAGCCTCGTGTACTTACTCTGAAACAGAACCTTCACTACTGGCCGACCTGGGAGCTTAGCTTCGAGCCAGAAACTGCCACATGGCGTAGGAGAACAATAAAAGCGTTGCAATCGACTAGTGCATGATCTAATCTGTTTTGTTCTGAGCTTGGCGTACTTTCAGTGGAGCGTGGAGGTGAGGAAATTAGAGTCATGCCTTTGTTTGGTAAGCTAAAATTAGGCGTTATGCAGGATTAGTGGTGGCATTAGCATAGGGGTGCTTGAAGTTGAAGAATATATAGTAATTCATAAAATATATATGGATTCATTGGTTCTGGACAATTGGACTCACGGGATTCGACTTGTATATCGTGAATTCCTATATTTTGGTAAAAAAAATCGTTGGCGTTCTAGCGGCCATCTGTGTATCATATCCCGCAATAAAGCCTGAGTCCGTACTTCCATGCTTTGTTATTCGTTATATGCAGTCACTGTATTAGTTCGATTGCAGAATTTCTGGAACGGTAATGCTATACCTCAGGTCGGCTGGTGAGAGAAAAAAAATTGAATCTCGATACATGTTGCAAAAGATATTTTTCGTTGTTGCAACTATTGTTTCTGCATGTTTCGTTATGTGCAAATTTTTCTATCCTTGTGGCGGATAACAAAGTCATTTTATACATGATTTTAATGTTGTATAGATTAATATCTATGTTGCGGTAGTTGATTTTCTATGTTGCGGCGGTGCATGCAATGGATTTTTTTATCGGATGTGTGTGAACTGGTTTTCCCCAGTTAAGCAGCTGTAGCTAAATTGCACTACTCACCGAGACGGAACGCAAAGTAGAACAAGAGCCAAAGTTTAACTCTGCGCTAATCGCGACCTTTTATGCTGCGCTTGACAAATGTGAGCCATGCAGTCCCGCTCCTTCCCTCTGGAGGGCGGCGTTTTCCGCTGGAATATATTCGGCCACCACTTGTTCGCTGAAACTTGTATCCACGGAAACGAGGACCATCCCTTTGTCTTGCGCCACCACTTCCGCCGAGGGAAAAAGAAGCGCGTTTAGGTACCAGATCATTGTTGTTGGATTCCTTCTTTCCTCGCAGCGGCACACCGCAGCAGCACCAACCAAACAGGTGGCCTTCTATAAGGCCCTTGCCTTCCATTCCGTCGCCGCGAACTGGAGGAGCATGTATCGAGCACGGGCACACAAGCGCCAACGGCACCACCACCCGGCGAGGTAGCGAGAGGTACGGAGAGAGGGAGAGACCATGGGTTGCTATCCTCCCTTGGACAAGATTGTGTCTAAAGCGCTCGGAAAATGTAACGGTGCGTACAAAGCTCTCTGCTTCAATTGCTTTTGTTTACGCTTCACTTCTAAATTTATGATGGTGCTTCTCGTACTCGTGGTCGAGGTTGGACTGTTGAGAGCTGAAGGTTGCATGGCTCACGGGTCATGGTTTGCTCTTATGTTCTCAGTTGAGTGTTTTTAGCGTTACACTCGAAAGTGCTGGGGTTTTTTTTTTCAACAGTTTCTTATAATTGAGTCTGGGCTCTTTCTATGAAACGTTTGGACACTGTAATTGAGCTAAGCTCGTCTTCCGAACAAGCGAAAAACAAATTTGAGTTACAGGCTTCTACATAGTGTTATGTTTCTGGCTTGTGCCAGGTATTTGCATGTCCAAGTCCAACCAAGCGTAAATCATATTGCAAAAAAAAGTACCCGAGTCGTGACAGATTACTGCTTGCTCACGTGCAGGGCGCGACAGGTGGAAGAGAGAGAGGCTGGACTACGCCATGGATTACGCCTTGGCCTACCCGCCTGGCGCGCCCACGGAAATCCGCTACGTGCGGCCAGTGGCGCGCACGGTGACATTCGCCAGCAACAACCCCGTCTACGTGATCCCACCGTCTCCGCCGCCGCCGCAGCAGAGCCCACCGGAGCCGCAGCAGCAACCTCAAACGCCGCCGCAACACGAGCCCGAGCAGCACCACGACGCGCCCCACCCCCAACCGCAACCGCAACCCCAACCGGAGGAGCAGCCCGCCGAGCCACCCGAGCAAACGCAAGACGCGCCGCCACCGGCCGAGCCGAAGCCGCCAAAGGGCCCGAAGCGAGGCAAGAAGAAGCAGTCCGGCCGCGTCCGGTTCGGCCCGGAGCCTCCCCCTCCGCAACAAGAGGAGCAACCGCCGCAGCAGGAGGGGAACGCGCAGGGCCCGGGCGACGGCGGGAACGCGCCGGGTCAGCAGGGGCCTCGTCCTCACGGCGCGGCGCCGGCGCCCGCGCAGGTGCCGGGGTACCTGCTGCGGTACACGCCGTCGCCGCTGCCGAGGTGGGAGGCGACGCCGCGGCGGCACGAGTACTTCTCCGGCGAGTACCGGAGTTACTACCCGACGCCGGTGCGCGAGGGCATCTACCGCATCGCCACCGACGCCAACAGGCTCACCACCATCTTCAGCGAGGAGAACCCCAACGCCTGCACGATCGTCTGAGAGCGACGGCGAGGGAATAAACCGTTCCATTCGTGCAATCGCTTTCCTCTCTTTTCTTCGGTTCTTTGGTTACTGGTGCAGGAATAGCGAGCCAAGAATCAGGTTCCTCTTGTAGGTGTTGTAGATAAGAAAAGGAGAAAACTTTCGGTTCGGCTGGCAATGATGATGACATGAAACATTCCTTGCGCTGCTTGCCTTTGGATTGTCGTTGTCCCTTTCGTTTTGATGTTCTTCACAAAATAGCTAATGCGTGATTAGTCAGGAAGCTGGTCGCCAGACAGACATGATGAATAACAACAGGACTGGAGTGTTTGCGAGCGAGAATGCTTTGAGATAGAAAAAAAAAACACATTCCCTTTCTGTTCTTCTTTTCGAATGGCAGATTCAAAAGAGCAAATTCTACTCTAAGCGTGTCCATTTGATCGATACCTTCAAAAAGAGTAATGTCCTCCTCGCAAATGTATACTCGTAGTCTAGTATACATTGTGCAGTACTAATTCACTAATTCTCTTGGTTAGGTTTAGTACTACATGGGAAATCGATGACGAGGCACTGTGGGGCAACTCTCGGCCATCAAGCTAATCTTTAGGTAGAGTTAGGCCCGGGCCCTCTTTTGTTGTGGGTTGGACCTAGTGGAGGTGCCGGTTCCTGCAGAGAATGGGCTGGGCCAGATTCAGATGTGCATTCTAACACTCTTACCTGCTTTTCGATTTGTGAATTCATATCGTAGAGTGAAATCAAGAAATAATAATGATGATAAAGTTCTATTTCTTTAGAAAAGTGGGTGGCCTCAAGTTCATCAGTGGAACCAAAACAACCTTACAGGGCTGATATTCTTCACAAAGTCAAAAATAGTTGGCTGACAAACAGAGGTATGCGATGTTTGTGAGTGAGAACGCACCGAAAGTCAAAAGAAAAGGAGGCATAACAGGATATTTCTTCTTCTAGAATTTTCTAAAAAGCAAGCATCAATTCCCTGGATATATATCTATATCATCAAACTATGACGTGCATATTCCCCCCCTAGCTAGTGTACCATCTTTCTGTTGATACCTTGAAAATGTTTATATCTATATGACTAATGTGCTAGGAATATATAGAATTTATGAGCTGAGCTTAACTTCCTTATCGTGGAACATGTCTACTGAATTCGACTAACATTTCACATCTATGGTTAGTTTTATTTTTTATTTTTTGCCCGTCGGCAGGATGCACTTATAGCAACTTCATTAGTCTCAAGATATGACGCCACAATCCTCTTGCGGGCCTTTATGTTAGACTAGTGGAGATGCACGTGCCCAGGCACGTGTTTTTAAAAATATAATAAAATAAAATTTTATATTAATAGAAAATAAAGTAAACAATAATTACGTATATAAATTGTATATATTGCAAGGTTTGTATTCTGATTTAAACCCAATCTATATAGTAAACAATGAATAAAATTATACAGTAAAAGTATCGTTAAAAAATATTGATACACCTCATTAATCATTTCTTTCTCCTTTCTCTTCTAACTTGATTCGTCTATAATTTCTCTCTCTCTCTCTCTCTCTCTTCTCTTCTAACATGCTCATTGGCATCTCTTTCCTAGCTCGGTCCACCTGTAACATCTTTCTCTCCCTCTCCTAACTCATTTTACATGTGGTATGTTTCTTTTCATCTTCCTCCCTTAACTTGATCCACATGTGGTATCACCCTCCCTCTCCTAACTCGAGCTAACTCGACCGATATGTGGTTTATCTCTCTTCACCCCTCCCCATCGTAATCTGGTTGAACGGTGATCTCTCGTTTCTAACTTGATACATATGTGATCTCTCCCCTTCCCTCTTCTAAGTCGATCCACCTTTAATTTTTTTTCTCTCTCTCCTTCCCACACTCTCCAAACTCCATGTGCCTCTGATTTGTCTCCCCTTATCCTTCTTCTACTCTCTCTTCTAACTCGATCCACCATGTTTTCTCTCTCTCCCCCTTCCCTCTCCCTCTCTTTTGGCCTCTCCTAACTCGATCCATCGCGATTTCTCTTTACCTATTTTCTATTTGTTTCCTAACTTAATCCACCCTTTTATCTCTCTCTGTCCTCTCTCTCTCTTTCTCTGCTAACTTGATCCACGTGTGATTTCTCTCTCTCCCATCCTCTCACTCTTCAAATACTAACCCGATTCAACAGTGATCTCTCCCTCCTGACTTCATCCCCCGTGACTCTCTCTCTCTCTCTTCTAACTCGATCCACCTTTAATTTCTCTTTCACACCTTCTCACCTACTCATAACTCCAGACAGCTCTGATTTCTCTCCCCTTCTCCCTCCTCTACTCTCTCTCTATTAACTCGGTCCACCGTGATTTCTCCCTCTTTCTATCTCTCTCACTCCCTCTCCCCTCCCCCCTCTCTCGGGCTCTCCTAACTCAATCCACCTATGACTCCTCTTTACCACCTTTCTATCTGTTTTCTAACTCAATCCATCCTTTGAGATATCTCTCCCACCTTAATTACTCATTTTCCTAACTCCATCAACATGTGGATTTTCTTTCCCTCCCTCTTTTCCTCTTCAAACTCAATGCACTTGTGATTTCCCATGCTCCATCTTCTAACTTAATCCATCTATGATCTCTCTCCTAGTAACTCGATCAATGTATGATATCTCTCTCTCTCCTCTCCCTCTCTCCTAGTAACTCAATCCATGTGTGATCTCCATTTCCCTCTTTTAACTCAACAGTGGAGATGCACCTACCACAGGCACATGTTTTTGAAAAAAAGTAGTAAATAAACATGTATATGCATATCATTATCTTCTTTATGAGAGTTTTCTCATACCAGAATCTGTCAAAGAACTGAAACAACGCATAGGCTGTCAATACCGTATTGTCTTGGGTAAACAAAGATGGAGAGCACATTTACATAGAAATATTCAGTTCATCACTTGAGTAAAAAAATGACATTATGATACTCTACATACCCAAAAATCCAATGTCACATTAAATTTAAAATTAGATTAGGCCCCTCTCAGAATTCTACATTTAAGCTAAAACAAAAAAGAAATGCATCCTTTAGTGGTAGAAAGAAATATTCTCACATTAAAATCACTATTTTTGTTTCAGTTCCTCTGAAAACGATGTCTTCTTTTTTATTTTTTTTATAGACTCGAGGTAAAACATACTTCTTAGATCGTTTGACGTGAGCATGTAAAACCCGAATACCTCTAGTCTTTGCCAAAAAAAGCATATGTTTGGCAATATAAAAAACAATCATATTTTAGAATTGCCAACTCCAAAGATAAAAAAATCCGGAAACATATATTGGCTCATGCAATTTTCAAACTTGATATTCTGAAAAAAAAAAGTTTGGCAATATAGCATGTCCCTTTAGCGTGTGTTTGGTCTGGAGACAATGTGAAATGGGATGATCCTATCCCACCCTTGCTTCGTTAAAGGGATGGGTTCATCCCACTTTCCTATTTGGTTTGAAGGATTGAGAGTATTTGGATGATGAAATTTTGACACGGTTTCCTTTTCTTTTTCTCTCAATGATTTTTCCTTTTTCGTTTCTTTTCTCCATGGTTTTTTCTTTCTTTATTTGCTATTTATTTCCACCGTGTCTTTTTCTCTTTTTTCTGCTTCTTTTTTCCTCCGTATCTTTTTCTCTTATTTTTTCCCCTTCTTTTTTTCCTCCGCGTTTTCCCCTATCGTTTTTCCTCTTCCTTTCTTTTCCTCCGCCTGCCTTATCTTCTCCCGTTCTAATCTCTGTGGCCACCTCCATCGCGTGCAGCTGTCTGCGCCGCGCCTCCCTCCCATTCTTAATCTCTGTGCTGCCCCTGCGGCCGCGCTAACCGGGGCTGGAGCTTGCCAGCGGCCTCGCGCGCCATGGCTCGAGCTTGCCCGCGGTCGGGCGCGCCGTGGTTCGAGCTTGCTCGCGGTCGGCTCGGGCGCACCGGTTGCCCATGTTCGCGCCGCACCCGTAGCTCTCCCGCACCTGCGTCGTCGTGCTCGAGCTCGCCGGAGGCGTCAGCCACGCGCCCCGAGAGCAACAGAAGCGTCCAATCAGGCGGCCAAAGCACGGGCGCTCTCTCGCTTCTCCGTCGCCCGCACCGTGCCCTTCCAACTCCGGTTCGACCCTCTCCAGTCCGGCGGTGGCGTAAATCGAGGAGAGGCTGGTGGGGTGGAGCAAGATCCGGCGGCGACCAAATCAAGGTGCGGGCCCTGCTGCTGGCCGTGGGTGCTCGCTGCGGCCACGTGCGGCGGCTCCCGCCGGCGGGCGCCCCTGCCTTCACGCTACTACCTACCATGGGGCAAAATCGTAGGGGACTCCCCTGTAGCCCGTGGGGAGCGGTGCGGGCATTGGAGCTCTTCGAGGTCCAGCGATGGAGCGGCGCGGGCATCCAAGCCATCTGGGGACCGACGAGGTGGAGGCCAAGACGAAGCACCTACTTATATAGCCCTGAGTCCCTGACGGTGGTGCCTTCGCGCCCCTTCAAAGCAAGGGCATGAATCACGGATGCGAAATTGCCGGCAAGATGCATGCGCCGGCGGGATTGCGGGCGAGATGCGCGATATGGTGGCGGTGATCCAGTTTTGCCTTGGCGAGGAAGGAGCGTAGGTCGGCGAGAATACGTGGGAAGGGTGAAGTGGGCCCGGTGGGTACACAAGAGGCAAACGGTGAAAAAAAATCAGATGAATCAGCTGCTTTTTCACGGGGAAACCACGCCAAAACTGTTCTCCCCCCCCCTTTTGGTCTTCGTCCTACCTGCTACGTGGGCCCAAAAGGACGTTTAGTGAGGTGAGGGTAGGATTAAGGTTGTGTAGGATTTGACATCAAATCTCTCCCTCTTTATAGTATAGATGAGTAGATTATATGCAAATGCAAAAGTGCTAAAGAAAAAGGGAACATATCAGGTGCAAACCAACCCTTCCATGCAAACTATGGAAACTTCAATCTGGACCACATGATATTGATCCAAGGGTGCACTCATGGGAGGTGGGAGGGGTGATTTGCAAAACTCAGGGAAGGTGGGAGTGGCGCGTGCCTAATTAGGAGTAATTATTATGACCGATCAAACACGCTCTTTTCCATCTGTTTCCTTTTGAGCGAATCCAACACGTACTGACCAAAGGCCCTCTTCTTCTACCGTGATTCTGAAAAATGAGCCCACGAAACTTCGACCGTGCTACCTGGCCGGGACTGCATTGACTAAAGGGGCCGTTCCCAACCCATCATCGACCGTGCTACCTGGGCCGGGACCGCATTGAGTAAAGGGCCCATTCCCAATCCATCGACAACACCGGTCAAAAAATAAAGACGCTCAGTCTATCTAGGGCGGAACAAGATTATTTTTCATTAAGAGAAAGAAAATAGTTATTTAAATTTTAATTTGAATAATTATTAAGGTGCACGACCACAACACCTCCCGATTAGTTGAGAGCCAGGCTCACTCCAACCACACCGGTCGCTGTTCACGCGAACAGCGACGAACAGAACGGCCGAACTCGAGACGAGTTGAACCCGAGATGTTTCAGTTTCAGTTCAACCGGTCATGGTCAATCGTAACCTAACACTGGACCAAAAGTCCAAAACTACTGTTCTTAGGCCATACCGTACACGAGTACTGCCTCCTCCGTCTTAAAAAGAATGCAACTCTCGTATTCGAGGAGTCAAACGATTTCAAATTTGACTAGATTTATACAAAATAATACTAATATTAATGGTACAAAGTAGGTATCATTAGATTGATCATGAAATGTATTTTTATAATAAATCTATTTAAAAGTATAAATGCTAGTAATTTTTTATATAACCTTGGTCAAACTTGAAGTGATTTGACTTTTTAAGGAAGCGAGAGTTACATTTTTTTTTTTTAACAGAGGAAGTAGAGTATAGTGGTCACGATTGACCATTCGGCGTGGAGTAGCTGGTATAGTCGTGTGTGGCCAGACCAAGCCAAGGAAGCCACCAACGCCATGAAGCACAGGACAGAGAGCCTGCCAGTGCCAGATTTGATCGCGACTCCACCAATCACTCGGTCTGCGGCTGTAGACAAACGCTCTCACGGTCTCACCTGCCCACAGAATTGTTCCTCGGTCGCCACTGACCGGAATCCCGTAGCAAGCGTTGAGTCAACGCAACTCCGGCCGGCCGTCACTTGCCATAGCAGAAGTCAACCATAGCCTACCCTAGTAACATTTCAACTCTCAAGCTTTTCCTAAATAATCGCTGCGCGCACTAGTGGCTCGACGCGACTAAACTAGCCCGCGCGTTCGCCTCCGGGCCGAAAGGCGGTGAAACCCAAACCCCACTGCATTAGAGCCGCGCATTTTCCCTGTCCCGTCGTTAATCCTGCGATGCCCGCCCCGTGGCCGCACGCTCATTACCCGGTCGCCGTCAGGCTCCGGCAGAGGGGGGCGTGCACCACGGATGGACGGACACGCTAGTTCCCAGCAAAAAGATGGCGCCGCGTCGCGTCGCATGACACGGCAGCCGTGCGCTCGGCCGATCGGCCTCCGGGAACCGGCGGCGCCCAGGTGGCGTGCGGTGGCGGGCTCGCGGGGCCATGGTGGGTCTCGCGACCTGGCCGAGGTCGGCGCACGCCGGGAAGGGCCGAAGGGGCAAGGAAATCGCCGTCCGCTTGCCGAGCGAGCAAGTGTGGGTGGAGGCACGGCGCACTGAGACCGATCTGGCGTCCGCCCCGGCCCCGACGCACGCGTCCTCCACCGGGTCCGGGGAACCGCTCCCCGATTCGTGAATTTTCGCAGCCCTTGATTCCAGCAACCTCTTTCGTCCCGTTTCGTGTTTCATCGCCTGCGCGGCCGTACCGAACACCTTTGTCCTAGCATCAAACACAGATATCCTTCCGGGAAAACGAAAAACACAGAGATCTGGACTAAAGTTAAAACGGGGCAACGTAACGAAAACAAACGCGCACCGAACTTTGGCCAGTACGTGTGCACTGCACGAGCTCAAACTTTGGATGACGAACTCGCGTTGGTGACGGCGACGGCGTGAAAGAATCTCCAACAGCAGCATGTCCCAGTCCCGGACTATGTTCGGTAAAGCCCCTCCAATCGCGAGTCCATTTGGGTTGAGAGCGAGCAATCCGCTGGTAACAGTTTGGCGCTCTGGGTTGTCCTTTTACGAGCAACTGGCATCGTTTCAAATGCCTGCTCGTGTACGACGGCCAGTACTGGTCGCCTTTGGCTACATCATGCGTGCTGCCTCTGTCCTACCTAACGATCTAGTGTGTATAGAGGAGTTTGAGAGTGGACTCGAGCATTCGTTTTCTGAAAACAATGTCAGGCTTAAAGTTTGGGATGCTGATGGATCACCTCACTGAACCCTGTTCGTGCAGCATGGTTACATTCTTCGCCTGTACCAGTGTACACCCAATGTGTAACACGTTTTCTTTTTTCCTTCAAAAAGTAAGAAATGCCGTGGTAAATATCATCGCAACCGCATCGCATGGGATCGATGAACAATAGTGGAAAATTAAGCACAAAATATCTTGTTATGATCTTATCATTGTGCTCCGTGCTTTCACGGTCCAGGGGGGCACAAGTGCAAGTGGAGTTCGTGAAAACCACAGTGGTGTCACCACTCAATCGCCAATCGCCACCACTTACCTCTTGTTGCCCAGAAGAGTACATCAATAATGGACAACTAGCTAGTGCACTCGTGCCCAGCTCCAGCGGGCATGCTAGCTATAGCTGTCACCACTCACTTCTCACTTACCGTAACAGACTGCACAGCGCAGCATATTGGTACACTCGATTTCGAGCCGATTTGGTAGCCGACGACTGTAGATGCGACGATATTCTCTCAGAAATCGTAGGACCGGGGTGATCATTTCCGCCCTTTACAGGCAGCCGAGATGATGGCCGGCCGGGGCCCTGAAGACGGCGAAAAGACTTTGCCGAGGCGTGAGTGCGATAGGCGTCAGTGGACTAGATCATTCCTCCACCATGCCCACCACCAATGCACAGGCGATCGACGACCTCCTTTTGGGGCTTCGAGGTGGGAACGCCGGGCACTTGCGCGAGGCGCGCCCCGCCTATGCTGCGCCGCGCCCGTAGTGGCCGGGCAAGTGCATCGCATCGCATCGCAGGCGCGGCGGCACAAACCCAAATCCGGATCAGATCTGACGTGCGCGCGCCACGCTTTCCACCCCCGTCGCGCGCGCACAAGGCCACAAGTTCATGTGGTGGTGGTGGTGGCCGGCGAGGCACTAGCGCGCGTTCCTGTCGAGTTTCCGGGAGGAGACGGATCGGAGGCGAAGGCGAGGTCATGGTCGGCAGCGCTTAAAAATCTTGGGTTGGTAGGTGCCTGTCGCTTGACGCTTGGCACCGATCCGCGATGGTGCGCGAGGGGTTTTGCGTGGGCATGGGCGTGAGAACATCGGTGCGCGCACGGCCGGATGTCTGGTGATTAGCTTTGGCTTACTGGTGATCGGACTGAACTGCGCCCGATCGATCGATCAACTTTGGCCCGCTGAGTCGAGAGATTCTGGTTAATAACAAGTGACCACTCGTCCGCTGTTTCTTTGTTCTCGTTCCAACAGGCCGTGCAGCAACTCCACAGTTGACTCGAGTGTCGAGTTAGTTCCTTGGCATTAACACACTTGTCGTTTTGGCTGCTGGACAGGGTTACAACTTACAAGAATACTAGTGTACATGTGCGGATGTGCCTAGGCACTTTCGCGGAAAAGGAATGGCGTGCATAGCAGAATCATGGATATTTCTTGTTTGGACACAATGACAAACACACACGTGACGTTCCCACCGGGAGATTTAATCGGCTGAAAACGCCAGAGTCGTCCCTAAACACATACTGACAGCTGACACGTCCCCGAATTCCTCACGGTGTCCATGCAACTGCCTGTCAGATTACCCTGTACTCTCGCCATCTTCGAAAGGCAACCAATCTTTTCGAGATAGACACACATATACAGCGAGGTCTTAAACCAATTCGAAGCATCCCTTTCATCGCGCCCTCCATCTTTGGAATATCCAGCGAAATCACCCTCGCAATCAAGCACGCTTTCCTCTCCACCGCCGTCTCCATCCGATCTCTCAATGCAGGGCGCGCGAGCGCTCATCCCAACCGCCAACAAACCGAAACACACGCATCTACCAAGACGGCCACGTATCACTCGCCGAAATTCTGCCACCCCCAGGAGTAAACCCCAATCGTTTTCGCCTCTTCAATACGCTCG
Source organism: Alloteropsis semialata (assembly GCA_004135705.1). Classification (NCBI taxonomy): domain Eukaryota; kingdom Viridiplantae; phylum Streptophyta; class Magnoliopsida; order Poales; family Poaceae; genus Alloteropsis; species Alloteropsis semialata. Next base: position 66,379,483 of record CM014270.1, on the reverse strand, counting down.
CAGTTGCGTGCGCCCCATGCGCAAATCCGCTTCGGCACCGGTGATCTTTATCGCGCCACCTGCGCAAGCGCGTCCCCAAATCCAGCCGTGCCCGCCCAGCCCGCCAGGGCAAAGGATTAAACTAATCAAACCCGATCGGTCGCCGTCGTGGCGTGATTAGTCGGCTAGTTAATCCAACCGTCCCGCTCGGCGCGTCTGACTGACCCGCCCGTTCGGCGAGCGGGCGCAGCGGTAGCGCTACAAATACCCGCGAACCGGCAGGCGCAGCCAAGAAGCGCGCGCGACAAGCCTTCCAAGAACAGAGCAAGAGAGGGAGAGACGGCGAGATGGGGATGAGCCTGGCGCAGGCGGTGGCGGCGCTGGTGGGGACGTGCGCGCGGAGGCTGTCGCGGGCGGCGCGGCGGCTGCAGCACCTGCGCCCGCGGGAGGGGGTCGCGGCGTCCTTGTCGTCGCGCGCCATCGTGCCGTTCCTCGGCGGCGGGGGCGGCGTGAAGAAGGCGCTCTCGTCGTCATCGTCCAAGTCCAAGGCGAAGAGGAGCAAGGCGGCGGCGGGGGAGGATCCGGACGACGGGGTGTGGAGGAAGGAGATCATGATGGGGGAGCGGTGCCAGCCGCTGGACTTCTCCGGGGTCATCTACTACGACGCCGACGGCCGCCGCCTCGCGCAGCCGCCGCCGCCGCGCTCGCCGCTGCGCAGCCCGCTGCCGGCGTCCATCAAGCTCGCCGCCAACGCCGGTGGATACTAGAAACTAGCCCTCGGAGTAGTGCCTCGCTACTGTAGTGTACATGTTCTTCTTGCCGCTGCTCTGTTTTGCCCTGTTTCTTCCCTTCCTCTCCTCCGGTAATAATAGGCCTTCTTCTTCTTCCTTTTTTTTTTGTGTGTCCTATGTCGTTTGATATGTGTAGAGATCAGTGAGCACAGTGTAAAATTTTCGAAACCTAGCTTGCTCTTCTCTATAAGTTTAAACGTCTCCCCTAAAGTTTTCCCTCTCAAATCTACGAACGTTGCTTGTTTCAACATATTTGTTGTTATTTTCTTCCTGTGTAGATCCTCTAGTAAAACAAATCAGCTTTTGCCATTTTTCAAGCCCTCGGCAACATCTTATCTTTGCTAATCCAAAGTTCTTAGATCAATTTTCAGTCAAGAGGTAAACCATGCTTCCTCCCCACAGATGATCATAAAAAGTTCAACAAGTGTTTGTACTGAAGTACACTGACCAAGTGACCAGTCTCAATAAGAACGGGTCACACTCGTCTGCGTTTGCCTCACGAACCGACCGTTCCAACCTCATTTTCCTCCACCACCATCATCGCCACCTTATTTTCTACTACCAAAATAGGAAGAGCTTAACTTAAACGGGAAGAGTTGGTTGATCATCAGGTGGAGTGGAGTGTGGAGCTACCCATACGTTCTGAATGTTTGTTGTGATTCAGTGGGCTCAAGCAAAGCCACCAACCATCCGGGACCTCAGATTGTTAGCACACCGCTATAACTTTTCCTCACCATGTTCAAGTAGAATTATTTCGATTTTTCTATGCTACACCGTACATCTGATGCTACTGATCTATCTACTAAATTTGTGCAAACTCTGATGTACGCCTACAGCTGCAAAACTAGCCCTTTCTTTGTGGGAAACTCGGTGGCTTTTTAAGCCCAACCCCCAAACACATCCTTGATATGGGTGACACGGAACCATTCTACGTACAGATCAAGTTAAATAGACCGTTAATATCTGAACATAAATCGATCACTACTGTATTCAGATGAGTATTAGGGCTTCATCATCAGAAATTATAAAAAGGGTCACGTGTTTATGTTCCAGGCCCAAAGCACAGGCGTGCGCTGCCCAGGTACAGCCCAGAAACAACCACCAAGCGTGTAGCCCAGCAGCGTGGGCATGATTGCATGAAGCCCAGCCCGTGGATCCAGTCCGTCAGGGAAGAAAAAAACTAATCACATAACACCAGGCCAAGTTCATAGTCAGATCGGTCATACTCCTAACTCATAACCGAGGGATTAGTTTGCTTATTAATCAATCCAGCCGCCCCGACCAGCTCGTCTGCGTCGTCGTCCTCGTCCACCCGCTGCGCGCTACAAATACCAGCGAAATGGCGTGCGCAGCTGCAGTGAAATGCCATCCAAGAACGGGGAAGCGACAGAAAGGAACAGGGAGACGGGGAGAGGAAGAGGACAATGGGCATGAGCCTCGCGCAGGCGGTGGCGGCGCTGGTGGACACGTGCGCGCGGCGGCTCTCGCGGGCGGCGCGCCGGCTGCACCTCCGCCCGCCGCGGCAGGGCCTCGCGGCGTCATTCTCGCCGCGCGCCATCGTGCCGTTCCTTGGCGGTGGAGCCATCAAGAAGGCGCTCTCGTCGTCGACGTCGTCGGCCAAGTCGAAGAGGAGGAGGGAGGCGGCGGAGGACGAGTTGAGCTTCGAGTGGGAGGAGGACGGGGTGTGGAGGAAGGAGATAATGATGGGGGAGCGGTGCCAGCCGCTGGACTTCTCCGGGGCCATATACTACGACGGCGAGGGCCGCCGCCTCGAGCAGCCGCCGACCCCGCGCTCGCCGCTGCGCAGCCCGCTGCCGGCGTCCGTCATGCTCGCGGCCAACGCCGGAGCGCACTAGCTAGGGAGCCCTCGGTTTGGCTGCAAGTGTAAATGGATTTCCTTCCACTGCTATGATTTTTCTGTTTGATCTTTTCTGTGTCAGTTGGCGTGTGTAGCGAGTACCATGGAAAATTTTATGGAAATTTGGCTTGCTCTTCTCTCCGCAAGTTGGCGTGCCTCTCGTACATATTTCGCTCTGATCGATCATCGCCTACGTTACTTGCTTCCTCACAAGCGCACAACTAATTTATTTTGTTCTTTTTTGTTTGTTTATTCGTTTCGTAATCACAGTATAAGTTTCAGTTTAGCTAGCTTTTGTCCCATCTGATGCGTTTGGCGGACAGGAGGAGTTTGAACTAATTCTCGTTGTGGTAGCTAACTCCCAAATCCTTTACAAAGACAATGGTGTGCTGTGCAAACTGCTCAGGATAAATATTTGAATGAGCACGCCATTTCAATTTTTTTTTGCCATTTCAAAAATATTTGAATGAGCACGTCTGCGGCTACACATACACTTTGTGCAAATTTTAAATTTATAAAATAAAAATGCATATGGATGCAATAGAGCGTAGACTTTGTGAAAAACACAATTTTTGTAAAAAGAAAAGGCATTTTGTGCAAAGACTCTCGACCAGAGCCCTAGACCACTGCTCAGAAGTCGCCCTCCTCTGCCCTTGCATGAATAGAATAGCACTACCTAACAAAACGGCCGTTCTAACCTCAATACAGTCCCAGTTGACTTAAGCTCATCATCATCTTCTTCCCTGTCCCCAAAAGCAAAAAGAGCTTAACTTAAACGGGACGAATCGGTTGACACAACAAATTCATCAGGTGGAACTACCTCAATGCGTTCTGAAATCTGAACGTTCGTTGTGGTTGAGATGGTTCACGCAAAGCTGTCCAACGTCCGGGTCGGGCCCTGGAACTCGAATGATTAGCGCACTGGCGACGACTTCTTCCCCCGACATGCTTCAGCTAGAATTATAGTACTAGTTTCCTGAGAGCAAACTAGAATCATCACGTAACCAAGTAAAGAAAATGACTTTGTTCTGCTGTCTGCTGCTGCCTGGTAATTAAACACCGGAATTTTCAGCAAATCCATTGTGCTGTCCATCTCTGAATCTGAGAGGGGAAAAAAATGCAAGCTGTTTTTGCAGAAGACGACATTGCAGAAGTTTGAAACAACAGGCGAGCTCGACAGGATCAGGAACAGTGGCTGTATGACTGTATATCTGTTCATTTTGGCACCATGGAAATTGCCAAGGAGCAAACAATTCGCGCGAAAACGATGGCGCTACCACCCCTGACAAAGGATCTCTCGCATGGCACCATTCGCTAACCGTCTCATTGTAACGCCAGTCGCTCGATACAGCGGGCTGTGCCAGGCTCTTGCCTGCGGACGAAACGTCAGTTCCCAGAGCCGGAGATGGAAAGCAATTGAAGAACAGCGTTCAATGTGCCGCCTACCCATCATTCAGGCTCTCCTAATCATCAACTATCGCACGTGATTCTGATTTCGACACTCCAAAGCGATATGTAGTTAGCGACCTAATCATGAGGGAATAGAAGCCTCGAACTGTCAAACCACACAGCCAGAATTTCACGATCATATGTAATTAGAATACAAACTAAAAAACATTTGTGTTATCAGTCGATCACTTTGATTTGTCATCTCATAGCTCTCACGTGCAGTCATACTATTTTTTTCGACCCGAGTCTACTGTCGCTCACCCATTAAGGTTGTAACTGGATCCTTGACTAAAGTTTAGTACTTGTCACACCGAATATTCGGATGGTAATTAAGAGGACTAAACATGAGATAATTATAAAACTAATTGTAGAAGTCCCGGGCTAATTCACGAGACGAATCTATTAAGCCTAATTAATTCATCATTAACAAATAGTTATTGTAGCATCACTTTGTCAAATTATGGACTAATTAGATTTGGGCCTGTTTGGTAGAGCTCCACCTGATTCTGATTCTCTATAGGAGCTGATTCTCCGAGAGAAGTGATTCTATGGCTAAAAATGATTCTCTTTGATTCTTTACCAAAAACTATCAAAATCAGGGTGGAGAATCACTTCACAGAATCAGGAGAAGCTACTTTTTTTTCAGCTCTCAGCCCCTTAGTTCATTTTAGAGAATCAATTCATAGAATCAACTGGGAATCACTTCTCTCTGAAAAACCGTTTGGCAGAGCTCCTCATGGATTCAGCCGAGAATCAGCTCTGGGAGCTCTGCCAAACAGGGCCTTAATAGATTCGTCTCACGAATTAGACTCCATCTGTGCAATTAGTTTTATAATTAGTCTATATTTAATACTTCTAATTAGTATCCAAACATTCGATGTAACAGGGGCTAGCCCCTAGTATCCAAAGTTCCAAACAAGACCAAGAAATCATAACAGGTGTGCATGGGTTGATGTTGTACCTGTTAGCACTTAGGGCCAGTTTTGTCCATGTTGAAGGCATGTTTGCCTGATAACACAGGCATTGTGAGGCCCAGGGTGTTTTTCTTTTGTCAACTTACAAATAAAATAGCAAAAGAAACAAAGCGAATAGAAAAAAGTTACACATAATTTTTTTCACCTGACTAAAGTACACAAAAAAAATTTACAAGAAAAAACAAAAATTGAAAAATAGTAAAAAACATAGCAAATTAAAAAATTACACATAAAATTTTTAACTTGTCTATAATACGAATAAAATCACATGAAAAAGGAAATTTAAAAATATCAAAGGAACATAAAAATAAAAAATACAGCTAACTTTACAAACAAAAGTCACTGGAACACAAAAAATATGAAAGAACTAGCATAAAAAATATAAAACAAATCACAAGTTAAAAAATTTAGCTGACTATAATATAGATAAAACCATAAGAAAATAAATTTTAAATATAAAAAAATAAAAAATTACATAAAATATTTTAGTTGACTAAAGTATACAAACAAAAAATTCAAAAAATAATAACATGACCAAAAAATTACAGGTTATTTTCTGGGTAGAGAAACATGCGATTAGTTTAATTACTTATCAAGCATATTTGATCATATGTCATTTTTTTTTAAAAAGGTGACCACCATCCTTGCTGTCTCAGAGTGAGGATAGTACGGTACAGGAAAAAAAGAGTTTTTTTAGGTACTCCATACTACTATATACTTGTGTCTAAGAAGGACTAGTATAAAAAAATCATACGGTTCAGATTAATTGTATACTACTGGAAACTTTAACTATAGTATAGTAGTATACAATGAGTAGTATAGTAATATATGGATATTTTGGAAAAAAATTAATGACATAATTGATTTTAAAAAATCACTTTGATCCTTGATATATATTTTTGCATTTTTAATCTCTAATTTTATTTTCATCTAAGTGAAATTACTAAACTACCCCTTACTTATGGGGGTCTATATTATAGGGTTAATTTGATTCATGCCATTGATATTATCGTGTTTTGGAGACCTACCATTACTATTCAACTATTCTCAACCATACCATTATAATTTTGCAACTATCTGAAATATGCCATTACTTACCCATTCGACATGTTTCTTAGATTTTTTGGACCAAAATACCCCTTTCTTCTTCCTTGTCCAGTATAGAGTGCTCACTGCGGCGGCGCCATGTCCAACTCCATGCCGTTGCTTCCAGTACTGCTCTCGCCATCGTCTAGCTCGTCTGTTCGCGGCGCCGTGGGCTTCTTCTGGGCATCCCAGCGCCCGCTGGTCGACGACGCGCGACTGTTGGGGAGGTGCTTCCTGCTGCCGCACCCCTCCCTGCTGCGCGCCGAGGACGACGAAGACGACGGGCTCACCGGTTTCTTGTGCGCGTCCCACCTATCCTTGGAGTCGGCGCGACTGTTGCTGCTGCTGCGCGCCGGACTGCTGGTTCTGCTCATCGAGGAGGCCACCGCAGCGCTCGTCCAGGAGGCCAGGACTACTGCTCTGGCCGTCCACGGAACGCCGGCCACCTGACAACGACATCGTCGGACTGCCGCCTGCTGGTTTTGGGAGGCGATATGGGAAGGTATGTGATTCTGGGCCTTAGCTATTCAGGGACTGGTCGACAACACCATGGCCAAAAGCTTGCCAACACCATTGGCCAGCAGCTCACCGTAGCCTGGCCTCAAACACCTAGCGGATCCGTGCGTGGAGCTTGATGTGTGTGCCAAAGGGAGGGTGGATGGAATAGTGGTGCCTAGGAACACCTTGCCGGAGGCACAGGGATGACAGCCGGCTGGACGCGGCGATGGCAAGCTGCTGGACATGGCGGGGCGATGCGGGTTTGTGGCTGGGGAGGAGGGTGGCTTTGTTGGGGGCAGTCGAGCTAATGGCAAGGGAGGCATGGGGATGATTGGGGCAGGGTACCGCAGCCAGCTCGACTCGAAGTAGTCGCTTCTCACCAGCGGCCATGGAGGACAGAGACGAACATTAGAGAGAGGAGGGGTGGACTAATGAAGAAGAAAGGGGCATTTTGGTCCAGAAAATCTTAGATATACATCGAAGAGGTAAGTAGTGGCATATTTCAAATAGTTATGAAATTATAATGGTATGGTTACAAATAGTTGAATAGTAATGACATATCTCCAAAATACGAAAGTATCAATGGTATGATCAAATTAACCCATTATTATATACCACTGGTTGGTAGTATGGAGTACCGTAAAAGAACTCGAAAAAAAGAAATGCGTCAACCCAAGCAAACATGAACTAAAGACAAACAATCTAACCTGAAAAAAAGGGCTAAGCTAATACCACTAGCAAACCGCATGGGGCTACAAATACAGAACAAATCTAGCATGAGTTAATATAACTACTATGCAACCTATAAGCAAACAAGACAGTGGCCTTTTAGTTCCTGCTAGTTTCTGCAATTCAACCAAAAGTAACGCATTGAAAAACGTGCTCCCCTCTCTGTGACACACTTTTCAATGCACTTTTTCTATAGAAAATTTAACCAACTAAACAAGATAAAGATCGGGATTTATATGTTGGAGCTGATCACCTAGCACTGATCTGATCCGGCTGATTGTAGCGCAGATAAGAATAAATCAAAAGGCAAAGGAGTCAGTACAAGTCAAGTTTTTTTGCGGTTGCAAATAGAAAGTTGCCACAACTAAACAGGGCCTGACGAGTTGCACAACTATTGCAGTCCTGAACTAAGGCCTTGTTTAGTTGCAGTAAGTTTCACAACTTTTCGCTATTCATCCGTCACATCGAATGTTTGTACACTAATTAAGAGTATTAAACGTGAATTAATGACAAATCCCATTCCATAACCCCGGGTGAAATTTCGAGAGGAATCTAATGAGCCTAATTAGGCCATGATTAGACAACATCGTGCTATAGTAAACAATCTCTAATGACAGATTAATTACGCCCAATAGATTTGTCTCGTGATTTTTCGTCTATCCGTGTAATTAGTTTTATAATTAGATCATATTTAGTCCTTCTAATCTTCGATTTACAATTGCAACAATAATTTTCGCAACTTTCTCACCTCAACTAAACAAGACCTGCTGCTATTGCTATGCCTACAGCCCTACTCTAGGTAGAACTGCTGCAAAGCGAACAGAGAAAATAGGACGGCCTGCTTCTGGCATTTTCAGCGTGGACGAGCAAGCATATCGAAATGGTCAAAAGCAAACAAGCCGATGTGCTTCGGTGCCGTTCTGCAGCTGGCCTGCTGCAGAAGTTGCGAAACCGTGAAGAACTGGGTGTGAAGCGGACGGCTACATGGATTACACGTGAATTAGTTCCACACGTCCATCCAACATCCGACGATTGCGCACGTTGATTGACGCGAAGACAGGATCACAATCGATTGACGTTGAGTAATTTTATTTTTCTCCCTCCCCCGATTCGCCTTTAGAGCAACTCCAAAAATTTGCTAAATAGTTCTTCCCCAAAACGATGTATTAGGGACTATTCTAAAAATTTCTTTCCCCAAAACATATCAACCCAACAAAACGTTAATAATTATTCCCTAATATTTCGAAACAGGCAATGTCACCATAATTGGGTCCATTAGCTGGGCTGCCCCACCTTCCCCTCACTTAGTACCACCTCTCCCTCGCGAACCTAGGGGCGATTGGGGGCAGCGAAACTTGCGAAAATATGCGCGGCGAGGCAAATATGCGCGGCGAGGCACCGTTATTCGCATCGTGGAAATACTGGGGAAGATTTGCGTGAGCTGTTGGAGTCCGGTTTTTTTACTTTTCTCCCCAAAAAAGATTTTGGGGTGAGATACTTGTTCTTTTGGAGTTGCTCTTGCTACTCCGGAAGTCCGGAACCCGATCGACCCCACTCAAATTCTCTTCAAATTCATCCAGAAGACGCTCTCAGCCGCACCACAAACCCTAGCCCCCACGAAACTAGCGACCGAACGGGTGATGGCGGCGGTGGCGACGCAGACGCAGAAGAAGCCATGGTGGCTCACGGTCGAGTTCAAGGAGGAGGACGACAGCGATTTCGAACTCTTCATCTCGCGCTCGCCATTGGTCGGCATCGAGGACGACGGCTTCAGTAAGGTTCCAATCTTGGCGGCGGCGACGCAGCCGCAGAAGAAGAAGCCATGGTGGGCCATGGTCGAGATGAAGGAGTAGGATGGCAAAGACCTCGAATCCCCCCTCTCGCGCTCACGGTTGGTCGGCACCGAGGACGGTAAGGTGATCAATTGCCGTAAAGCGATCGAGGACCGATTCGACGATGGGGGCAGCATGGCTAAAATGACCTCAACCACCCGTGTCGGCAAGCTCGCGCGCACGCGCCTCAGAGCCATCGAGCGCCGCTCGTGGTCCAAGTTCGGCGAAGCTATAGAGGATGATGCCAGTTCACAGGTCACCACGACCTCCTCCGAAGAGATCCCCCTCGAGCGACCACGCATACCAGGTAGTCGCTCTTCAATAAATTTCCTCCTAGATCTGCATCTGCATCGATCTGCCTTTTCTGTTCCTAGACGCACCCAATGTCAAAACATGGGGTGTCTGTTTCGATTCATCTGTTTCATTATAAATAAGCTAGAGTGCTTGTTTCTTTGTGAGATTAATTTTTAGATTTTGAGCTAGATTATGTAATATCAATATCTCATGGGCAAACAAACAGAGGAACTAGTATCATGTGTGGCAAGACTATATTGGTGAAGATATGCCTTGGGCTACTCAGATTGGATCTGAGGCACAAGAATGATTTTGTGTATCCAATATGCTCTTGTGCACTTATTATTTTTCTTGTATGTGGATGCTCAGTATTGGTTTTTGTAATATGGTTGTGCAAGGGCAATGAGTCGGTTGATGTGCATGAACATTTGTTACTGGAGGTGACATGTTTTCATTTTGAATTACTGGCAGGATTGGACCAGATAACAAAGTCATAAACAAAACCAAGATTTTCTCTAATTAGACAAATTGCTTGCATCCATTCTGTCCTTACAATTGAGTACATGTATCAGTTGTACTATAATAAATGCTAATGGCTCATAGGAATAGTATTGTAGAATGATTTCATGCTTGGCTGTTTGAGTCTCTGTTTCTTTCATGAACAGTTGAACACGAAGGAGAACTGTGCGTCATTGTATTAAGGAAAATGGTCCAAATACAAGCCACAGAGCCGGCGGGTTTAGTTGTTTACAAATAAATGCGCCATATGTAAAAAGAAAAATGCTACTCTTCACAGAATCAATGCCCCCAAAGTCGATGCGCCTGCCATATTATAGAGTTGATTCTGGCCCTTCATGTCTCTGAACGCCTGTTTGACATTGGTTGGCATCCATAAAATACATTGCATTCCTGTTTTTCTAAGTTGTCCAGGTCACCATGATGACCATGGAGTGGAAACCCTTGTGCATGTTCATTGGCACACGTGGTGCTGCCCTTTTCCGCTCTGTTTCAGTTTCATGAGTTTTATATGTCGGGATTAAGGGATTAATCTTCTCAGACGATATGGGTTACAAATTGTGCACAGGAAGTATATTGTTTCGATATGTTTTACAGAGAAACCACTATAGTATTCGAATTGAGATGTATATCATGGTTCAGAGCGTTGTTACACTTTTAATAAAATATTTACACTCATTTCATTGTTTGGTCATTGGTGTAAAATTTAAAAACCATTTCAGCAGAGTTTAGGAATGTTGCAGTAATTTACATTGTTAAATCAGCTGGAAGGGTTGACACATGGGATGCGGCTCAATTGTGTCTTGTTTGCTGTTGAGGAGTCAAGTACTCAAGTAGGTTACTGGACCATGTAGCATGTCTAGCGGCGCTATTGAGGTTGCTGCTCTTTATAGTATGTTGAAAGAACGATTAGCAGCATTTTTCAAAATTGCTCAGATATTTTTGTTTTATCTGAAAGACGTAAATTCCTTTTCTTCAAAGCCAAGCTTCTGAATTCTAATAAGTTTCTAAATTCTCACTTAGTTGCAGGGAGCAAAGTTGGCGAACTAGCTGCCTTTGGTGATCCACTGGCTATGTTGGCAAGCAAAGGGGATGCTGTTCTCATGGTTTGCAGAACCTGTGGGGAGATTAGCATGCTATTGTTATTTAGTTTTGAGGCATTAGTGTATGATGTAGATTGTAAAGATGTGTAAAGTGAATAAGAAATCGAATGATTTGAAATTTTCATTGGAGCGAACCAGCGCTGTTGTTAGTGGCTCTGGCTCACATATATAGTTACTGAGACGTATCCTACATTATCGTTCAAGTTTATGTGTTTTTAGTCTTTTATGTAGGGAATACCCAACTTGAAAATCCTAGCTCCACCACTGCTCCCTGCCCAGTGAATCGAATTCGCCCCCATGCATTCATCGTTCCATCTGGTTATTCTCTCTCAGCACGCAGGATCGATCCATCTTAGCTAACACCACGCTTGTTGCTTACCGAATTTAGGTGCGGATGCAGTTTACTCCCAAAATATTTGTGAGGAAAACTTAAACTTGTCCGAGTTATTGCCTGAGGAAGATGTATTTTTTATTAACAAGTATGACTCCTGTGGATTTATACATATTATTGCTGATAATGTGCTTTTCTATCTTTCTTCACGTCAACTGGATGCTCTTGCACCAGCAAAATCCTAATTAGCATGCCCAGCTTCAAAACAAGGTCAGCATGCTAGCAGAATGGAGGACAAGGATAAATCAGATGGGTGGGATGAGGATCTGGAAGAAGCTGATGAGTTGGTGTGTTTGCACAAGGACTCCGTTAGCACCTCTTTACTTGCTTGTGGAATAAGCAGAAGTATATTCTCTCATTTATGGCTATAATTTACTGCATCTCCTGTTATACAGATAATGTAGGACTTTGTTATGTTGAACTGTCCCAGGTGAATATTCTTATATTATATGGGTCATCTGTTTCTCCACTGATGCAGGGAGCAGAGGTGAAAAGAAACCCAGATTCTCAATACTTGGACCTGGTTTTGTTCCATTATTAGATGTCAACACAAAAAACTTGCATATTGGGGGGCACGAAGGTTCATCTGGAGTGCCATCAACTAAAGTTTCACAAACTATGGTGGCTGAACGGTTGGAAAATATTGAGGAAGAATCTGAAGATTTGACACCGAAGTTTCCCCTTCCAACCAGGAAAGCAAATACTTCAGTTTCAGAACTTCTGGAGGATCTACAGGGCAGAAGTGGCTCTTCTGTGAGGAAACCATCTACGGTGTGTCTTCCTGTATTGTTGTTTCATCGTTTTGAGTAGCTACAATTTCCTTGCTCCTGAATATTTCAATGCAGACGCACCAACACAGGCTAAAAATTAGGGAGCAAGAAGTTTCATCTAGAGTGCCACCAGCTAAAGCTTTACAAGCTTTGATGGCTGAACGTTTTGGAAGTATCAACACAGAAACTGAAGATCTGCCATCAGAGTTTACCTGTCCAACGACGAAAGCAAATCTTTCAGTTGCTGAACTTCTAGAAGATCTACAGGGTAGAAGTAGCTCTTCTGTTGGGACAGCATCGGTGTGTTTCTTATGGTGCTGTTTCATGATTTGAAGTTCCTAGGTCGCAATTGACTTTGCTCTGAATATTTTAAATTTTAATGCAGTTGCACCATCACAGGAGAGCTAAAGATTGGAAGCCAAGACTCCCCACTTCCGAGAAGAAAACTCTAGCTATTCTGGGAGAGAGGAGTATTGACAGTGAGGATCCCTTGGAGCATATAATTGATGGAACATCTAGTGAGGAGGAAGTATGTTAACACAACCAGTTATTTTGCCCCTAAAAAAAACACAACCAGTTATTTAGTCACTGCTCTGTTGGACTACTTAAAACATTTTCTTTTATCCTGGAATAGGATGTTACTGAAAACCACTTGGCTTTGGTGAACAAAGATGTGAAGCAGCAAACTATGGCTGACCTATTCCAAGAAGTTTTCAATCCAACAAACATGGAGGTCGCCATGCTTCCAATGAGATCAACAGTGTATAATCCTGCATTGCTGCCAAATTTTTTTCTGTAATGGCCGTCTAAATGTCTATGGCATTCTGCTTATTTATTTATTCTTTTCTGTTTCAGAGCTGATTATCATGGAAGAATGCAACAGGTTGTGCAGATGGAAAAAGATAGGCATGCAGAGTTCTTGAGACAGTTTAATATAGAGCAAGGTTGTTTAAGTGGTGCTAAATTAGCTGTTATGAACATCTATGGTTATGAATATCTATGCTTTATAGGCTTCACCTGTTTGTGTACATGTATTTCAGAAGTACTGACAGTTAATACTTGCAGGTGATTCAAAGGGAATTACTGTTCAGATAATGTCAAGGTCGTTGGAAGGAAAGCTAACAGTTTGCCGCTGCTTGTTCCAGGAAAAGAGTAATGTCTGTCCTCCATCTTTCAAAACCTCTTATCTGGTCTTATGGCAGTAGTGCTTTTACATTAATATAAATATTTTGCTTCTCATGCTGCCAAGATGAAGTAACATTTTCCAGATGATTGTGTCAGTTGCTTAGGGGGGTCATGTGCTTTATGCAAAAGTCCTGTCTGTTTGATGAGTTTCCTTATGGTGATAAACCATTATTTCTCAATTAGCCAATTATGAGGTGCTATCAAATTATACTTGAAAAATGCTGTGTTGAATCTAGATAATTTTCTTTGACTTTTCTTCTTCATCATCAAGCCAAAAAGTATCAGTTGTTGTACACAAAGTTCTAATTAACCAAATCTTATGTGAACATGAATGAAGTTTTCCCAGAATTTTGCGACATTGATGTTTTCATGGTACTTGCGTTTCATGCAGTCAACCCTTAGAAGTGAAGCCTCAACAGACCTTGCTATGAATGAAAGCAGAACTAAGACCATCATATTCAGTCCGAAGATATGTGACAATGTGGATCTCCTGGTAGGAAACATTATTTGCATCTTCCCACCATGGTATGCTTCTAATTCATGTATATGTTCTCTTTCTCTGCTTGTTGTGACTAATGTTAGGATGTATTTTTGTCAGTAGCATTAGTTTTTTCGTCTTCTGACAAAGATGAACATCATGAATCAAAGTGGCAAGGATGAAAATGGTGCTAAATGATTTTATACACTCCTAAAAGTAGAGGTGTAACAGATTTGCCCACCACTCCTGAAAAATATGTTTGAAGAAAATATCGGGCTGCGCAAGGCAGTAAGGCGACTTAGACATTTAGAAAACGCGGAACTTTGGGAAAATATTGAACATGAACTGTGTAGTCTTGTCTGTCGTCTGAATATGATGATCATGTTCATGCTACACCTTAATCTGCTTTTTTTTTTTGGCATGGCTTTGATCCAAGTAACAATCGAGGTTCAGAGTTGTGAAGTGAACAATATTTGCTTTACGTTGACAGGAAGGAAGTGAAATTACAAGAGGAGGACGTGATGCTTTGCACTTACTTCTCGCATCACGGGGCATGATTGGAGATTCTACTGTTCTGCAAGTGAGAAAGTAACTGTTTCTGAGGTCATGTCTGTTGCCAAACTAACTGGTAACTGCATGGCCTGCTGGCTGCCGAGAACCTTTAGAAGTTGATGTACTAGGAGATTCGTCCAATCCGTACAGTATAGAATCTATAGTTGTTGTCTTGTTGAGCCGTTGATCCCCGCTGCAGTGCTCCAGCTGGTCAGCGGCAACCGGTTGTTCTCACTGTAGCTTTTTATACCAGCCTGTTTGGATGTTTTGGTATGAAGGAAAAAATCCAAACAGCAGATGTTGGTCGGAATTTTATTTTTATTTTTTTGAGTTGCCCAACAGCAGAAGGTTGGTCGTATGGACGACGCAGACAGGTATTCAGTTCCACTTGCTCCCGCTCCGCGTGTGCATATTATTCACCGTTCATGCGCCGCTGGATTTTAGATTTGTCCTGATGAAGGTTTATTTCTAGCGGATGCTTGATTTGTCCTCAGGTCTATTCTAGCGAGGCTTAAGGCACTTCGAGTATGCATTATGTTTGTTCGCGGCAAGGATTGACGTGAAATCTGTATAGCATTCCTCATATAAAAAAATCAAATTAGTTCAGTACAGCAATGCAGTCCTGGATCCTGAACTACGCCTTTGAGGCGCTAAGCCGTTAACGTACATCGGGTACATCACCAGAGACCTGCAAATACAGCTATCGGAAACTATATATCAAGTTCCTCCCTACAGCATCTACTGTTCCTTGAAATCCTACATGGCCTCTTCTTTTGCTCACCAGACAAAACTGGGGAAATTTGAGCAACCAAAAATTATCCTCAAACTGCCTTCTTGGAGTATATGCGTATTTCCGACCTGTTCTACGACTCCATAGTTGATTCAGATACTCACAACTCGTCATGAGATTCAGGTTCTGAATCACTAGTCTCGGGTGATGTTGGCTGATCGCTTTCCGTGGCTTTAGATTCCTGAGATGTTCCGGTGGATTCACTCTCATTGGATGCAGATTCTGAAGAGGCAGTTTTCTCCTTACTAGCAGGCTCTTCCTCTTTTGCAGTTTTCTTTTCAATCTTGGGTTTTGGTTTCGGAATCCTATTAATACTCGCAACCTGCACGACAGATTATCCGTTATATTGACTACCTGGAGAAGTAGTCGCTGACAGGTGTGGATATTGTATGTGATGCTGTTCATAAAACTAACCTTATCTTGCAGGTCCAGAATTTTGTCGACAATTTCTTCAGATGTGAAAGCAGGTGGACTGTGGGCAGGGGTACTGCAATGCTCAACAGGAGTTAGCCACTTAAAAGACAATGAACTAAAGAAAGTAGTGAGCACACATGGGCATACCTTTTCTGCAGTGTTTCCTTCTCCTCCAACCAACCTTTTACTTTCTCCGCGTCACTTACAACCTAGAATCAGATAAGCATTTACACAATCAAAACATGAGCATTACACAATCATTCAAACTAAATTAAGCTCACAGGTTTACCTCATCTACTCTCTTTTTTGGAAGCCATGGTTTGTTTGTCTCCCAGTTCTTGACAATCTGCAAGAAGACCAAAAGGTGCACTGAATTGAGAACATAATAACACATCAACCATGCCCTTGAGCAGTCTAAAATTGTGAATCTGAACAGTTCTACAACACACGGATGTAAAACAAAAGATTTAGTTCTTTGAGAATTCATGTATTAGCCTTTCTTCTGCTGCAACGTATTTGGGTTAATTTTGCAATATAAGACAAGCATGTAGCAGCTGGAGAAGCATGACCTGCATATTACTTGAGAATTACTATAGCTTGAGAGAATCAAACCAGACACATAGAAAGACAGCTAGGGAGCATTCAAGAAATAGAAATTTATTTTACTTGTTGCAGTATCAAATTGGCGGCAGTGTTTCTGTTTATTGCCCATGTTTCTCCAAGTTTCCATTTTAAACATTGATCTTTGAAAAACATTTGTAATTGTGTCCAAACTGTATCAACTCTTCATGTGGCGCTAAAGAACATAAACTATTGTAGTTAAAAAAAAATGCTTTTTTAAAAAAAAATCTGCCAGGAGCACTGGCGCATCATTTAAGGAGGTGAGCACCCACGCCGGTCAGCGCTCGAACCCAGGTGGGCTGCCCGAGCCCCAGCTGGGCAAGCCAACCAAGCCCCAGCTCAGTTCTCAAATTGTTTTTTTTATTTCATACCTTTGGCAGCTCAGAAAGATACAACTGGGCATTTTCGCAGGCTGCTGGTCGGGCTTTCAATTCACTCAATCTGAAAAAAGACGAAATGAACAATCTCAGCCATTCACCCATATATGAATTAAAGAGGGTAAATAATCAATTACCTGAAAAGAATCGGGTCACCGATGGCCTTAAGTTGATCAAGGCGTTCTTTGAATTCATTTGCTTGAGCATCTTCACCGTCCATATATAACCAATCCTGCACCTGCATTGTCATCCAACAAGTTCAGCATAAGACTTATACTCGACAACTGATGAACTGAAACTAAAAGCAAAAACAAACGAACCTCATTAAGTTTCTCTGTAAAGGATTCCCTCTCCTGTTCAGTTGAAACAGTCAAAATATCTGTGCTTTCTTCCAGCTGTCATATATCAAATGGTAAACATGCAGTCAATATACAGATTGTAGAGAAATAGGTTTGGGGGAAACACCACACCCCTAATGTGGGGGGGTGACCTTCATTATATAGCCAATGTGGCTTGGAGTACAAGAATACAATCAAGTATACAAGGTAAGCCTATCAGCTATACAAGGTAAGCTATAATCAGCTAGGATATCTACAATATCTCTAATACCCGCCCGCAGTCGCAGCGGGAGTATCACGGACGCAAAGGCTGGACCGAAAATCAGTGAAGAGCTGAACTGGAAGTCCCTTGGTCATGACGTCCGCAAACTGATGGGAGGACGGGACATGAAGAACCCGAACCTGCCCCAAGGCCACCTTCTCGCGGACGAAGTGAATGTCGATCTCGATGTGCTTCGTGCGCCGATGGTGGACAGGATTTGCTGTCATATAGACAGCACTCACGTTGTCACAGTAGACAACCGTGGCTGAAGTGAGAGGAACATGGAGCTTCCCAAGAAGCTGACGAATCCAGCAGCACTCGGCGACCGCATGAGCAACAGCCCGGTACTCAGCCTCCGCACTAGATCGTGACACCGTGGTCTGGCGCTTAGAAGACCAGGAGATCAAGTTGTCGCCGAGGTAGACACAGAACCCGGATGTAGAACGTCGTGAGTCTGGACAGCCAGCCCAGTCCGCATCTGAGTAAGCTGTCAAGGACTGGACAGGACCAGTACCGATGTGGAGTCCAAATGCGAGAGTACCCTTGACGTAGCGAAGAATACGCTTGACCAACGCAAGATGAGGCGCACGCGGGGCATGCATAAAGAGGCGCACCTGCTGAACCGCGTATGCCAAATCTGGGTGAGTCAAGGTAAGGTACTGAAGAGCACCAACAATACTCTTGTAGTCAGACCCTTCAGCCGCAGAGAGTAGAGCTCCATCAGTCGCCGAGAGCTTGGCATGAGCATCAACAGGAGTCGCCGTAGAGTGACACTCAGCCATGCCAGCACGCTGGAGAAGATCCACAGCATACTGTCTCTGGGACAGAAACAGACCATCCTTGGACCGGGTGACAGTAACTCCGAGGAAGTGATGCAGATCCCCGAGGTCCGTCATGGCGAACTCAGAGCTGAGTCGGGCCATGTTGTGCTGGAGAAGAGTCGAGGATGATGCAGTGAGGATGATGTCGTCGACGTAGAGCAGGAGGTAGGCAATCTGGGCGCCCTCTTTGTAAACAAAGAGGGAGGTGTCGGAGGTTGAGGCGACGAAGCCAAGCTAACGAAGAAACGTGGCAAACCGCTGGTACCACGCCCGAGGAGCCTGCTTGAGTCCATACAAGGACTTCTGCAGCAGGCAGACGGCGTCGGGAGCGGCAGGGTCAACGAAACCAGGCGGCTGCTGGCAGTAGACAGTCTCCTCAAGGTGACCGTGAAGAAAGGCATTCTTCACGTCCAGCTGATGGAGCGGCCAAGCGCGGGAGGCGGCAAGACTCAGTACAGTCTGGATTGTCACTGGTTTGACAACCGGGCTGAAAGTCTCGTCGTAGTCGATGCCGGGCTGCTGGTTGTTGCCGCGGACCACCCAGCGAGCCTTGTGACGGGCAAGCGAACCATCGGAGTGGTACTTCAGCGTGTAGACCCATTTGCCCGACACAACGTTGGCGCCAGAAGGTCGAGGAACGAGACGCCAGGTCGCGTTGTCGATGAGGGCCCTGTACTCGTCGGTCATGGCCGCCCGCCAGTTGGCATCGGCCAAGGCGCTGCGGTAGTTCGTCGGAATCGGCGACGGTGTCGTTGTGGACGCAGAGAGGCCCACATACCGCACCGGCGGTATAGCACCAGACCTGGTGCGCGTCAGGGGCCGGTTGGGCGCCTGCTGCTGTGGCACGGGAGCAGCAGCAGCACCAGGCGCAGAAGACGAGGCCGCCGAGGTCGGCGATGGCGGCTCGCGCCCAGCAGCAGAAGCGGGCGCCGCTGGCTCAGCAGTCGGAGAAGGAGCCAGCCGGGAACGCCGACTGTAGGTGAGGCGGAAGTCGCAGTGGACTGGAGGGAAGTCCCCGCTGGTGGTCGGCGCTGGAGGGGCTGCACCGGCCGGTGCAGCAGGCGTCGAAGAAGGGGCGGCCGGTGCTGCAGGAGCACCGGTCAGGGGCGTGGACGGCAGCTCCACAAGGACGGGGCCGCGCACGAGGATGGCAGGGTCATCCTCATGCACAGCGGGCGACGACCGCGGTTGCTCGACATCCGCAGGGGATGGAGCGCCCACGGGAACAGGAGCTGCAGCAGGGTTAGTTGGAAGTAAAAAATCCAGAGATGAAGCTGTGAGTGGTGTGGAGGAGAAGGGAAACACAGTTTCATCGAAGACCACATGGCGAGAGATGATGATTCGCCTAGTGGAGATATCAAGGCACCTGTAGCCTTTGTGGGAAGAGGGGTAACCCAAGAAAACACAAGTTGTTGACCGAGGGGCAAGTTTGTGTTGGGCAGTGGCGGTGAGGTTAGGATAGCAGAGACACCCGAAGACACGGAGGTGACTGAAATCAGGACCAGTGTTGTAGAGGAGAGTGAAGGGAATAGCATTGTCCACAGATGAACAAGGCCGGCGGTTGAGGAGGTATGTAGCGGTGGCGAGGGCCTCAGCCCAGTATGAAGGCGGCATGTGGGCGTGGATGAGCATGGTGCGACTGATGTTATTCAGAGTGCGAAGAACACGCTCAGCCTTGCCGTTTTGCTGCGAAGTGTATGGGCAAGAGAGCCGCAGAAGAATTCCTCGGGAGGAGAAAAACGAGGTGAGTGTACGGTTAACGAACTCAGTGCCATTGTCAGCCTGGAAGGCCTTAATGGTGGCGCCAAACTAGTTATGTGCAAGAGCACAAAAATCAGTGATGTGAGATGCTACCTCGGATTTGCGACTAAGCGGAAAGGTCCAGCAATAATGAGTAGTCATCTAACAAAACTAGATAATACTGAAACCCAGAAATACTAGCGACAGGGGATGTCCAAACATCGCAGTGGATGAGTTCAAAAGGTGCAGCACTATGTGTTTGAGATTTATGAAAGGGTAACCGTACATGCTTGCCCAACTGACAGGGATGACATAAAGAGGGTGCTGTTTTATTACAACTGATTGCAGAATTATTCCTAAGAATATCGAGGACTGCAGGAGCAGGATGTCCGAGCCGATGGTGCCATAGGGTGGAAGTGACGGCGAGGGAGGCGTGTGGCGAGGATGTGCTGGCGGTGGCAGGGATGGTGTAGAGATCGCCAGGACTATCGCAGCGAAGCATCACGCGCCGACTCGGAATATCCTTGACAGAGAAACCAAGAGCGTCAAATTCAATCGAACAATTATTGTCACGAGTAAATTGACGTACAGAAAGCAGGTTGCGAACAAGTGAAGGAACAACTAGGACATCGCGAAGAGAAAAATTGGAGGAGCTAGTTGGCAGGATGGAAGAACCGTGGCAAGTGATAGGAAGAGTATGACCATTGCCTACGGTGATAGAAGAATGCTGGGAAGGGAGGCGAAAGAGGAGTATACCATCCGTAGACGACATGTGAGAGGAGGCACCGGAGTCCATCACCCAGCCCTGGTTCTGGAGGGCGAGCTGGTTGAGGGCGGTGATGAGGCCGGCTTGATCCCAGGAGGGCGCCGGCTGGGACATCTGGAGAGGCGCGAAGGCGGTGTGCGCCTGGTGCTGCGGAGAGGAGCCCAGAACGCCTTGGCCAGGAGGGCGCCACCCGCCCGGTCCTCCAGGGCCGAAGCCGCCTGGCTGCCCGAACCCACCCTGGGGGCGTATGGGTTGAAGCAGACCCAGGGACCCATGGGGCGGGCGAACTGCTAGCCCTGGTAGGGAGTCCCGGGCGGCTTGCCGCCGCCCTTCTTGCCGTAGCCGCCCTTCTTGCCGTAGCCGCCCCCGCCGTGGCCGCCACCTCCCTTGCCGTAGCCGCCGCCGCCCGTGGAGCCCCCTGTCTGGGGGCCAGAGGAGGAGGAGCGACAGCCCCCTGGGCCGGAGCAAGGCGCGGACGAGGCAACCAGGGCGGACGCAGCGGTCGCCTGGACCTCGTGGGCGAGGCGGAGCTCCTTGAGGCGTAGGAGATCAACGGCTTTGGAGAAGTCGGGGAGGACGGTGGAGTTGGCGATGTCGTCCGCGGTGCCGGTGAAGCGGGGGTTGACGCCACGGAGAAGGTTGAGGACGAGCTGCAAATCGTGAACTGGGTGGCCGACATCGCGAAGATCGGCCGCCTTCTTCTTCATGCGCTCGGCATAGGCGTCGATGGTGGAGTCACCCTGACTCATGTTGTGGAAGTCATGGAGGTGGAAGATCGCCCGCGGGGCCTGGTTGGTGCGGAAGAGACCCTCGATGGCAAGCCACAGATCGCGGGCGGTCTGATCATCACCATCAACGGCGAGGCTAAGAATGGAGTCGTCGACGGAGCCGAAGATCCAGCTGCGGACGCAGCAGTCCGCCTGATCCCAGAGTGGATCGAGCGGGCTTGGGGGGATGGAGCCATCGATGTGGTGGCAAAGGAAGAACTTGCCGCACATTGACTTGAAGAAGAACGCCCAGGGGGATTAGTTGGAGGCCTTCAACTCCAGCTTGATCGGCACATGGGATTGTACCGAAATTGTGGCGTAGGCCGGCACCATCTGCTGGACAGCAGGCATGGCGGCGCCATCAAAGGCCGGCACAGAAGGAGCGCCGGTGGCTGGCATGGTGGGAGCGCAAGTGGAGGGCATGGTGGGCATGCCCAGGGCCGGCATGGAAGGCATGCCTAGCGCCGGGCCTGAGGAGTTGGTGGAGACCTCAGACATGGTGGTGACGGCGGCGCCGGGAGGAAGATCCGGCGGCGATCAGGGAGGGCGTGCGCCAGGGGCCAGCTGATAGGGCCGGCGGCGCACAGGTGGGGGTGGAGGGGGGCAGCGGAAGGAAACCTGGGATCAGATTGATCCTAGTCTCTTGATACCATGTAGAGAAATAGGTTTGGGGGAAACACCACACCCCTAATGTGGGGGGTGACCTTCATTATATAGCCAATGTGGCTTGGAGTACAAGAATACAATCAAGTATACAAGGTAAGCCTATCAGCTATACAAGGTAAGCTATAATCAGCTAGGATATCTACAATATCTCTAATACAGATAAGATGCATAACAAAGAGTAATCATTTTGACACATCAAACTTTGTTGTATTTGCCTAGTTTGTGTCGATATCAAGATTATCAGGGTAGCTTTGTGGGTCAGTTCAAAAATTTACATCCTCACAAATTTCCATATACACATTATACAAAGAAATAGAGGGATCACCAAACTCTGAGAAACGATTACAACAAACCTTTTTTTATGAAATTTCAGCAAAGTGTAAACAAAGAAATTGAAAGGACCTAAGATGTCAACTAGAGGGGGGGTGAATAGTTGAAACTGAAAATTTTCGCTCAAAAACACTGTCAGTCACAGAAAGTGCGGAGACTCCGAAGAAAAGTCCGGAGGTTCCGAACAAGTTCGGACACTCCGAAGATTTCTCCGGAGAGTCCGGAGATAATTGCCGAATTGAATATGACAGATCAAACCTCACTGAAAATCGGATCGCCTAATTTCCATACAACCCTGGGATGTATACAACCCAATTCAAGTGTCACTTGCAGCAGGAACCTTCACAGATGATAGATCGGGACCAAACCCTAGAATATAGCACAATAGCAACAAGTAGCACAAGAACAAGAACAAACACAAGGAGACACAGGGATTTAAGACCCGGAGTTCAGTCCCACACAAGGAACCTACGTCTCCGTTGAGGAGCCCACGAAGGGCGGGTTTATCCACCAAACCACTTTCCTCTTCTTCAATCAACCCAAGGGTCAAATGAAGAACTTACTCAGCTGTAGGGGTAATACAAACTTCTCAAGACAACCACAGCGGATTGGTTGCTCTTGAATGACGCCTAGCCGTCTAGGAGCTTGAAGCTCCAAGAGTAAAGAACGCGATTTACCGGCTTGAAGACGACCGAGGTGCTCAAATGATGGGAAATCAGCTCACAAGCACAATCTCTTGAACTCCACTCAATCCCTCACTCAATCCCTCACCAAATCTACCTTGGGAAGCAAGAGGGAGTGAAAAGGGGAAAGGAAATCGCCTTTGGAGGCTTCAGTTCGAAAAGGAGTCAGAGAGCAAAGAAAGGAGGGGACCGGAGGGGTATAAATACCCGTTCAGCCGAAATAGCCGTTGTACCTGTTAAGTTCCGGAGTCTCCGAAGAATTTTCCGGAGTCTCCGAACTTTCTGGAGAACACCTCCTCCAGACACCAAAGTCCGGACACTCCGAACAAATGTCCGGAACCTCCGAAACTTCACAGGTAAAGCACTCTAAACTAATTTCCCAGTGAAGTGCAAGTGCAAGGTGTCTCTCATGGATAAGTTAGATGATATTTTGAGCACCTTGTCACCACCAAGCGAGTTTTTCGGCATCCCTCTTGATAGTACGGTTTTCCTAAACTCAATATTCAATGGAATAAAAAATTAATCTTCGTGTAAGCTTCAATCATGCTTTCATTTTCCTTTTTGAGTGCCATGTTTCACCAAATGTTTCCTATTGATTTCACCTGTTACCTGTGCATAGCCTCATTGCAAACATTAGATACTAAAGCGTGTTGTCATTAATCAACCAAAACCTAAGAGGATCATAGATGCACTTTCAATCTCCCCCTTTTTGGTGATTGATGACAACACCCTTTACAAGATAATCATTAAGCAATAGTGAATTTCAGTAAATGAACTCCCCCTTAATATGTGCATTTGTGTTGAATTCAAGTATTGACCATAACAATGTCAATTTGCTCATTAAGAGGGACAAGAGATCAACATGTGTAACCAGCATCAACAAGAACTCAAGAATATATACCAAATATACTAGAGCAATGCATATGACAGTTATGCACAACATTCTGTAACAGAAAAGAGAGAACAGCCAGGAAGTCCGGAGTGTCCGGAGAAAAGTCCGGAGTGTCCGAACAGGTTCGGACACTCCGAAGAATTCTTCGGATACTCCGAAAATCCTGCTGCCAAAACACAATCACCATATTAAACAGATCAGAACATATCACAGAAAAACACAGGATTAATTCTAAGAAAGCAGTAGCAGTTCAAGTTCACCACAAAGCATTCAAGCAAGTGTTCAGGCCCCAAGTACTACACACACACAAGTACTTAAGTTATTACACAACTTTGTCCATTACATAAATAGATAGATATTTCACTCCCCCTTTGGCATCAAGCACCAAAAAGGGAATGAAATGGCAGGCAGCAGCAGCTAATCATCATCATCTTCAGGCTCTTCCTCGCTCGTGTCCTCGTCCTCCTTATCATCATCATGCTCATGGTAGTTTGGGGGCTCCTCCTCTGAAGTTTCTGCATCATAATCAACGATCTTGGAGGGGCCAGCTGAGGTGCTAGGACCAGCAGAGAAAGGAGCACCATAAGAAGGAGCAGTGTAAAACTGATCAGTATAGGATGGTGGTGCTGTAAATGGAGGAGTGGTTGGCACATCAGCTGGGGCATTGTCCTCGGCATCCCATTCTTCAAACGGATCAGGAATGTCAGGTATCTCATGATAGGGATCTGTGGGCAGCCCCAAATGACCCTTGATCTCAATTATGTCCCTGCGGTTCTCATTAGTGTCTTTAGCCAATTGCTTGCATAAACAAAAGATAGACTTAAGAACTTTCTTAACCATAGAACCCTTCTTTGGCCGTGATGAACTGGGAGTAGGCCGTGCAGGAGTAGGAGCATCAGATGGGGCAACATAGGAATCACGAGATGGTACAGGTTGAGGAGAAGGACCACCACGGGTGGGTGGAGGGGCATCACCTTGCCTAGGCCTTAGATGTAAGGGCTCATGCATCACATCCTTAGGAAAGGTGATCTTGGTGACCTTCTCAACCATATACATGACATAGGCAGCATAAGGAAATCCAATTCTAGCATCATATGTAGCTCTTTTCAACTCATTCCACATGTAATCAAAGATGCAAAAGGGCACATCGAGCTCACCCATGTGATGAAGCAGATTTGGAGCATTAGCATGAAGGCCTGTGGAGTCCCCACTCTTGGGATCAATGGTCACCCTGAACATGTTGTTAAGATGATGAAAGTATGGCAAAAGATTGTTGCTTTTTCCTTCATGAGCCAAGATTGGGTTATAGAACATATAGGCCACATCAATAGGCTTGAGTTTCTTCTCCTCATGAATGCAAGGCCTCATGTTATCCTTAGAGCCAAGCCCCAACAGCCTAGAGAAATTCACATAATCAATGCTATAGTGAATCCCCTCAGTAGTCCAGTGAATGGAGTTATCCTCGGGCTCATGATAATAACTGGCATGAAACTGAGCAATGATTTCCTCATTCCAATTGTACCTAAATCCCATCAACTCATACAAACCAAATTCAGTGCACTTAGCTACCACTTGAGCAAAATGTGGATCATTTGTGGACTCATAGTACTGCCAATCTACCCATTGCATAGCATTGATTGGGGCCTTGTTCTTCCTTCTAAGGACAGTCACATAGAAATCTCTATGAAATTCATTCCAAAACCTATAGTCCATGCTCTCAAGTTGCTGATATTCATAGGGGTTTTTCTTCCTTTCTTGCTCCACTACAAGTTTCTGACCCCTATAATCCCTTGGCATTGTGATAGCAAAACCTGGTTTTGGTTGGGGAGCGCGCATTCTGGGAAAGTACTCAGCCTTTTCTTGGTCTGGTCCAAATTCAACATTGATGTGTGCAGGAGTGTTAGGACAGACCTGATTAGCACCTCCCCTTCTTCTGAAATTCTTTGGTGGAGGAGGAGTTGGAGCAGCCCTTGAACGCATAACTGACGGTGCCATTAGTGGTGGAGGGGCTGGATGAGGATCATACTGAGGTGCACTTGAAGAACCTCCAGCTTCAGCAGCTGCAGCAGCACGAGTCCTTCTAGGACGAGGAGGAGGAACAACAGGTGGCACTTCTTCTTCAATTTCTCCCTGGCGACTAGGATCGTGCCTTGTTTTGATGCGGCGATTGGCATCTGGACCATGAGTCAAGCGCTTCCTCCCCATGCCTAGTCACAGAAGTAATCCCATATGGATAAGCAACAGATTATAAAAGATTTTGATAGATAACCAAGGGATTTGGACAGGAAGTTTCGGAGACTCCGAAAAAAAGTCCGGAGAGTCCGGAACCTACTGTACAAACCCTAGAATTTGGGGATCCGAAGATTGAGCCATGGAAATTCAACAAGATCATTGGGGAACAAAGCAGGGGTCCTAGTGAGTCTATTCCTCAAAGGAAATCCAAATCCATGGGCCATATTTGTAGATCGGGCAAAAACTTGAAAGAGTACCTTGAATGGAGATGGAGATGGACTCCAAACTTGAATCCAAGGATCCTTCGGAGTTTCCACACCTTGGATTGGAGGATTCACAAGTTCTCTCGCCTTTCCCTTGGTTGGATTGAAGAATCGCCGGTTTTGGGGAGAGGGGGCGAGAGCAGGAGCGGCGGCGGTGAAAAAAGGTTCGACTGGGTAAAACTGACCGGTTGACTGAGCGTCCAGGGTTAAATACCCCGCCAGTTCCGGAGTCTCCGGAAAAAGTTTCGGAGAGTCCGAAACCTCCGGAGGTTCCGAAGAAATCTCCGGAGAGTCCGCTCCCCCTGAGTCTTTGCTTCCATAAAGATAGATTTGGACAGAAGTTTTAGAGGAAATACTTGTCATATAGTCCTAAGGGCCTGAGAAACCTATTCACTTGGATTTAGCCAGCAAACAAGCAAGGAGAACAATAAATCCAAGTGAATAGTTGAGTGAAGAACCAATTTTTGCAAAACCTAATCACACAATTCTAAAACAGGATTAACTTTTGAAAACCTATCTAATGCACTTTCAATTTTGTGTCCAAGGTTTCAAGCCAAGTTACGAGAATCCAAGATGTTTAGTTCACTTCTCAAAGCACAAAACCTTTGCTCATCTAGAGGCTTAGTGAAGATATCGGCAAGTTGCCTCTCTGTGCTTACATGTTGTAGAGCAATATCTCCCTTAATCTCATGATCCCGTAAGAAATGATGTCTTATATCTATGCGCTTTGTTCGAGAGTGTTGCACGGGGTTGTTAGCTAGCTTGATTGCACTCTCATTGTCACACAAGAGCGGAATCTTACTAAACTCACAACCAAAGTCACTCAAGGTTTGCCTCATCCATAAAAGTTGAGCACAACATGCTCCCGCCGCGACGTATTCAGCCTCGGCGGTGGATAGGGCAACGGAATTTTGTTTCTTAGAACTCCAAGATACTAGGGACCGGCCAAGAAATTGACACGTTCCCGTTGTACTCTTTCGATCCACTTTGCAACCAGCATAATCGGAATCCGAATAGCCAAGCAAACCGAAAGTGGAGCCTTTGGGATACCACAAGCCAAGGTTAGGAGTGTATACCAAATATCTTAAGATTCTCTTAACAGCCACAAGATGGCATTCCTTAGGATTGGCTTGAAATCTAGCACACATGCACATACTAAGCATGATATCGGGCCTAGATGCACAAAGGTAAAGAAGAGATCCAATCATGGAGCGATATACCTTTTGGTCCACGGCCTTACCTTCTTCGTTGAGGTCAAGATGTCCATTAGTTGGCATTGGAGTCTTGATGGGCTTGGCATTCTCCATGTCAAACTTCTTGAGCATATCTTTGGTGTACTTGGTTTGACTTATGAAGGTGCCATCTTTGAGTTGCTTGATTTGAAATCCAAGGAAGAACTTCAACTCACCCATCATGGACATCTCAAACCTCTTGGTCATTATCCTACTAAATTTCTCGCACCACGCTTTGTTAGTAGAACCAAATATAATGTCATCGACATATATTTGGCATACAAATATATCTTTATCAACTTTGCGAGTAAATAAAGTAGGGTCAGCTTTGCCTATTTCAAAGTTCTTCTTTATGAGAAAGTCCTTAAGGCATTCATACCATGCTCTAGGGGCTTGCTTGAGCCCATAGAGCGCCTTATGGAGCTTGAAAACATGATTAGGATACTTTGGATCTTCAAATCCGGGTGGTTGCTCAACATATACCAATTCGGAGATTGGTCCATTTAGAAAGGCGCTCTTCACGTCCATTTGATATAGCTTGAAATCATGGTGAGTAGCATAGGCAAGTAGTATACGAATTGACTCAAGCCTAGCTACAGGGGCATAAGTCTCACCAAAGTCCAAACCTTCGATTTGTGTGAAGCCTTGAGCCACCAATCGAGCTTTATTCCTTGTTACCACCCCATGTTCATCTTGTTTGTTGCGGAAGACCCATTTTGTGCCAATGACGTTGTGATTTGGTCTTTCGACCAAGGACCAGACTTCATTCCGAGTGAAGTTGTTCAACTCCTCTTGCATGGCCATTACCCAATCCGGATCATCCAAGGCTTCTTCTACCTTTAGGGGTTCCAAAGAGGAAACAAACGAGTAATGTTCACAGAAATTTGCCAATCTAGATCGAGTAGTTACCCCTCTTTGAATACTCCCAAGTATGTTATCAACGGGATGGTCCCGTTGAACACTTTGATGCACTCTTGGATGTGGGACTTGAGTATGGTGCTGAAGGTCTCCATCTTCATTTTCTTCCGCTTCAGCTTCAGAGTCTTCAATCAGGTCAGGAACATTTCCTTCAGGATTTCCGGAGGTTCCGGAAAATTGTCCGGAGTCTCCGGAACCAGCGGAGCCTCCGAAGATTTGTTCGGAGTCTCCGGAGATGTCAGCATTTCTGCTTGCAGCAGGTTCATTTGTCCCTGTCACTTGTTCTTCCTCATCTTCATTTTCCTGAGGCCTGATTTCTCCAATTGCCATCCTCTGAATTGCCCTACGAGATGGTTCCTCTTGGCCTAAAACATGTGGATCAACTTGCTCCATTTGGGAGCCATTAGTCTCATCGAACTTCACGTCGCTCGCAATTTCAACGCAGCCGGTGGCTTTGTTGAAAACACGATAGGCGTGAGAGTTTGAGGCATAACCAAGAAGAAAACCTTCACTAGATTTAGGAGCAAATTTAGAACTTCTAGGTTTCTTATCAAGAATAAAGCATTTGCATCCAAAAACCTTAAAGTATGACACATTTGGCTTGTTACCGGTGAGAAGCTCGTATGAAGTCTTTTGAAGAATCTTGTGGAGGTAGAGTCGATTGATGGCATGACAAGCAGTGTTGATAGCTTCGGCCCAAAACTGATCCGAAACCTTGTATTCATCTAGCATTGTCCTTGCCATCTCAATGAGTGTACGATTCTTCCTTTCAACAATTCCATTTTGTTGAGGTGTATATGGGACCGAGAACTCATGACCAATGCCTTCCCCATTGAGGTAGACTTCAATGTTGGAGTTCTTGAACTCGGTTCCATTGTCACTTCTCACTCTCTTGATGGTCTTCTCAAACTCATTTTGGGCTCTCTTTGCAAATTTCTTGAACACTTCTTGTACCTCACTTTTGTCATGCAAAAAGAACACCCAAGTGAAACGAGAATAATCATCAACAATTACAAAACCATATTTGTTACCGCCAATGCTTATGTAGGCCACGGGTCCAAAAAGATCCATGTGTAGTAGTTCAAGTGGCCTTGTAGTCTTCATGATGCTTGTTGACGGATGTGGATTTTCAACTTGTTTCCCGGCTTGACATGCACTGCAAAGTCTATTTTTCTCAAAAGTCACATTGGTTAGTCCAAGAATATGATCACCTTTGAGAAGCTTGTTCAAGTTTCTCATTCCCACATGAGCTAGTCGGCGATGCCATAACCAGCCCATGCTAGACTTTGCCATCAAGCAAGCATCAAGTTGAGTTTTCTCTGAAGTGAAATCCACAAGGTAAAGCTTCCCTTTGAGTACACCCTTGAAAGCAATGGAGCTGTCATTTCTTCTTGAGACGGTCACACCCTCATTAGTGAACAAACAATTGTAACCCATCTCACAAAGTTGAGATACGGATAGTAAATTGTAATCCAAGGATTCAACAAGAAAGACATTTGAAATTGAATGATCGGTAGAGATAGCAATTTTACCTAACCCCATTACCTTTCCTTGACTTCCATCACCGAAAACAATGTTGTCACTTGCATTTTCATTTGCTTCAAAGGAAGTGAACATCTTTTTCTCTCTGGTCATATGATTGGTGCAACCACTATCAAGCACCCATTTTGATCCACCGGAGGAGTAAGCCTACAAAACAATTTAAGCTCTAGTTTTAGGTACCCAATGTTGTTTGGGTCCTAGAGTGTTAGTCACAAGAACCTTGGGCACCCACACATTTCTTTTAATCAATGTGTCCCTAGTGCGATACCCAACATACTTGGCAACCACCTTACCATTGTGGTCCCAAGTCAATACATAATCGGCATAATAAGAACCTTGAGCAGCTTTCTTCTTTGTCTTTGTTGGAGGAGCTGCTCTTACCTCTTGTGGTCTAATTGGTTGAGTGACCACTACCTTTGTTGACTTTGCTTGTGGTCTCATCCTTTGATGTGTCATGCCATCCAATAGACCACCATTCTTACCTATGCCGGACTTGTTTTGGTTCTTGATGAAAGGAATGGGTTCAACATTTCTTCTTTGTCTTTGTTGGAGGAGCTGCTCTTACCTCTTGTGGTCTAATTGGTTGAGTGACCACTACCTTAGTTGACTTTGCTTGTGGTCTCATCCTTTGATATGTCATGCCATCCAATAGACCACCATTCTTACCTATGCCGGACTTGTTTTGGTTCTTGATGAAAGGAATGGGTTCAACATTTCCTTGCTCACTCTTACCAATGCCCTTTCCTTTCACAAAGCCAAATTTCTGCATGTATTGAGTACCAAACCCCTTGGTATGGTTCTCAAACTTACCAATGTTGTCCTCCTTGGGAGAATAATCTTGTTGAACAAAAGATGTAAGCCTTGCAATTTCTTTCTTCATAGCGTGCATCTCGGCAAGGTTAGTAGCATAGGCTTTAACATCAATATTGAAGCATTTATCACAACCATTACTAGTGGAGGGAATAGATGGTTGGGTTGCATCCTTAGAGTTAGACGAGGTGCTTTCCCAAAGAGTATTAAATTGAACTTCAAGAGCCGTGTGTTTGGCATTTAAACATGAGAGGTTTTCTTGAAGTTTCTCATTCATACTCTTTAGGCTATTTGATTCATCATTGGCTAAGTCTAGTTGCTTGCGTAACTCATCAACCTTTTCTTTCTCTTTAGCATAAGACTTTTCAAGAGCAAGAATGTTATCAATTTTGACTTTGAGCAAGTCCTCTTGCCTCTTGAAACTCTTCCTTTGTTCGGCAAGAGATTCCTCAAGAGAGACGGTTTTCTCTCGCTCAAGTCTAATCAACTCTTCTTGCTCCTCAAGAGCATCATCCCGGTTATCTATTTCCTCCAAAAGTTTTATTATTTTAGATGTGGCCTTTTTATCAAAGTTCATTGTGCTATCATCATCTTCACTATCATGATCACTATCACTAGAAAGAGAATCGGATATCACCTTGGGTCCTTTAGCCATGAGGCAAGTTGGTGGAGCATCATCTTCATCATCGGTGATGTAGCCAAATAGTGTTGATGAAGTTGAGGATGCTTGTATGGCAATGGTTGCAACTTCCTCATCATCGGAATCGGAGCTCTCTTCATTAGAATCCCACTCAATGCCAAGGTGAGCTTCTCCGGTGTGCTTCTTCTTGTAGTGACCCTTGTTCTTGTGTTCCTTGTTGTCCTTGTCTTCCTTGTGATCTTCCTTCTCACGTGGACAATCAACAATGAAATGACCTTCTTTCCCACACCTAAAGCAAGCTCTCTTTGAGTTTCTCTTGGTTGTGCTCTTCTTGTACTTCTCTTTGACATATCCTTCTTTCTTCATGGCTTTTCTCAATCTTCTCATGAACAAGGCTGCCTCTTCGGAGTCGTCCGAATCTTCATCATCATTATTTGAAGTCTTTTGGACTTCCTTTTCTTTGCCTTTGTTGCTTGCCTTGAGAGCAACCCCACTTCCCTTCTCAAGTTGCTCATGAAGTTTGGAGAGTTCATGAGAAAGCTTTGCTTCCTTGACGGTCATGAGATGTTCTTCCATTCTCCCAATCACATTTGCGGGAGAGAACTTCTTGAATCCTCTCTTCTCTCTAATCAAGATGGGTAGGTTCACATCTCTAGCCATGTAAGCCGTAAGAATCTTGTCAACAACCTCTCTATCATTCCATTTGGTGCTTCCAAGAGATCTTATCTTGTTGATAATCTTGTTCAACCTATCATACATCTCTTGTGGGCCTTCATCATCCTTGATAGAGAACCGATTGAGTTCGGCTTCCAACACTCTTATTCTACTTTCCCTTACTTTCCTTGTCCCTTGATGGTTGACTTGAAGTGTGTCCCAAACATCCTTGGCGGTACGCAAACACTCAACCTTGTTGTATTCTTCGGGATTCAAGGCACTAAAGAGTAAGGTCATGGCTTGTGCATTGCGTTGGATTTCAAATTCTTGATCTTGACTCAACGGTCCTCTTCCCTTGGGCATTGTGACACCTACACACACAATCTTCCAAAGGGCCGGATTGACCCCTATCAAATACGCCTCCATCAAGCGAGACCATTGGTTATAGCCATTCCCGTCAAAGCGAGGTGGTTTACCAAGGTTCACCGATTGAGACGGAATAGAGTTGCTCAAACGAGAATAATCGAAATGAACTTGGTTAGTATGATCATTTCTTACGGACTTGAAAGACTTGTCATCATCGTCGGAGTCCTCATCTTCGGATGATTCTTCATGATCATCACCTGTTCGTCTTTGAGAGTGTATGTCCTTGGTAGAGGGTCCGCTAGTCTCCCTTCTGGCTTGAGGGTCACCATCACCACCTGTGGGAAGGATCGGTTGTTCCTCCGGAGTTGACATCTTTAATCTCCGAGCGGTTAAGCTCTAAAGGAGAGCCTTGCTCTAATACCAATTGAAAGGGCCTAAGATGTCAACTAGAGGGGGGGTGAATAGTTGAAACTGAAAATTTTCGCTCAAAAACACTGTCAGTCACAGAAAGTGCGGAGACTCCGAAGAAAAGTCCGGAGGTTCCGAACAAGTTCGGACACTCCGAAGATTTCTCCGGAGAGTCCGGAGATAATTGCCGAATTGAATATGACAGATCAAACCTCACTGAAAATCGGATCGCCTAATTTCCATACAACCCTGGGATGTATACAACCCAATTCAAGTGTCACTTGCAGCAGGAACCTTCACAGATGATAGATCGGGACCAAACCCTAGAATATAGCACAATAGCAACAAGTAGCACAAGAACAAGAACAAACACAAGGAGACACAGGGATTTAAGACCCGGAGTTCAGTCCCACACAAGGAACCTACGTCTCCGTTGAGGAGCCCACGAAGGGCGGGTTTATCCACCAAACCACTTTCCTCTTCTTCAATCAACCCAAGGGTCAAATGAAGAACTTACTCAGCTGTAGGGGTAATACAAACTTCTCAAGACAAC
>CM014270.1:66331782-66345122 GCA_004135705.1 Alloteropsis semialata | reverse complement strand
GCGCGCGCTCGTTGCTCTCATTGGGGGCACACGTCCGCCGAATCCAGAGCAGGTCGCCAATTTCCTCACCACCTATCATGGCATCTCGGCTCAAAGCTTCTCTGTGCACCGGTTCGCGCCCGAAGACTTTCTGGTCATGTTCCAAGATGCGGGTTGTGCAGAGAGGGTGCTTCATGCTCCGCACCCTTCGGATGCCCCCTTTTGGCTTTCCTGGAAGCGGTGGCGACGTCAGTCGGGAGAAAGTGCGGAGACTCCGAAGAAAAGTCCGGAGGTTCCGAACAAGTTCGGACACTCCGAAGATTTCTCCGGAGAGTCCGGAGATAATTGCCGAATTGAATATGACAGATCAAACCTCACTGAAAATCAGATCGCCTAATTTCCATACAACCCTGGGATGTATACAATCCAATTCAAGTGTCACTTGCAGCAGGAACCTTCACAGATGATAGATCGGGACCAAACCCTAGAATATAGCACAATAGCACAAGGAGACACAGGGATTTAAGACCCGGAGTTCAGTCCCACACAAGGAACCTACGTCTCCGTTGAGGAGCCCACGAAGGGCGGGTTTATCCACCAAACCACTTTCCTCTTCTTCAATCAACCCAAGGGTCAAATGAAGAACTTACTCAGCTGTAGGGGTAATACAAACTTCTCAAGACAACCACAGCGGATTGGTTGCTCTTGAATGACGCCTAGCCGTCTAGGAGCTTGAAGCTCCAAGAGTAAAGAACGCGATTTACCGGCTTGAAGACGACCGAGGTGCTCAAATGATGGGAAATCAGCTCACAAGCACAATCTCAAGAACTCCACTCAATCCCTCACTCAATCCCTCACCAAATCTACCTTGGGAAGCAAGAGGGAGTGAAAAGGGGAAGGGAAATCGCCTTTGGAGGCTTCAGTTCGAAAAGGAGTCAGAGAGAGAAGAAAGGAGGGGACCGGAGGGGTATAAATACCCGTTCAGCCGAAATAGCCGTTGTACCTGTTAAGTTCCGGAGTCTCCGAAGAATTTTCCGGAGTCTCCGAACTTTCTGGAGAACACCTCCTCCAGACACCAAAGTCCGGACACTCCGAACAAATGTCCGGAACCTCCGAAACTTCACAGGTAAAGCACTCTAAACTAATTTCCCAGTGAAGTGCAAGTGCAAGGTGTCTCTCATGGATAAGTTAGATGATATTTTGAGCACCTTGTCACCACCAAGCGAGTTTTTCGGCATCCCTCTTGATAGTACGGTTTTCCTAAACTCAATATTCAATGGAATAAAAAATTAATCTTCGTGTAAGCTTCAATCATGCTTTCATTTCCCTTTTTGAGTGCCATGTTTCACCAAATGTTTCCTATTGATTTCACCTGTTACCTGTACATAGCCTCATTGCAAACATTAGATACCAAAGCGTGTTGTCATTAATCAACCAAAACCAAAGAGGATCATAGATGCACTTTCAATCTCCCCCTTTTTGGTGATTGATGACAACACCCTTTACAAGATAATCATTAAGCAATAGTGAATTTCAGTAAATGAACTCCCCCTTAATATGTGCATTTGTGTTGAATTCAGGTATTGACCATAACAATGTCAATTTGCACATTAAGAGGGACAAGAGATCAACATGTGTATCCAGCAACAACAAGAACTCAAGAATATATACCAAATATACTAGAGCAATGCATATGACAGTTATGCACAACATTCTGTAACAGAAAAGAGAAAACAGCCAGGAAGTCCGGAGTGTCCGAAGAAAAGTCCGGAGTGTCCGAACAGGTTCGGACACTCCGAAGAATTCTTCGGATACTCCGAAAATCCTGCTGCCAAAACACAATCACCATATTAAACAGATCAGAAAATATCACAGAAAAACACAGGATTAATTCTAAGAAAGCAGTAGCAGTTCAAGTTCACCACAAAGCATTCAAGCAAGTGTTCAGGCCCCAAGTACTACACACACACAAGTACTTAAGTTATTACACAACATTGTCCATTACATAAATAGATAGATATTTCACTCCCCCTTTGGCATCAAGCACCAAAAAGGGAATGAAATGGCAGCCAGCAACAGCTAATCATCATCATCTTCAGGCTCCTCCTCGCTCGTGTCCTCGTCCTCCTCGTCATCATCATGCTCATGATAGTTTGGGGGCTCCTCCTCTGAAGTTTCATCATCATAGTCAACAATTTTGGAGGGGCCAGCTGAGGTGCTAGGACCAGCAGAGAAAGGAGCACCATAAGAAGGAGCAGTGTAAAACTGATCAGTATAGGATGGTGGTGCTGTAAAAGGAGGAGTGGTTGGCACATCAGCTGGGGCATTGTCCTCGGCATCCCATTCTTCAAACGGATCAGGAATGTCAGGCATCTCATGATAGGGATCTGTGGGCAGCCCTAAGTGACCCTTGATCTCAATTATGTCCCTGCGGTTCTCATTAGTGTCTTTAGCCAATTGCTTGCACAAACAAAAGATAGACTTAAGCACTTTCTTAACCATAGAACCTTTCTTGGGCCTAGATGAGCTGGGAGCAGCACTTGCAGGAGTAGGGGCAGCTGATGGTGCAACATAAGAATCACGGGATGGCACAGGCATAGGAGAAGGACCACCACGGGTGAGTGGGGGTGCATCACCTTGCCTAGGCCTTAGGTGCAAGGGCTCATGCATCACATCCTTAGGAAAAGTGATCTTGGTGACCTTCTCAATCATATACATGACATAGGCAGCATAAGGAAATCCAATTCTAGCATCATATGTAGCTCTTTTCAACTCATTCCACATGTAATCAAAGATGCAAAAAGGCACATCGAGCTCACCCATGTGATGAAGCAGATTTGGAGCATTAGCATGAAGGCCTGTGGAGTCCCCACTCTTGGGATCAATGGTCACCCTGAACATGTTGTTGAGATGATGAAAATATGGCAAAAGATTGTTGCTTTTTCCTTCATGAGCCAAGATTGGGTTATAGAACATATAGGGCACATCAATAGGCTTGAGTTTCTTCTCCTCATGAATGCAAGGCCTCATGTTATCCTTAGAGCCAAGCCCCAACAGCCTAGAGAAATTCACATAATC
Organism: Alloteropsis semialata; assembly: GCA_004135705.1. Lineage (NCBI taxonomy): Eukaryota > Viridiplantae > Streptophyta > Magnoliopsida > Poales > Poaceae > Alloteropsis > Alloteropsis semialata. The sequence continues at coordinate 66,342,065 of CM014270.1, read as the reverse complement.
AATGCTATAGTGAATCCCCTCAGTAGTCCAGTGAATGGAGTTATCCTCGGGCTCATGATAATAACTGGCATGAAACTGAGCAATGATTTCCTCATTCCAATTGTACCTAAACCCCATCAACTCATACAAACCAAATTCAGTGCACTTAGCTACAACTTGAGCAAAATGTGGATCATTTGTGGACTCATAGTACTGCCAATCTACCCATTGCATAGCATTGATTGGGGCCTTGTTCTTCCTTCTAAGGACAGTCACATAGAAATCTCTATGAAATTCATTCCAAAACCTATAGTCCATGCTTTCAAGTTGCTGATATTCATAGGGGTTTTTCTTCCTTTCTTGCTCTACTACAAGTTTCTGACCCCTATAATCCCTTGGCATAGTGATAGCAAAGCCAGGCTTAGGTTGGGGAGGGCGCATTCTGGGAAAGTACTCAGCCTTTTCTTGATCTGGTCCAAATTCAACATTGATGTGTACTGGAGTGTTAGGACAGACCTGATTAGCACCTCCCCTTCTTCTGAAATTCTTTGGTGGAGGAGGAGTTGGAGCAGCCCTTGAACGCATAACTGATGGTGCCATCAGTGGAGGAGGGGTTGGATGAGGAGCATACTGAGGTGCACTTGAAGAACCTCCAGCTTCAGCAGCTGCAGCAGCACGAGTCCTTCTAGGACGAGGAGGAGGAACGACAGGGGGCACTTCTTCTTCAATTTCTCCCTGGCGACTAGGATCGTGCCTTGTTTTGATGCGGCGATTTGCATCTGGACCATGAGTCAAGCACTTCCTCCCCATGCCTGGTCACAGAAGTAATCCCATATGGATAAGCAAAAGATTATAGAAGATTTTGATAGATAACCAAGGGATTTGGACAGGAAGTTTCGGAGACTCCGAAAAAAAGTCCGGAGAGTCCGGAACCTACTGTACAAACCCTAGAATTTGGGGATCCGAAGATTGAGCCATGGAAATTCAACAAGATCATTGGGGAACATAGCAGGGGTCCTAGGGAGTCTATTCCTCAAAGGAAATCCAAATCCATGGGCCACATTTGTAGATCGGGCAAAAACTTGTAAGAGTACCTTGAATGGAGATGGAGATGGATTCCAAACTTGAATCCAAGGATCCTTCGGAGTTTCCACACCTTGGATTGGAGGATTCACAAGTTCTCTCGCCTTTCCCTTGGTTGGATTGAAGAATCGCCGGTTTTGGGGAGAGGGGGCGAGAGCAGGAGCGGCGGCGGTAAAAAAAAAGTCGACTGGGTAAAACTGACCGGTTGACTGAGCGTCCAGGGTTAAATACCCCGCCAGTTCCGGAGTCTCCGGAAAAAGTTTCGGAGAGTCCGAAACCTCCGGAGGTTCCGAAGAAATCTCCGGAGAGTCCGCTCCCCCTGAGTCTTTGCTTCCATAAAGATAGATTTGGACAGAGGATTGAGAGGAAATACTTGACATGTAGTCCTAAGGGCCTGAGAAACCTATTCACTTGGATTTAGCCAGCAAACAAGCAATGAGAACAATAAATCCAAGTGAATAGTTGAGTGAAGAACCAATTTTTGCAAAACCTAACCACACAATTCTAAAACAGGATTATCTTTTGAAAACCTATCTAATGCACTTTCAATTTTGTGTCCAAGGTTTCAAGCCAAGTTACGAGAATCCAAGATGTTTAGTTCACTTCTCAAAGCACAAAACCTTTGCTCATCTAGAGGCTTAGTGAAGATATCGGCAAGTTGCCTCTCTGTGCTTACATGTTGTAGAGCAATATCTCCCTTAATCTCATGATCCCGTAAGAAATGATGTCTTATATCTATGTGCTTTGTTCGAGAGTGTTGCACCGGGTTGTTAGCTAGCTTGATTGCACTCTCATTGTCACACAAGAGCGGAATCTTACTAAACTCACAACCAAAGTCACTCAAGGTTTGCCTCATCCATAAAAGTTGAGCACAACACGCTCCCGCCGCGACGTATTCAGCCTCGGCGGTGGATAGGGCAACGGAATTTTGTTTCTTAGAACTCCAAGATACTAGGGACCGGCCAAGAAATTGACACGTTCCCGTTGTACTCTTTCGATCCACTTTGCAACCAGCATAATCGGAATCCGAATAGCCAAGCAAACCGAAAGTGGAGCCTTTGGGATACCACAAGCCAAGGTTAGGAGTGTATACCAAATATCTTAAGATTCTCTTAACAGCCACAAGATGGCATTCCTTAGGATTGGCTTGAAATCTAGCACACATGCACACACTAAGCATGATATCGGGCCTAGATGCACAAAGGTAAAGAAGAGATCCAATCATGGAGCGATATACCTTTTGGTCCACGGCCTTACCTTCTTCGTTGAGGTCAAGATGTCCATTAGTTGGCATTGGAGTCTTGATGGGCTTGGCATTCTCCATGTCGAACTTCTTGAGCATATCTTTGGTGTACTTGGTTTGACTTATGAAGGTGCCATCTTTGAGTTGCTTGATTTGAAATCCAAGAAAGAACTTCAACTCACCCATCATGGACATCTCAAACCTCTTGGTCATTATCCTACTAAATTCCTCGCACCACGCTTTGTTAGTAGAACCAAATATAATGTCATCGACATATATTTGGCATACAAATATATCTTTATCAACTTTGCGAGTAAATAAAGTAGGGTCAGCTTTGCCTATTTCAAAGTTCTTCTTTATGAGAAAGTCCTTAAGGCATTCATACCATGCTCTAGGGGCTTGCTTGAGCCCATAGAGCGCCTTATGGAGCTTGAAAACATGATTAGGATACTTTGGGTCTTCAAATCCGGGTGGTTGCTCAACATATACCAATTCGGAGATTGGTCCATTTAGAAAGGCGCTCTTCATGTCCATTTGATATAGCTTGAAATCATGGTGAGTAGCATAGGCAAGTAGTATACGAATTGACTCAAGCCTAGCTACAGGGGCATAAGTCTCACCAAAGTCCAAACCTTCGATTTGTGTGAAGCCTTGAGCCACCAATCGAGCTTTGTTCCTCGTTACCACCCCATGTTCATCTTGTTTGTTGCGGAAGACCCATTTTGTGCCAATGACGTTGTGATTTGGTCTTTCGACCAAGGACCAGACTTCATTCCGAGTGAAGTTGTTCAACTCCTCTTGCATGGCCATTACCCAATCCGGATCATCCAAGGCTTCTTCTAACTTTAGGGGTTCCAAAGAGGAAACAAACGAGTAGTGTTCACAGAAATTTGCCAATCTAGATCGAGTAGTTACCCCTCTTTGAATACTCCCAAGTATGTTATCAACGGGATGGTCCCGTTGAACACTTTGATGCACTCTTGGATGTGGGACTTGAGTATGGTGCTGAAGGTCTCCATCTTCATTTTCTTCCGCTTCAGCTTCAGAGTCTTCAATCAGGTCAGGAACATTTCCTTCAGGATTTCCGGAGGTTCCGGAAAATTGTCCGGAGTCTCCGGAACCAGCGGAGCCTCCGAAGATTTGTTCGGAGTCTCCGGAGATGTCAGCATTTCTGCTTGCAGCAGGTTCATTTGTCCCTGCCACTTGTTCTTCCTCATCTTCATTTTCCTGAGGCCTGATTTCTCCAATTGCCATCCTCTGAATTGCCCTACTAGATGGTTCCTCTTGGCCTAAAACATGTGGATCAACTTGCTCCATTTGGGAGCCATTAGTCTCATCGAACTTCACGTCGCTCGTAATTTCAACGCAGCCGGTGGCTTTGTTGAAAACACGATAGGCATGAGAGTTTGAGGCATAACCAAGAAGAAAACCTTCATTTGATTTAGGGGCAAACTTAGAACTTCTAGGTTTCTTATCAAGAATAAAGCATTTGCATCCAAAAACCTTAAAGTAAGACACATTTGGCTTGTTACCGGTGAGAAGCTCATATGAGGTCTTTTGAAGAATCTTGTGAAGGTAGAGTCGGTTGATGGCATGACAAGCGGTGTTAATGGCTTCGGCCCAAAATTGGTCCGAAACCTTGTACTCATCTAGCATTGTCCTTGCCATCTCAATGAGTGTACGATTCTTCCTTTCAACAATTCCGTTTTGTTGAGGTGTGTATGGGACGGAGAACTCATGACCAATGCCTTCCCCATCAAGGTAGACTTCAATGTTGGAGTTCTTGAACTCGGTTCCATTGTCACTTCTCACCCTCTTGATGGTCTTCTCAAACTCATTTTGGGCTCTCTTTGCAAATTTCTTGAACACTTCTTGTACCTCACTTTTGTCATGCAAAAAGAACACCCAAGTGAAACGAGAATAATCATCAACAATTACAAAACCATATTTGTTACCGCCAATGCTTATGTAGGCCACGGGTCCAAAAAGATCCATGTGGAGTAGTTCAAGTGGCCTTGTTGTCTTCATGACGCTTGTTGACGGATGTGGATTTCCAACTTGCTTCCCGGCTTGACATGCACTGCAAAGTCTAGTTTTCTCAAAAGTCACATTGGTTAGTCCAAGAATATGATCACCTTTGAGAAGCTTGTTCAAGTTTCTCATTCCCACATGAGCTAGTCGGCGATGCCATAACCAGCCCATGCTAGACTTTGCCATCAAGCAAGCATCAAGTTGAGTTTTCTCTGAAGTGAAATCCACAAGGTAAAGCTTCCCTTTGAGTACACCCTTGAAAGCAATGGAGCTGTCATTTCTTCTTGAGACGGTCACACCCTCATTAGTGAACAAACAATTGTAACCCATCTCACAAAGTTGAGATACGGATAGTAAATTGTAATCCAAGGATTCAACAAGAAAGACATTTGAAATTGAATGATCGGTAGAGATAGCAATTTTACCTAACCCCATTACCTTTCCTTGACTTCCATCACCGAAAACAATGTTGTCACTTGCATTTTCATTTGCTTCAAAGGAAGTGAACATCTTTTTCTCTCCGGTCATATGATTGGTGCAACCACTATCAAGCACCCATTTTGATCCACCGGAGGAGTAAGCCTACAAAACAATTTAAGCTCTAGTTTTAGGTACCCAATGTTGCTTGGGTCCTAGAGTGTTAGTCACAAGAACTTTGGGCACCCACACATTTCTTTTAATCAATGTGTCCCTAGTGCGATACCCAACATACTTGGCAACCACCTTACCATTGTGGTCCCAAGTCAATACATAATCGGCATAATAAGAACCTTGAGCAGCTTTCTTCTTTGTCTTTGTTGGAGGAGCTGCTCTTACCTCTTGTGGTCTAATTGGTTGAGTGACCACTACCTTAGTTGACTTTGCTTGTGGTCTCATCCTTTGATGTGTCATGCCATCCAATAGACCACCATTCTTACCTATGCCGGACTTGTTTTGGTTCTTGATGAAAGGAATGGGTTCAACATTTCCTTGCTCACTCTTACCAATGCCCTTTCCTTTCACAAAGCCAAATTTCTGCATGTATTGAGTACCAAACCCCTTGGTATGGTTCTCAAACTTACCAATGTTGTCCTCCTTGGGAGAATAATCTTGTTGAACAAAAGATGTAAGCCTTGCAATTTCTTTCTTCATAGCGTGCATCTCGGCAAGGTTAGTAGCATAGGCTTTAACATCAATATTGAAGCATTTATCACAACCATTACTAGTGGAGGGAATAGATGGTTGGGTTGCATCCTTAGAGTTAGACGAGGTGCTTTCCCAAAGAGTATTAAATTGAACTTCAAGAGCCGTGTGTTTGGCATTTAAACATGAGAGGTTTTCTTGAAGTTTCTCATTCATACTCTTTAGGCTATTTGATTCATCATTGGCTAAGTCTAGTTTTTTGCGCAACTCATCAACCTTTTCTTTCTCTTTAGCATAAGACTTTTCAAGAGCAAGAATGTTATCAATTTTGACTTTGAGCAAGTCCTCTTTCCTCTTGAAACTCTTCCTTTGTTCGGCAAGAGATTCCTCAAGAGAGATGGTTTTCTCTCGCTCAAGTCTAATCAACTCTTCTTGCTCCTCAAGAGCATCATCCCGGTTATCTATTTCCTCCAAAAGTTTTATTATTTTAGATGTGGCCTTTTTATCAAAGTTCATTGTGCTATCATCATCTTCACTATCATGATCACTGTCACTAGAAAGAGAATCGGATATCACCTTGGGTCCTTTAGCCATGAGGCAAGTTGGTGGAGCATCATCTTCATCATCGGTGATGTAGCCAAATAGTGTTGATGAAGTTGAGGATGCTTGTATGGCAATGGTTGCAACTTCCTCATCATCGGAATCGGAGCTCTCTTCATTAGAATCCCACTCAATGCCAAGGTGAGCTTCTCCGGTGTGCTTCTTCTTGTAGTGACCCTTGTTCTTGTGTTCCTTGTTGTCCTTGTCTTCCTTGTGATCTTCCTTCTCACGTGGACAATCAACAATGAAATGACCTTCTTTCCCACACCTAAAGCAAGCTCTCTTTGAGTTTCTCTTGGTTGTGCTCTTCTTGTACTTCTCTTTGACATATCCTTCTTTCTTCATGGCTTTTCTCAATCTTCTCATGAACAAGGCTGCCTCTTCGGAGTCGTCCGAATCTTCATCATCATTATTTGAAGTCTTTTGGACTTCCTTTTCTTTGCCTTTGTTGCTTGCCTTGAGAGCAACCCCACTTCCCTTCTCAAGTTGCTCATGAAGTTTGGAGAGTTCATGAGAAAGCTTTGCTTCCTTGACGGTCATGAGATGTTCTTCCATTCTCCCAATCACATTTGCGGGAGAGAACTTCTTGAATCCTCTCTTCTCTCTAATCAAGATGGGTAGGTTCACATCTCTGGCCATGTAAGCCGTAAGAATCTTGTCAACAACCTCTCTATCATTCCATTTGGTGCTTCCAAGAGATCTTATCTTGTTGATAATCTTGTTCAACCTATCATACATCTCTTGTGGGCCTTCATCATCCTTGATAGAGAACCGATTGAGTTCGGCTTCCAACACTCTTATTCTACTTTCCCTTACTTTCCTTGTCCCTTGATGGTTGACTTGAAGTGTGTCCCAAACATCCTTGGCGGTACGCAAACACTCAACCTTGTTGTATTCTTCGGGATTCAAGGCACTAAAGAGTAAGGTCATGGCTTGTGCATTGCGTTGGATTTCAAATTCTTGATCTTGACTCAACGGTCCTCTTCCCTTGGGCATTGTGACACCTACACACACAATCTTCCAAAGGGCCGGATTGACCCCTATCAAATACGCCTCCATCAAGCGAGACCATTGGTTATAGCCATTCCCGTCAAAGCGAGGTGGTTTACCAAGGTTCACCGATTGAGACGGAATAGAGTTGCTCAAACGAGAATAATCGAAATGAACTTGGTTAGTATGATCATTTCTTACGGACTTGAAGGACTTGTCATCATCGTCGGAGTCCTCATCTTCGGATGATTCTTCATGATCATCACCTGTTCGTCTTTGAGAGTGTATGTCCTTGGTAGAGGGTCCGCTAGTCTCCCTTCTGGCTTGAGGGTCACCATCACCACCTGTGGGAAGGATCGGTTGTTCCTCCGGAGTTGACATCTTTAATCTCCGAGCGGTTAAGCTCTAAAAGGAGAGCCTTGCTCTGATACCAATTGAAAGGACCTAGGATGTCAACTAGAGGGGGGGGTGAATAGTTGAAACTGAAAATTTTCGCTCAAAAACACTGTCAGTCACAGAAAGTGCGGAGACTCCGAAGAAAAGTCCGGAGGTTCCGAACAAGTTCGGACACTCCGAAGATTTCTCCGGAGAGTCCGGAGATAATTGCCGAATTGAATATGACAGATCAAACCTCACTGAAAATCAGATCGCCTAATTTCCATACAACCCTGGGATGTATACAACCCAATTCAAGTGTCACTTGCAGCAGGAACCTTCACAGATGATAGATCGGGACCAAACCCTAGAATATAGCACAATAGCAACAAGTAGCACAAGAACAAGAACAAACACAAGGAGACACAGGGATTTAAGACCCGGAGTTCAGTCCCACACAAGGAACCTACGTCTCCGTTGAGGAGCCCACGAAGGGCGGGTTTATCCACCAAACCACTTTCCTCTTCTTCAATCAACCCAAGGGTCAAATGAAGAACTTACTCGGCTGTAGGGGTAATACAAACTTCTCAAGACAACCACAGCGGATTGGTTGCTCTTGAATGACGCCTAGCCGTCTAGGAGCTTGAAGCTCCAAGAGTAAAGAACGCGATTTACCGGCTTGAAGACGACCGAGGTGCTCAAATGATGGGAAATCAGCTCACAAGCACAATCTCAAGAACTCCACTCAATCCCTCACTCAATCCCTCACCAAATCTACCTTGGGAAGCAAGAGGGAGTGAAAAGGGGAAGGGAAATCGCCTTTGGAGGCTTCAGTTCGAAAAGGAGTCAGAGAGAGAAGAAAGGAGGGGACCGGAGGGGTATAAATACCCGTTCAGCCGAAATAGCCGTTGTACCTGTTAAGTTCCGGAGTCTCCGAAGAATTTTCCGGAGTCTCCGAACTTTCTGGAGAACACCTCCTCCAGACACCAAGGTCCGGACACTCCGAACAAATGTCCGGAACCTCCGAAACTTCACAGGTAAAGCACTCTAAACTAATTTCCCAGTGAAGTGCAAGTGCAAGGTGTCTCTCATGGATAAGTTAGATGATATTTTGAGCACCTTGTCACCACCAAGCGAGTTTTTCGGCATCCCTCTTGATAGTACGGTTTTCCTAAACTCAATATTCAATGGAATAAAAAATTAATCTTCGTGTAAGCTTCAATCATGCTTTCATTTCCCTTTTTGAGTGCCATGTTTCACCAAATGTTTCCTATTGATTTCACCTGTTACCTGTACATAGCCTCATTGCAAACATTAGATACCAAAGCGTGTTGTCATTAATCAACCAAAACCAAAGAGGATCATAGATGCACTTTCAGCCTCCCTCCGTTACAAGGTGCTGCTGGAGTTAAGGGGCATTCCGGATCATGCTAGGAATGTGGACACTGCACAAATCATCCTTGGAACTTCCTATGCACAAGTGACACAAGCACCTCTGTCTGTTGTTGGTACTGACAAGGATGTATTATATGTTGCGGGATGGTGTGTTCACCCTGATTTCATACCGGTCGAGAAACTTATCTTCATCCAAGAACCGGATACTCCATATGTGGAGCAGGGTCTGTTTCTTCGGCCTGAAGAACTAATGCACACAAAGCTTGACGGTCTCTGGTACCTTGTTCGCATCAAATTGCGCGAAGCTCAGGACTGGCATGATGATTCCTCAGATGATGACACTCCCCCTGACTATTATGGTAGCACTGATGATGATGATTACCCGGGCGCTTCCAAACGCTGTCGTTCGCTCCCCTGGCCTAAAACCACTAGATTTGATGATCTGGGGGGTCCAGGTGGTGCTGGCCCTGGGGGTGGTCCTGCGCTTGGGCCAGGATGGGGGGAGCAGTTTGTTTCACGCGGTTGTCAATCATCTCTGAAGGCCTGGTCGCTCGCCAAACCATGTACCTTTGGGTGTATCAGAACTCGAAAAGTTTCTGGCACCGTTGCGAAACCTGACGAGCCTAGCATGCACATCGTACGCCAAGATGTGGATACACGTGACTTTGACCCTATGGTCGTCGAACAGCTACACTCTCCATGTATACCAGGTTCTTCTGGTGTTGTTCTGGACTGTCCTGTTCCTGCACTCCTGGAGGTTCCTAGGCCACGCCAGGAGGATGCTCCGTCTGGGCAGTTGGGAGCTTCCATGAGCATGGACAGTCCGACTCTTGAGGACGTCCGTTTCCCGGATGTGGTGGAGCCGTCGTCGCGCCCGGCTGAACCACCGCATGTCACAACCACCAGGGGCACACTTCCGGCGCTACCACTTCTTTTTGATGCCGAAGTTTCCACACCTGTGCGCCTTGTTTCGGAGGCATTCACCACTGATGTCACTGCTCCACTTCCGCCGACAATGCTTGCATCCTCCCCTCCCAGGAGGCGTGCACGCACCCCGCCTCGTGCTGGTCCGAGGCGATCTGTCGTTCGTCGCAGCGCTCGTTTGGCTTCTAAGAGCAGGGCAAGGGCCACCAAGCCAGAAGTTCAAGCCCAGAACGTTCTAATGCGTTCCCTGGGAATCACATCCGATGCGCGCCCTCCTGATGCATCTGCCTTCCAGGAATTCCTTGATGTTTTCTCAAAGCCGCTGTCCACGCCGCAACGCAAGGCCTTGCACGTGCTGTTTCCCAAGAATGCCCCGGCGATCGCGCCGCTGTTGGAGGACTTTGAGTCCTGATTCCTGGTTGCTTTTGTCGCCCAATGGTTTCTCCATGAATACTGAGAACCTTCTAGTTTGGAATGTAAGGGGCCTTAATTCTAGAGCTCATCGCAATGCTGTTCGGGACTTGGTCGCTCAAGAGCGTGT
>CM014270.1:66231705-66330782 GCA_004135705.1 Alloteropsis semialata | reverse complement strand
TCCTTCATAGAGTATATGTATGACTCTAGGTTATTTTTTAGTTCAGCAGTCTTCCTCCGCTCAGCATCCTTTTTATCAAGTGCCTCCAACCTACTTTTTGCTTCGGAATATAACTCCTTTGAAAGAATTGTTCCAGCACCAGTCGTTTTTTCCACAACCTATACATAATTGACATACAAATTAAAAAATGTTGTGACAACATTATGAGAATTAAATTATGGAGCAAACATAGCTAACCTTCAGTGGGACCCTAAATGTTCTTTTCTTGAGCACCTTCTCTGTAATAGTTTCTTGAGCATTACTCTCGTCAATGGGAGTGCTGGAATTAGTATCACTATCAGAATTCAGACTCTCCTTACTATCTGTTGTACTATTAGCTGCCCCTGCTTCAGAAGATGAATTCTGATTGGTGGTGTTACTCTCGAGTGTCAAAATCTTCTTTGGAACATCCACCCATTCAGTTATCTCAATCACTGCTTCTGCTCTATCAAGAGAAACAATTCCGCTTCTACTCAAAGAGAAATGTATATTTGCTTTGATGGGTGCCGATAAATTACGGCTTGAATACCTGATTGACAAAGGAATATGATTATATATGCCATGAAGTTACATACATGATAGAATGGCATTACCTTAATAAATATCAAAATTTGTGATAAGTTTCAATGATTTTATCAGTATGGCAATAACACAGATGGTTCGCATAGACAGATGAATTTCGTTCAGGTTGTTTAGTTGTTTATGAGCAAGACATTAAAAATAAATTAAGTAGTAGGCCTGCTTACTTTTCGCTGGCATCTGTCAGGCCTGATACTGAATACTCTGCAAACTTATGTGATGGAATGCCTGGGGGCAGTTCGTAAGCTTTGTCATAATTGAGAGAGACATCGAAGTCCTTGGTATGTCTGATGGACCTAAACATCTGTAGATAACAAAGAATTATCAAACTACTTTAGATGTATCTTTCCAGATACATGATGAGATAGTTCATCCACAATTTGATGAATTTACTAACCTTTATTGGCATTTTCTTCATCCTTGGAACCAGAATATGATCAATGCTTTCATCCTTGAGATAATCAGGGCCATCTATTTCAAGCACAAAGGCATATGTAGAGCCGTCAATCATCCCCAATTTACGGTTTAACTTAATCCCATCACTCAGGTTAGCAGCATGCAGTGAGGCACCCAGAACGATTGCTTCATCAGCATCAAGATGCTTATCCAGCTCGCGCCGCCCCAGAAACTCCTGCAGTTTAGCCTGTAGCAGGAGAATAATATTGTTGTCACTGAGACAAAATGCAAAGTCATACAGAACACCACATTTGAAAAGGTACCAGATTCAGGAATGACGATAGATATAACTATTGCATAAAACAGAGTTGTATGGAAACAGAATTATGTCTTACATGTGTGACAACGGTGGATTTATGTCAAATAACGAATAGATTAATTTATGCTGAAAACAATTAACAGATAGGCTACGTTACACGGATACGTGCAGGAGGTCACGTATCGCGTATCCGACACGTTTCGGATACGGATACGCCTCCGATACGCGTTGGATACGTATCCCCGGAGTATCGGAATTTTTATTTTTTTTGCGAATTTCGGATACTTGGGCTGAGACGTCTCGGCCTCGCGGATACGGCCCAGCCCACTAGAAACTCCCCTGTCGCCCTAGCACACGCCCGCGTCGCCCTTTCTCACGCCCGCGCCGCCCTTCCGCACGCCCGCGCTGCATCTCCCGCTGGCCAGTGCGCACCCGCCGGCCGCCGGCCACCAGAGCGTGCGCCTCCGCTCGCCGGCGACGAGCCTGCGCCCCTACTCGCAGGCCGGCGGCTGCCTGCCCGCCATTGACGAGCTGCCTGCCCCTGCGCGTGGATCCAGTGAGTTAATCCCCTTCCCCCTCTGGATCTCTTCTTCTTCCTCGATTCGTCCCTCGCCGCCGCCGCCGGCCGCTCCACCCCGCCGTCGCCATGGGCAACTTTCGCAAGCTCAACCGCCCCGCCTCCCACCGCGTCGCCATGATCAGGTCTTCCTTTCTCCCTCCCCGACGCCCTTATCTGTGGCCCCACGCCGCCTTGCCCCTCACCTCTGGATTTGTCTCGTCGGCAGGACGATGGTGTCGCAGCTGGTCAAGCACGAGCGCATCGAGACCACCGTCGCCAAGGTACTTCCTCTCGCATCTTCGCATTTCTTCGAGCGGGCGCTTGGTGGGCGGGTGGGATTTGTGTTTGTTGAATTTAATGCCCTTCAGTTGCCGTGGCTGGTTTCAGGCGAAGGAGGTGCGGCGGAAGGCGGATCAGATGGTACAGCTCGGGAAGGAGGTAAACGGAACACCAGCCTTTTATGCAAACTAAGTTCCACACTGAAATAATTCGTGCTATCTCGTGATATCGATTAATCTATGTGGGCAGTGGGTGTAAAACAACCTAACAATCGTTTTGACAAGTAAATATATAGGTTGGGAATAATTTTTAGCATGGAACAACTAATTGCTGCTATTCCTGAACTTAACCGCTTCTCTACCACTGTAAAATTCAGATTCAGGGATGTGTCTTCATGAAACGGGTGGGTACCCATTGTTGCCTAAATTTGAGGTGGACAGTGGACAACATTGGCTGATTATCACTTTAGAAATAGTATTGCCTGTTATTGTTTGATATTCTGCCTTAATGAAATCTCACTGATGCTTAGAAGTATCTCGTCTGAGGACTGATTGATGACAATGATGTTACCAGACCAATATCTTGCTGGCATAGATTTACTCTGGTATCTTTTATTTGTGAACGCTAATTTGATTACAGGATCTAATAACCCTACCATCTTAGTTGTAACTTACCTTTTTGTGTTGGCACCACAGAAGTCCATGATATGCTATCATTTTAGAGAAGGGACTATTTTCACTATGCTTTTTTTAAGCTTATCTGCAACCAAACTTATCTGGCCTGTGTTTCATGCTGATTTTCTAACTCTGTCTTGAAGCTAACAGTGTAGAACTTATGCATATATTGACGCAAATATGTAGGGTACTCTGGATGCGGCTAGACGTGCTGCTGCCTTTGTTCGTGGTGATGATGTTGTTCATAAGCTTTTCACAGAGCTGGCCTACCGCTACAAGTAATCTATTTTACCTACCCATGGATGTGGTTATTGGTTAATTTAGTGTAATCTGGCATGTCTACATTCGACTCGTTACTTCCTCTGATCCAAAATAGTTTTGATGTTGTTGTCTAGTTAATAAGGCATAATGGAGAGCAGCTATCACATCAGCATCTGGAAAAAAAGAATTCAGATTTCAGACCCTTACTTGTAGTAAACTCATTCAGTGAAGGAGTACAGATTTTTTTTTTAAGATTGATCTAAAGTGGTGTGTGATGATTTGTATGATAAGAGAAATGTGAGAAGTAGAAATAGAATGCCATATATTTCGAAGCAGAGTGGATTCGAACTAATGATCTGTTCGTTTTATCTCCAGGGATCGAGCTGGTGGATACACAAGACTCTTACGCACCAAGATACGTGTTGGTGATGCTGCAGAAATGGCATACATCGAGTAATATACTTTTTCTATATTTCTGCAAAAAAATGCATTCACCTAATTTTTTTTGTCGTCGTTGTTGTTGATATTTCTAGGACAAAAACAATTACTAGGATAGCTTTTCCACATTGTGTTGTTGTTGCTGCTACAAAAACAATTACTAGGATCGTTGCTGCTTGTTGGTTAACCAATTAGGTTTTAAATCTCTGTAATTCCTTTGTTACTCTCTTTCACTAATTCCATAACTTGTTTTAGAAATCTGGCTAAGTTTTAACACTACACAAAAGTTATTGAATCCCTCGAATTAATTCTAGAAACCAATATGTTTCCACCCAAGCATGTGGCTTTTCTTGACATTGTACATCCAATACCAAGTGTGCAATTTGGTTGTGTATTCCTTGCTCACTCTGTAGGGCACTGTTACAATATTTCTCTGCTCCGTCAGCAAACACTGCAGTTTTACAGGGTCCAACAACAAATTCGTCCCATGTTTAAACTATACCGTGATGGACTGTTCAGTTTGAGTTTACCAGCAGTATACTAGTATTCGAAAGCTCTGTAGAGATGTGGTATTTATTGGTTACATATGCAGGTTCGTGGACAGGGAGAATGAGCTTCGAGAGGCCAAACCCGCAACACCACAGCCACCTCAACGAACCCCTCTTGATCCATGGGCGAGGTCTCGCGCTAGCCAACAGTGGGCAGGTCCTAAAGTCACCAAGAGCTCCGGATCAGATGACTTATGAGAACAATAATAGCTGTACCCTATGTTCCGAAGAAGGCTTCATTTATTTGCTCGATACGCAGATGGATTTTTTTTTTCTCTAGAGATATGTGGCAATAGAATAATTCAAACTTTTATTGCTATACTGCACTACTCATGAGATGAATGCTTCTAATTCATCAACAGAAAATTGCAAGGCTGTCCACTCAAGAATTTGGCCCGAGAGATGCTTTTTTTGTTCATTTCCTTTTCGCGAACTGTCTGACAAATTAAGGTCCTGTGTTACTGGTTTTGCTTTGGTCTCGCACGAAGATGCTGGTTTTTCACCGATCATAAAGCTGATACAGTGGCTTTCAGATTGGATCGATACCGTTGAAGCGTCACCAGATCGTATCTCACCTGCGAAATCACTTCCACGACCCGTTTGCAACCACGCAAGAAGTTTCGATAGATCGACGGACTACGGTCATCAATTAGCTTAAAGCGCCTTGAACCCTTGACGTGCTGAAATCCTCAGTTACCCTGCCCAAACTAGAAACCTGGGGCGCGGCTTAAATATTTGTGCCGTCAGACTGTCATCTTCTTCTTAGACCAGATATATGGTGTATTTGAGAAATGATGTGTATCAAGTTGTGTGTATAATCTCGTCGCATAGTAGCAGTCAACTTTATACGATGCACATGAGCATATCAATCTTCGATTATCATCACCATTATAGACATCATCTTCAGTGTATTCTTCAATTTTGTCTATATAGAAGCACCTTTTGAGCGTCTACATGAAAGGTAAAATACGATAGCAGTTGCATATAATAAAATATATACATGCATGCCCAATTTGTCATATTCGATAAGATTTGCATGATTCCAGCTCTTGAGTTGAGTTAAGCAGCTAGCTAGTTAACTACCTTTACTCAAGAAAATACACATACATGCCTTCGGTAGAGACCATCTTGGATATATTGAAGATTGATACCTGTCATGAAGGCACAGATAAAAAAAGTTACAAATATAGATTGATGGAAAATTACTCTGCTAGCAAATGTAACATTTTTAACATTATATTACCTTGAGTGGAAGAAGTCGCCTAGATCATGTGTCTGCATGATCTCACCACCAGACCAGTCATACGCATGCAAGTGCCTTCTGTAGATGCTATTCGGTTTTTTTTTTCTCAAGATCGTTTTTTTTTTCTCAAGATTGAAACATGTCCTGAAGACTTCAGGGGCTCCCCGTGTTAAACTGATGGTTGTGCTGTCGCCAGGCTAGTACCAGAATTCATATCCAAACAAGGGACTTTGGCATGGGTTTTCTCATTGATGAAGACCCTGAGATTAGCATAAACTCATGTCAAGCAACAATTTGGCACACGTGACCTTCTATTTCAAATCACAATACCACATTACTTGGAATAAACCCCTAGCGTATTACACATGATGTAGTTCAACAAAAAGAGGTTATGCTCTGTAATTAGGCCTAGTTACATGCTATGTTTCAGCACCAATACGAAAAGAACTTACCGCCCTTTCATGTAATGTGATAGCTCTGAACCCAACTGGAGGAGCCACTGCAGCAGCATTACCCTGGTCCTGAAAGCAAGATAATGTTGCCAGAGACAAGGCAATGAGATGTGTGAGGAAACCCAAACCAGGTCTTCTTAGCAATGTCCTCAGCCTGGACCACCTAGTGTAAGGATGGGTAGCCTTGGGTTTGTTATCCTCTCAATGACATATACATGACTTGACCTGCAAATAACCATTAAAGCCACATCATCATCTATGCAGAAACTGAAAGGGTTCCAGTGAGAGTGATGTTGCACAATGTGGGTGATTGGGAGCATGTACACTGCAAGGAAATCACATGTTACATAAGTAGGATATTGGTGTAGCATATGCTGCCCTGATATGCATATTATTCGGTAAGATCTGATATATTATCATCATTTGGATATTTTGAACAATCTGTAGTAGGATTGTTATATTTATTAACAACTTGCCATATCTTACCCGTTTGAATTGCTTCAGAGCAACTGTGGATTAGACACTGCATCCAAATATTTTTGTTTCTTTCATAGTTATTCTGTTTGTGCAGGAGCAACTGCCACACAATGGACACTACTATGGATCAAAGTGGCAAGCATAAACCTACAGCAACATGAGGGATTTGAAGGCAATAATTGGCAGCTCTCTTTTTTCAACATTTTTTAGTTGAGATGTCAATGCCAGAGCTAAGGTTGTGGTCTGTAACCAACATATGTGGCATGGCTTGGAAGCAAAAGAACTCCCTTTGTTCTGTTAGATATTAGTCCCATTTTCTCATAACTTCATGCCAATTTACTGTGCATACACCTTTCATGTACCTTTCCAATGAAGAATAAACTTTAATTTTATTGTACATAAACACGCATGCTTTTCATTCCACTATAATTAAAAGAAGAGTAACTATGATGCAGTTTCAACTTCCATTCATGGCAGGTTCAGTCTAATCCTTCCTCACAAAAAAAATGGTTCAACCTAATCCTTAGCCTGTTTAAATTCTGATATGTAGCATGTGTGACTCCAAATTTAGATTAACTTCTGATATGTAATAAGTAATAACTGAGTTTTAACATGAATACTGAATATGCATATGTCAACAGTGCAAAGGTTCTCTCACAATGTCCTTAGTCTTACATGTTTATATTTCAATCATGTTCAATAAACAAACATAAGAGTTTTTCTAACAGGAAAGACATGTCATTGTTTTAGCAATTAGGCAAAGTGCTCTGTTTATTCATTATAGTAGGACCAGCAGTAAAAATAATTACACAGGGTAATCGATAGGTCTAACCGATAGATAAACAACGAAGACAACGAAGACAGCGAATTAAATAAAGCTTATACTGAAGATATGTCCACTGTAACTTACATCCGACATGAGAGAGGCTGCTACAGATAAGCAACTACTCAAGAGGTTAATGCACCTGACTGGAGAGGCGGAGATAACAATGTCTTGCTGGATGATGGCCACGAACTGTTGCGGATTTAGGAAACGGTTGTCGAAGTTTCTGCAACACTGTATATGATTGCTTGTGGCCGGGTAGACTATTACCTCATAACCTTGCCTCTTCTCACCAGAACTTATTGTGGTGTCCAGCAGCAATTGTGTATTTTACACGCAGCTTTGGCATAAGAGCAGTTGACAATCATATACGTGTAGGTATTTATCTGCAATTAACCAGCACAGAGTTTCATCCCATTAGGCAGGGTAAAGGTAGGAATATAGTATGAAACCACAATGTCCATGGCATACGCAGCCTTCTTAATCGAGTAACCAAAGAATTTGTAATCTAGGCTAGAATATTTCTTCTTGACTCCATTTCAGGCTAAATTATAAGGAGTGTATTAAAGAAAAGTTAAGCTTTTATGAATTTACTCCTCAGTCCTCAGCTGCAGGACAGTAAGTGGGTTAAGCATGAGGCAAGCACACACTTGTGTAGACGCATGCGACGTTGACGAGCTTCTCTCTTGAGCCCCGTGCGACCTGCCCAGCCCAGTACGCACATACACGTGCATGCTCGCAACATGGCGCCACGGCATGGCGCGCGCTTAACCTGCGAACGCAGCGGCACCACGCCGTGACGTTGTGGCACGGCGTACAGCACGCGCTGCGCGGCATTACGCCGAACACCTAGCGGGCGTAACCCGCGGGTGGAAATTGCCTGTTTGCCTTGCCTTGGACTGGACGGTGCCGGAGCCCAGTGAGGCCCGTGTTGGAGTTGGACAGATGGAGAAGGAGGTGGAGGACGCAGCCGCGACCAAATGCCGGTAGCACGGACTCTCCTCGAGGTCCCAGGCCCGAGCAGACGAAGTTGGGAGATCAGTGGCGGGATGCAGACGAAGTTGGGAGATCAGTGGCGGGAGGAGGAGCGGCGGGGACCGATCGGGCTGGAGGAGGAGCGGAGAGGTGGGAGGAGGAACGGCGGGGACGAGGACCGACCCGCGTCGGCGGTCGAGGCGACGTCTCTAGAACCTCGCTAGAAAAGAAGAAGCACAGTCGATGGCCGACATCAGATACGGACCGTAGATCAAGCGCATTGAACAACTGAGAATTCGAGGCGACGTGGCCCAATGAGAGGCGGGAGAATTCCCAGGCTTTCGTCACGTACAGATCCCAAACACCACCGGTTCGCGTCGGCGTCGGCACGGAGGCTCCAGGTCCTGCTGCTCAGCGAACCAAAAGGCCCAGAAACCGCACGCAGAACGCGAATCGGGGCCCCGCCGCTCTTGACCCAGCTCATCCAAATCCAGCGGCAGGCGAGCCGTGCCCGCGGCGCCGCACTGGCAGCCGCGCGTAACGTGCTCGACGGAATGCCGCACCGGGACGTCGTCTCGGCCACTGCGGCCATCGGCGCGCTCACCCGCCGCGGCCGGCACCACGACGCCCTCGCCATGTTCTCCCGGGTGCTCGCCGACGCCGTCGCGCCCAACGAGTTCACCTTCGGCACCGTCCTCCGCTCGGCCACCGAGCTGCGGGCCCCGCGCGTCGGCGCGCAGCTCCACGCCTGCGCCGCCAAGCTCGGCCTCTGCTCCAACGTCTTCGTCGGCAGCGCCCTCCTCGACCACTACGCCAAGATGGGCGCCATGAGGGAGGCTCAGGGCGCGCTGGAGGATACCCGTGAGCCGAACGTGGTCTCCTACACCGCGCTCATTGCCGGTTTTCTGAAGAATGGGATGTTCGATGAAGCAGATCGTTTGTTCCGGTGCATGCCAGAGAGGAACCTGGTCCCTTGGAACGCGATGATCGGTGGGTGTAGCCAAGCTGGGCTCAGCGAGGAGGCTGTTAATCTGTTCCTGGAGATGTGTCGAGAAGGCATTATGCCGAACCAATCCACCTTCCCCTGCGTGCTCACTTCTGTTGCCAATGCAGGGGCACTCGGCGTTGGTAGAAGCGTCCACGCATCGGCCATCAAGTTCTTGGGCAGCCTTGACGTCTATGTGGGCAATTCTATTGTAAGCTTCTATGCAAGGTGCGGTTGCTTGGAGGACAGTGTCCTGGCTTTCAAAAAGATGAAGCAAAAGAATGTGGTCTCATGGAATGCACTGATCTGCGGGTATGCGCAGAATGGGAGGGGAGAGGATGCTTTGAATGCTTACAAGGCAATGAGAGCAACGAGGCTGAAGCCGGACAATGTCACTCTTCTCGGCTTGCTATTTGGTTGCAACCATGCTGGTCTGGTTGACGAAGGTTATGCATTGTTTAAGACTGCAGACCTCGGAGGGGAAGGAGGGGCCGCGTGCTGGGCGTTGAATGGTCAATCTTTCCTTGGGTTCGTGGGGTCCACTCCTGGCCCTTTCATTCTTCAGTTAAAATCCGGGCAATAAAATCCGAGAAAAAACACCGAGGTAGGAAATAATCCGTACAGCCGAAAAACATCGGACACAATTTTCATGCTCAAACATAGACGAACAGTGGAGTACGGGTGCTAGCCCGAGTTTTACAATTGGCTGGGTATAGTTCGAACATCAGCTCTGATAGCGAAAGCAGTGCAAAAGTTTCCAGATTTGTCGAGTGTCGCGACCTCTTTCAGAAAGTGTAGAATTGAGCAGTTTCACTTTGCTTAAATCGAACATCACACGCTTGAGGTTACAACTAGACATGCGATCCCGATCCTGGTTCTCATGATCTGCGGTGACTGCCAATCTCAAGTGGGGGACACAAATCCCAGCCGGTGCCGGTGAGTCTGTTACCGGATGCTGACAATGAGGTTCCTGTCAACGAACTTGGCGCCTCCGACCTTACCCTGCATCGCCGGCGGCAATTTTATGACCCGCCTCTGGTCTCCGGCTTCGATCAGCAGTTCTGATCCGCCTCTGTACTGCATTTTTCAGACAAAACAGCAGATCAGTAACTCTTCAGTGTTAGCATGAATAATCAATAATCATAACCAATTAAACTAAATGATTATTTGTCTTGTCTACAGGAGTTTCAGCAGAACATGTAACCACCAAAGATCATCTTTAATTCCAGACAGCTATGAATGAGTGTCCAAAATGCAGAGTGGCTGCATTAGGGTAATCACATGAAAAATCTGTTTAAGACCATGCTACACGTAACACGTGCAAAGGGGCATATCTACTTGCCCATTGAATTTTTCTACAGGTTTGTAAAGACAGGAAGATAGCCAGATTGCAGGCTTGTAACATTGACAGTCAGTTCCATTATGCCACTTTTAATGAATAGTACCCACTAAAATGCTTGTTCATTTCAGTAAGATCAACGGCATTGAAATGAAACCACATGAAGACAATGTGAATGTAGTAAATATAGGTTAACTTCTACAGAAACGAGACCTTTTACCAGTATCAGGGCCATATCAACAAAATGGAGGCCCCAGTGCGGAACATATAATGGGGCCCCCAATTTTATGATACGGCATAATCAAAGCAAACTTTGATTAAGTTATGAAAAAACTTCAATATATGTTACTTCTTCCATTGCTTAGGAATATATCAAACATCAATGCTAAAACATTAAAAAGGTAAGATCTAAACAATAAACTGATCTCAATGTATCAAAATGTGTTTCTATTTGTTAAATCAATATATCAAACCAAACTAATTATGGGTCGCAACTCAATAATTCCCGTGAAAAAAACAAGACCTCCTGCCCTCGATGGACCTAAAAGGTCCTGAACAATAACGTATGGGCCTGCAAGTGCTTTCTATACATGTAGGCTTTAGTGGATATTTTATTTTTTTATACTTAAGTAGATGATTAGCTAACCTAATTAAGTGATTTGGGGGCCCCAAAAATTTAGGGGCCCTGTGCAGACGCCCATCTTGCCCCTGCTACAAGGCTGACCAGTATGAATGTTCTTTTCTCAAATGTTCTTTTCTGTCATTGTTTTTATGTTCTACATTTGCAGTTATAAAAGGCACATGTAGTGAACGCAAGAGATGTGAGAGTTGGCTTACTTGATATAGCTTGATTTCAGACTTATCAAACCCTGGCATGAAAAGGGTTACCGATTTCTGAACAGAATCAAAACTAACTGAAGGATAGACCATGGACGTATTCCTCAATTGTTCCTTTGTGTTTTGGCTCAATGAACTTAGGGCTCCGCTCCAATCTGCATAAAAATCATTTGATAGAAACGGCAGAAACGAGAAAGACAACGGCAAGAACTTTTGAGCAACTTCTTGGTGCATTTTAGAAGGGTCTTCAGTATAACCAAATGCCCCACATATTTGACCGCCAGCTTGAGTGGTACAACCCCAGTATCTTAATGCAGAGGATACATATATTGATCTCCCAGGATCCATGATAAGGAAGCACGCAAGTTTTGAAGGATCAGCAAGCCAAACCGAGACTCTCTACATAATTTAGCAACTTTTAGCTAATATCAGAAAATGTATGAACTGGGTTTTAGCTGAATTCAACTGTGGACAATTACCTCAAGAATTTGTTCGATTTCATTCCATATCTCTGTACTCAGTCTCCCATCGCTAGTTTTACCATTTGGCCTTGCAGCGTCATATATTAATTTTAGTAATGAAGGAGAAGCCAGTCTTCCCATGTCAGTCTTCTCAGCTAGGTCCCTCACATACCTCAAGTAAGATCTGCCTTTTGTGTAGCGCAAACAAACCTCAAGTTTAAAATCTTGAATTTTCTTAAGGAAATTTAGAATTGTGGCTGAAGTCAAGGTTGGCCAAGAAAGGAGACCACCTTGCTCTGTCAGTAGCACCAATTAGCCGTAGAATTTCCTCTGTATTGTTGCAATCATATACTACCACATCAAATTCCGGCTGTGAGGTACTCCTTCCAGCTGAAAAGAAGTTCAGGAGCTTCTGAAGAGCTAGGACTAAACAGATCGAATCCATTCCAGGTAAAACTCCAAGCTCCTCTCCTACAATCTATCCCAAGAAAAGACAGCAACAAAAATGAATGCTTTATCCTCACTAGACATATTATAGCAAAGTTAATCACCTACCCCTTCAATGACTCCTTGAGTAAAATTGGCCTGGGCATCTACCTTCTTCAACCGATCAAGGGGTTCAAGCAGAATCTAGAATTTAATAATAAAAGATTCTTCACCATCAAAGCTCATTCCAGTATATTACAAGTTTAAATCATAAACATAAAGAGAATTCTTTCAACAGAAAATTTTACCTTACTAGTCTCCAGCTTTATGGTCAAAAGATTGGCTGCACACTCGGTCAGCGAGTTCCCAATCTTACAGCCCATCAATTGCTCGGCCGTAGGATCCTGGGACTGTGTTACCAGGCATGTCCTGAAGCCTTCGCTCGCATAATACTACACATGACAAGAACATAACCGAGGCAGTTCATGAGTCATGACCGATGTAGCGGTGACATGATTCATACAACACAATCTTTCTAATGTATGACCCTAAGTTGTAATTTTACAGTATATTCACTATTCAGCTCAAAGCTGTTACCGATAGCAACAATGCAGATTTGCAGACCAATTTTTTAGTATACATCGACGCAGCAGCGAACTGATACCAAAATCACAATTTGCCATCGACGTAATGACGGAAACGATCGCGGGAGAGAGCAATTTGTCACCTGAGCAGCGACCGCGGCCGCGGTGGTCTTGCCGGAGCCGCCCTTGCCGAGGAAGGTCACCAACTTCGGCGGCGGACCGGCGCCGCCGGAACTGGCGACGACCATACGCTGCCTGCGGCCTCTCCGGTGGGTCCCGGCGTGTGTATGCCTTGCCGAGACGACCAAAGACGGAGCCATCCGCCCTCTCCGCGGAGCGCCTCGCGGTTTGGTTGGGATTTCGGAGGTCCCGGCACTCCGGCTCGACTTGACCTATTTCGCTGCAGCTGTATAAGATTGGGGTAGGATAGGGCTTTTAGGACATAAAGGCAGAAAAAAAAAATCCCACCTCTGCAGCCTTCTCCCCGATCCCACCCACCCACCCCACCGACGAATCCCCGCCGCGATGTCCGACTACCGGGCGAAGCGGCCGTCCGATGCCTTGTCCGCGGCGGCATCGCCGGTGGCGAAGCGTGCCCGCGACCCGTCCGCACCGGCGTTCCCCACGTACAAGGAGGTCAACCTGCCGCACAATATCCGCGTCATCTGCGACATCCTGGCCAACAAAGTGAACACCGCCGTCGACGTGGACGACTCGCTCGACAAGGCCCAGATCAGGGGCGTCACCACCGCCGACGTCGAGCAGGTGCTTCGCTACTCCTACGCACACCCGCGCGCCGCCGCCGCCTTCTTCCGCTGGGCGGGACACAGGCACCTCGGCCACGAGCACTCCCCCTACTCGTGGAACCTCGTCGTCGACATTCTCGGCAAGAACCGACTCTTCGAGCCCATGTGGGCCACCGTCAGCTCCATGCACTCCCAGGGCCTGCTCTCACTGGCCACCTTCGCCTCCGTGTTCTCCTCCCTGGCGGCGTGCCCCGGTGGCAACCCGCTCAAGGCATTCGTGGACATGCCGCGCTACGGCATGACCCACGACACGCCGGCGCTCAACTCGCTGCTCTCCGCGCTCTGCCGCGCCAACCGCCTCGACGACGCCCGTGCCGCGATCCCCGTGGCTCGCGCCGAGGTCAGCACGCGCCCTGACGCCGATTCCTACGCCATCCTCCTCGAGGGCTGCGAGGCTGCCACTGATCCCCGGGTTGCGCGCGAGGTGTTCGACGAAATGGTGCAGGTCGTCGGCTTTGATCCTAACAACACGCCTGCCTATGATTCCTTCCTCACTACACTTATTTCAAGTGACTCCTCCACGGCGATACCGGAAGCAATGAGGTATCTGGATATCTTAAGACGGCGCGGGTGCTCGCCAGGAGAGAAATTCCTCCGTGCTGCTCTTGCCGCACACCTTGAGGCACGCGAATTGCGTGGTGCAATGGAGCTTTGGAATGACTTTGTCATACGTCGGGGGCTTGTCCCAGATATTGAAATGTACAACATAGTGATCAAGCTGCAGGACAGTCTTGGTCGTGCTGAGCTGGTAGTGGAGTATCTTGACGACATGGTCTTCAACGGAGTGTTCCCTGACGCCGGCACATATAATTTGGCCCTCCAGATTTTGCTCAAGGGGAGGAAGCTCCGAGAGGCTGCAGCAATCTTTAGCGAGATGATCAAGAATGAGCTCTGGCCAAATGAGGCGAATTGCTCACTTGCACTTCGCATGTTCTTGGATACACGCGATTGGGAGATGGGGATCAAGGTCTGGAACTGCATGGTGGAGAATGGCCTGCCTCCACTGGAAGAGAGTGGGAACATGCTTGTATCAAAGCTGAAGGATGACAGGCTGCCCGAGGCATGCAAGTATGCTGAAGACATGATTGATCGAGGTATCAAGTTGAGCTCATCAACGCTGTCAAAGTTGAAGCAGTGCCTGCAGAGGGTTAAGAAAGGAGAGATCCATGATCACCTACTTAAAAAATGGAAGGCACACTAGTTTGTTGAGATCTCTTATGCCATTTATGTGGGTTAGCTGATTAAAGGCGTGAGATTGTTTCTTCGCTCTTTATGGAACAGCTTTATTGTGGTTATTGCTCGGAATTTTAGTTTCATAGGTGCTGTGTGTACAATGTAACATACCAGGAGAGGATGATTTGGTACCTTGGACTTGAAGCTCCTAACGTCTTCTCTTTTGGTACACGTGGTTCTTCCTCGGTGCGTTTTTGTTTCCTTTTTCTTTATTTTGAGTTTTCATTTGTCCATTTTGATATGCCATGGTTATTGACAGGATGTTTTGGTGATTTTTTTTTGTTTGAATAAATGATGAATGACTAGAATGTCAGCCGGAAACTCTCCGGCCAGGAGCTGAAGGCACTCAAATCACGAAGAACTCGAGTAGAACACACACGAACGCGAGAGAGTCAGTTTTGGCGCTGCGAACAACTAGCAGCTTTTCTGTTTTTCTTCCCTTCTTATTTGTAGCAACGATTACAACAGAATCAACGAAAGGCAGAGCTCAGTCTTTGCCGCCCTGCATGCGCGCGCCATGATCCGCTAAACGCGTGTGCCATCCCACACGCCAGATCGTGCCGCGCGCCATGGCCGCGACGTGAACGGGCACGTCTCCAGCCGACGCGCTCAGCTCCAGATAACCCAGACACTGAGCACACGCTACAACAGAACGTGAAAGCTAACTGAAAGGTAAACTAACTAATGAGCTGAACACAAGTTTACAGGACCAACATTTCACCCCCTAAACTTGATGTTCATCACTGACCTTGACGACGCCCAGCTGAACGCGCAGCTCACAGAATCTGTCGCGCGCGAGTGGCTTGGTCAGAACGTCCGCCAGCTGCTCCTCAGTGCGGACATGCTCAACATCCATCCTCCCATCTCCAATACACTCACGAATATAATGAAATCTAGTATCAATGTGCTTGCTTCTTTCATGGAAAACGGGATTCTTACTGAGTGCAATCGCCGATTGGCTATCCATCTTCAGAATGAATGGCTTGCGCTGCTGGCTCTTCAGATCTGATAACAGCTGCGCCAACCAAATGCCTTGACAGGCTGCAGTAGTTGCTGCTATATACTCCGCTTCACAGGATGATAGTGCGACAACTTTCTGCTTTTGAGATTGCCAACTTACTAGACAAGAGCCATAGAAATACAGCACCCCTGTAGTGCTCTTCCGGGTATCAATATCACCTGCCATATCAGCATCACTGTATCCCAGAAGTTTCTGCTCTGCTCCTGATCTTCTGTAGTGGCACCCGAAGCCAATTGTGCCTGCAATGTACCGCAGAATGCGCTTCACTGCTGCCAGATGCTCCGAGGTTGGATTCTCCATAAATCTGCTAACATATCCCACAGAGTAGGAGATATCCGGCCTTGTGTGCACCAGGTACCTGAGACACCCAACAATTCCTCGATACTCTGTTGCATCCACCGGAGGAGATGAGCTCACCTTGCTTAACTTGAGTCTTGGCTCCATTGGAGTGTGGCAAGGATTACACCCTGTCATTCCTGCTCGATCAAGTATTTTTCTAGCATAGGCTGCCTGTGACAAGTAAATGCCACCTTCCCTCTGATTCACCTCAATGCCCAAATAGAAACTCAACAGGCCAAGATCACTCATCTTGAATTTAGACTTCATCTCAACCTTGAATCTTTCTATCTCCCTGGTGTCATTGCCGGTGATGATCAAGTCGTCGACATAAACTCCAACAAGCAATCGCGACTGACCTTGTCCTCTGGCATACACAGAATGTTCAGAGGCACTATGCTGAAACCCAAGCTCTGTCAGCGTCTGATCCAACTTGGCATTCCAAGCACGAGGGGCTTGACGAAGACCGTAAAGAGCTTTATCAAGACGCAGCACTTTCTCCTCCTGCCCAGCTGCTACAAAACCAACTGGCTGCTTGACATAAACCTCTTCACGCAGCTCGCCATTGAGAAATGCGGATTTGACATCCATGTGGTGAACAGCCCAGCCTTCTTGAGCAGCAAGTGCAAGTAACAGCCGCACCGACTCAATTCGAGCTACAGGTGCAAATGCTTCTTCATAATCCACTCCAGGTTGTTGTACATACCCTTTTGCGACGAGCCTTGCTTTGTGCTTCACCACCTTGCCCGAGCTGTCCTTCTTGACCTTGTAGACCCACTTGAGGCCGATCGCCCGGTGGCCTGCAGGCAGGTGCACCAGACGCCAAGTCTTGTTGCCTTCAATGGAAGCCATCTCTTCACTCATTGCCTGACGCCAGGATTCATGCTGCTCCGCCTCTTTGAACGTGGCCGGCTCCTCGCCGACCTGCAGATGCAGCTCTGCGTCGAGGCTGCGCGCCGCCATCCCAGGAGGTGTGGACTGCCCGATGACGTCGTCGAGAGTGCGGAACCGGGGCGTGATGTCGTTCTCATCGTCGAGGTAGTCAGCTGCATCTGCTGGTGGAGACACGAACGCAGGATGAGGCGATGCCCCTGCGCTCGCCATGGGCGTGCCTGGTACAAGCGGCGTCGCGTTCCCAGCATGCGGGGCACCAGG
This sequence comes from Alloteropsis semialata, assembly GCA_004135705.1. Lineage (NCBI taxonomy): Eukaryota > Viridiplantae > Streptophyta > Magnoliopsida > Poales > Poaceae > Alloteropsis > Alloteropsis semialata. The sequence goes on along the minus strand of CM014270.1, from coordinate 66,313,537 downwards.
GGCGTCGAGCGGATTGTCGACGATGTTCTCCTCCGTGACGTAGTCGACCGTGAAGTCTGGTCCGAAGTTGACGGCTTCCCCTGCGTACGCCTCCTTGCTCCAGTCCTAGGATGCCTGCTCATCAAACACGGCATCCCGCGACACAATGGCGCGTCGCGACACCGGGTCGAAGAAGCGCCACGCCTTGGCGCCAGGTTCATACCCGATGAAGACAGCCGGCGTTCCACGATCCTCCAGCTTCTTCAGGTGGGGCTTGTTCGTCTTGACATAGGCCACGCATCCGAACGTGCGCAGGAACTGCACATCGGGTTTGCGGCCGTGCCATGCTTCGAACGGCGTCGCGCCAGTGACACTCTTGGTGGGGGCGCGATTGAGGATGAATACTGCCGTCGCGACAGCTTCTCCCCAGAACACCGCGGGCATCCCGCGGCTCTTGAGCAGGCTTCTCGCCATGGTCACCACCGACTGATTCCTCCGCTCCACAACCCCGTTTTGTTGTGGGGTGTACGGGGCGGAATGCTGCTGCTTGACACCATGTGCTGCACAATGCTCTATGAACTCCACAGAAGTAAACTCACCCCCATTGTCCGTTCTGAGCACGCGCAATCGTCGGCCGCTCTCCACCTCGACCTGCGCCTGGAACTTCTTCACCGCCGCCAGTGCGTCACCCTTTGCGGCGAGAAGGGCGAGCCACATGTGCCGGCTCTGGTCATCAACCAGGAGCAGGAAGTAGTGTCGACCGCCTGGAGTCGGCGGCGAGATCGGCCCGCAGAGGTCCCCATGTACAAGATCGAGGAGTCCTTCCGCCCGTCTCTTGGCCTGAGCTGGGAACGGGCGTCTTCTGAGCTTGGTGGTGACGCAGTCTTCGCACAGCTGGTGAACGTGCTCGACCGTTGGGAGGCCGTGCACCATCTCCTTCTGGCCGAGCTTGCGGAGCGCATCGAAGTGGAGATGCCCGAATCGCTCATGCCACAGCCACGCTGTGTCGACGCTGCGCGCGGCGAGGCAGAGCGGGCGGGCGATGGAGACGTGCAGGAGGTAGAGGCAGTTCGCCGACCGCTGTACCCTGGCGAGCAGTCGACGCTCCTCGTCCCAGATGCGGAGAAGGCCGTCCTTGATGCGGACGTCGCAGCCACCCTCGTCGAGCTGCCCAAGGCTCACTATGTTGGTGGTGAGCCTCGGGATGTAGTACACCCCTGTGAGGGGCGTATGCTCCCCGCTCTTGGACTGGAAGACGATGGTCCCCGACCCTTCAATCGCCACTTCGGAGCCATCCCCGAATCGGACGGAGCCGCGGATCTGGGGGTCGAGGTTGAAGAACGCGGCGCGGCTGCCAGACATGTGGTTGGTGGCTCCTGTATCGAGGTACCACCTCCCCTCATCCCTGTCCACTTCATCATCGAATTGGGCAAATACCTTTGCCTCCACGACACGCAGAGGAGGGGAGCTTGCCGGCGGAGGTGTGCAGCGGAGACTGCCGTCGGCGACTGGTGTTGGGGAAGATTTGGGGAAGACAGCCGCTCAGATCGTCGGCAGTTGGGCAAATTGACAGCCCTCGGCAGTCGGCACATCGGCGCCGTGCATATGTGATCTGACGACCGCCACCCCAGCTGCTCAATCATCCCAAGTAATGGGCCGGCCCAACAACAGCACTGCCTACAGAGATGAAAATAGCGCCGCCGCTGTCGCAAACTCGTCAGGCTCTGCGCCGCCGCTTCTTGCTGCCGGCCTCGCCGCCGCCGCCGCGTGCCCGGCACGGTGACTCCCCGGCACGGCGACTCGCGGCCAGAGCTCCTCCCCGGCACGGCGACTCCTGGGCTCCCACGTCTTCTTTCCGGCACGGCGCCTTCCCTGCAGCGCCTCCCGTCGGCTCCTCGCCCGGCCGCCCCCACATCACCGTCGCCGTAGCTGGAACGGGATCCTCCCCGCGCTGGTGACGACGCCGGCTGCGGATGCGACGACCCCGCTACTACCCCAGTCCTCCCCTGCCCCCGAGAGCGGCATGGCCACAGAGAGCCATGGAGGACCCCGAGAGCAGCTAACTGCAGGGCATGGCCACGAGCAGCCAGGAAACAAAGCTGGAAGAAGACTAGAAATTGCAGCTCCTAGCAAGTTGGTGAAGCTGTCATTGTGATTGTGTTGTGATTGTGTTGTACACATCAAAGACTAGAGAAGATTGTGATTGTGATTGTGAAGTTGTGATTGTGTTGCTACCAACATGTTACTGATTATGATTGTGAAGTTATATGTGTTGCTACCAACATATAAACAGAATAGACAGAAAGTTGCTGAAATCAACATGTTTGTTCTGTCAGGTCACCAAGCAAAATGAGAACTGAACCAAGCTTTAACATGTTTGTTCTATTAGAACTGAACTAAGATATTCTCCAGAACTAAACCACAAAATCTAAAGCTATTCTCCAGAACCAAGCAAGGTGGCTAGAATTCAACATTGAGATCATCGGTGACGACTCCTCCCTGCAAAATCAGAGAAAAATAATTGAACTCTTCATGCATATCTAAAATCAGAGAAAAATAATTGATCATCTCTTTCAAATATTACCATCAATAGTTGAGAGAAGGTATTGATGCCCATATATTGTTCAGACATCCCTTCTCCAGGGCAAGAAGTACTAGATAAATTATTCTGTATTACTGCACAATCATCTTGTTCCTGCCAACAAAAAAGATGTGGTTGTTCTGTACTACTGCACAATTATTCTGTCACTAGATAAACATTGATCATCACATTGAAATATTACCGTCAATAGTTGAGAGAAGGTGTTGATGGCCATGTATGATTCAGACATCCCTTCTTTGGGACATGAAGTGCTAGTGGAAATATTTTGGACTGCAGAACCATCATCCAATGCCCCTTTTGCAGTTTTTGTTCCTTTTTCAATAAAAGAGAATCAAATAATTAGATACCACTAAAATACCACGGAACCTTTTCCATTTTCAATAAAAGAGAGTCAAATAAGAGATTTTGTGTTATTACATACCACTGAACCTTTTCCCTTTTTGTGCTTCAAGGTTTTTGTTTCCACCTCCTTTTTCTTACCTCCCTTCTTCTTGTGCATCTTATCGAGCCAAGATTTTTTCCGCTTCGAGGTTTTTGTTTCAACCTCCTTTTTCTTTAGGCGTGCTGTAATTACCAACTCACTTGGAGGAGCAGCACTCGTGGGAATAGTGACTGGATCGATAGTATCAGTGCAACCATTGATTTCCTCCTCAACTTGCTTGCTAAGGATGTCAAGTGTGTTGTGTACTAACAAGGTGCATGGTGGATGGCTGGCAGCCCGTAGTGCCAAATTCTGAAATTTTCGAGTCATATCTTTGTAACGAAGAAGATCATTTAATTTTGGATTCTCAACTATATTGATCAGTATAGATTGTTTTTGGCTGCTTGCCATTATGTGCGTTGACGAAGGTCTCAAACAACCACTTGAAGGAATCAAATGTCTCATCATACATGAGAACAACACCAAAAACCACCGTTTCCCTGAAATGATTGAACCCAACAAATACACCAAAAGGTCTACTTTCCTTGTTTGTTCCAAAAGTAGTATCAAAACTGACAACATCACCAAAATATGCATAGTCAGTGAGCATTTTAGCATCAACCCAGAAAATGTTTGCTATCTGTTCTTCTGAGTCCATCTGTAATGCATATTGGAATGACGGGTTCTCGGCAATTTTGTTTTGAAAATACATAAGCATGCTTCCTGCTTGACCATATGCCATCTCCCGTTGGCGCTTGCCCCGTAAATAGTTCTTGTGATCACGAAGAGTGTAACTGAGATTAGATGACCCGCCAACTTGGATACTAGCCAACTCATGTGCAGCTTTAGGTCGAATTCCCGCATCGTCGGCTGTCTCAATTTCAAAACCTTGTAACTCTGAAATTTTTCTTTGAGACACCATCAAATGCGCGGTTTGTGGCAACTGAAGGATGTGGTTGTGTTCTAAAACTAGATCAGCCACTTTATAGGTTCCTTTCACCCGGTCCAGTACAACACCCATGCGAACTTGACAATCTGTTCTAGTTTCAGCTCTTGGACATTTTGTTAGATGGTCCCTTTTATCTGCCCCTCTATGACCCTCCTTTGCACAAGCATATCTGCAAGAACTAACCTTTCCATCTGACTTTCTTTTATTTGTGTACTTTTTTTTAACCTCAAATCCTATTTGACCTCCATAGCTAATCCAAAACATCCAAGCCTCTTCAACAGTACTAAACTCCATGCCAACTTGAGGCAACAACCTAGACAGCGAGCCATCTCTACAAGAATAGGAGGTGATTATTTGAGCAACCAAAATATGTCTGGTATTATGGTAAAGAAGTAAAAAACTAGATCGATACACACCTATTTTCTTCCATCTTAAATATGTAGATGCAGATTTTGTTTTGTCAAGCCATCTGATGTTTCCTTCAACCCAAATCCAACACAATCTAACAAGGGAGGTGAAAGGGGACCAAATGAAAATGTCCTTTGCAAACTGATTAAACAGGAAGAGATGAAAGTGCAAATCACAGGCACCTGACGATCGAGCACGGGTACCAGGCACCTTAAGATCGTCGAGCACGGGAACCTGAAGATCGTCGAGCACGGCCACGAGCGCCTGAAGATCGCCAAGCACGGGGCCGAGCACGGGCACGGGCACCTGATGATCGGCGACCACGGGCCGCCCTCGCGCCAAAACTGGAAAACCGCGCCAAAAACAGATGTTTCGCGGTAAAAATGAGAGGAGCCGGCGGGGCTGTGTTGGGCCGAGGCCCATCGTGTAGACGGACTGAGTAAGGGTGGGAGCCAGTCATCGTTAGATCGTGGTGGAACGATGCCGATGTGCCGACTGCCGAGGGCTGTCAATTTGCCCAACTGCCGACGATCTGATTCCGCAGCAGGACGGGTTCGACGTCCTCTTCTCCTTCAGCCACGTGGGCCTCGGCCCGTCGCTTTGTGCGACAGTCCTTGGCCCAGTGTCCGGCCCGCCCGCAGCTCTTGCAGCGGACTTCTTCCTGGGCCGCCCATCGCCGGAGGTGGATTTTGAATCCCTCGAACCGGACTTGCCGTTGCCGCCGCCGCGACCCTTTCCACGCTGCTTGCCGCCACGCTTCTTGCTGCCGCTCCCGCCTCCATAGGAGCCGGAGCTGCTGCCACCTTTCTTCCCCTCCGCCTCCTTCAACTTGAGCTTGGCGAACCAGTCCTCCTCACACATGAGAAGCCGGCCCTGGCTGTCGACGACGGGAGGTGGCTTGTGGCGCTGCTCGACGGCACGAAGCCGCCCGGTGACCTCCTCGATGGAGATAGTGTTCAGATCGAGAAGTGTCTCAATCGAAATGGCCACCTGCGACAGATGCTCAGGCACGACTTGCAACATTTTGCGTACCACTTCGACGTCCTGGATCGTGTCGCCGAGTATGCGCAGGTTGTTGGCGACGCCGGTGATGCGCACGGAGAAGTCCTCCGACGTCTCGCCCTCCTTCCATGCCAGCGCCGCGAACTCCCGACGCAACTGCTGCGCATTGGATTCGCGAACGCGCTGAACGCCGACGCGGATGGTCTTGATCGCCTCCCACGCCTCTTGCGCCGTTTTCTTCCCGCGGAGTGAAGACAGCATCTCCACCGGAACGGAACGCAGGATGGCCGCCATGGCGAGGCGGTCGTCGCGGTACTCCACGACTTCATCCTCCTCCAGCTCAATGGCTTGCCAGATCCCCGCCGCCTCCATGTTGACTTGCATCAACATCGCCCACTCCTGATAGTTGGAGCGGGTGAGTGTTGGATACTGGACGGTGGCTCCAGTCTCCTTGACAGTCCACCGGATGAAGACTTCGGCGGCCCGGCGACCACGACGGGGCGTTGGAGAGGGGGAAGTTCGACGGCGCCGCGGCGGGGTGCGCGACGCGCCGCCGACAGGAGCTGTCCTCGCGGACATCAGGTCCCTTGTGATCTATACGCTCTGAGGCCAAATGTCAGCCGGAAACTCTCCGGCCAGGAGCTGAAGGCACTCAAATCACGAAGAACTCGAGTAGAACACACACGAACGCGAGAGAGTCAGTTTTGGCGCTGCGAACAACTAGCAGCTTTTCTGTTTTTCTTCCCTTCTTATTTGTAGCAACGATTACAACAGAATCAACGAAAGGCAGAGCTCGGTCTTTGCCGCCCTGCATGCGCGCGCCATGATCCGCTAAACGCGTGTGCCATCCCACACGCCAGATCGTGCCGCGCGCCATGGCCGCGACGTGAACGGGCACGTCTCCAGCCGACGCGCTCAGCCCCGGATAACCCAGACACCGAGCACACGCTACAACAGAACGTGAAAGCTAACTGAAAGGTAAACTAACTAATGAGCTGAACACAAGTTTACAGGACCAACATAGAAAGGGTCATCAGTGAGCAAAATGCAGTTAGATCTGAGGGCACAAGTGTTTGAAAACTGCTAATATCATTGTTAAGGTTCATCCAGGAGTGGCATGGGGCTCCTAAAGAAGTGCTCCGGAATCTGCATAGACGAATTCTTATGTGCTGCTACGTTGTTGCTTGGTTCCCAGTTATCACTGGTGATGAACATTGAACAGGGATGATTATAACTCGCCAGTAAATTAGTACTGGGTGCTGTTACTTGGTATTGATGACAATACACATGCCAGGGAACAACTAGCGCTGGGCTGCTGGCTACATTACTGGTACCAATTTGCAAAGAGACAGTGCGTTTGTTTCTTCAGCTTGGCATGTTTCAGAGATTGAAGCATTTTGGAATCGAAAGGCGTTACAGTTCTCTAGTACATTGTGGCCGTACTTGCGCTGTGGTTGCGGCAGTGCTGACTGCTGAGGAGTCATATCCCCGTTCGAACAGATCACCAGATGCCGGCGGCTCTCACCGATCGCCGTCGCCTGTTTGCTCTCTTGTTCTTTTTTCCCGTTTTGCCAAGCTTTTCGTGGGAATTGGGAAAGGCATTGACACCCCGGAAAGGCGGAAAGGCCTCCCATCACCAGTCCGGCCCAACACACCACAGCCCAATCACTCAAAGCCCGCAAACGCTTCCCCTCTGTGTGAATCAAATCGGCCAGGGGCACGAGCAAACGCGAGCACGCCTCACGCTGCTGCCAGTCTGGGCAGTCTCTACCCCTCCTGTTCCCCAAACCAGCGAACCCTTGGCAGCGTGGGCAGCGCCGCGGCGGGCGTGGGGCGCGGCGAGGCGGCGAGGACGAGCCACAAGCCAGTAGGCTCCAGTGCCTGTTCCAGCTGGCAGGCGGCGGCATCCCGCATCCAGCAGGAGGCGACACAACAAACCGAGAAGGGAGCAGTGCAAGGATGGGGTAAGCACCGACCGACTGATCTTTCCAATTTATAAATCTGTAGCGTGATTGATGTCGCAGTGTGTATGTGCTTCATATCATAGAGCTTAGAGTTCTGCAGAATGGAGAAGCAATTGATTGATTTGAAAACTTTGCGCAAAAGGGCTGTGCACGCATGGAAGATTAGCATGCTATTGTTATTTAGTTTTGAGGCATTAGTGTATGATGTAGATTGTAAAGATGTGTAAAGTGAATAAGAAATCGAATGATTTGAAATTTTCATTGGAGCGAACCAGCGCTGTTGTTAGTGGCTCTGGCTCACATATATAGTTACTGAGACGTATCCTACATTATCGTTCAAGTTTATGTGTTTTTAGTCTTTTATGTAGGGAATACCCAACTTGAAAATCCTAGCTCCACCACTGCTCCCTGCCCAGTGAATCGAATTCGCCCCCATGCATTCATCGTTCCATCAGGTTATTCTCTCTCAGCACGCAGGATCGATCCATCTTAGCTAACACCACGCTTGTTGCTTACCGAATTTAGGTGCGGATGCAGTTTACTCCCAAAATATTTGTGAGGAAAACTTAAACTTGTCCGAGTTATTGCCTGAGGAAGATGTATTTTTTATTAACAAGTATGACTCTTGTGGATTTATACATATTATTGCTGATAATGTGCTTTTCTATCTTTCTTCACGTCAACTGGATGCTCTTGCACCAGCAAAATCCTAATTAGCATGCCCAGCTTCAGAACAAGGTCAGCAGGCTAGCAGAATGGAGGACAAGGATAAATCAGATGGGTGGGATGAGGATCTGGAAGAAGCTGATGAGTTGGTGTGTTTGCACAAGGACTCCGTTAGCACCTCTTTACTTGCTTGTGGAATAAGCAGAAGTATGTTCTCTCATTTATGGCTATAATTTACTGCATCTCCTGTTATACAGATAATGTAGGACTTTGTTATGTTGAACTGTCCCAGGTGAATATTCTTATATTATATGGGTCATCTGTTTCTCCATTGATGCAGGGAGCAGAGGTGAAAAGAAACCCAGATTCTCAATACTTGGACCTGGTTTTGTTCCATTATTAGATGTCAACACAAAAAACTTGCATATTGGGGGGCACGAAGGTTCATCTGGAGTGCCATCAACTAAAGTTTCACAAACTATGGTGGCTGAACGGTTGGAAAATATTGAGGAAGAATCTGAAGATTTGACACCGAAGTTTCCCCTTCCAACCAGGAAAGCAAATACTTCAGTTTCAGAACTTCTGGAGGATCTACAGGGCAGAAGTGGCTCTTCTGTGAGGAAACCATCTACGGTGTGTCTTCCTGTATTGTTGTTTCATCGTTTTGAGTAGCTACAATTTCCTTGCTCCTGAATATTTCAATGCAGACGCACCAACACAGGCTAAAAATTAGGGAGCAAGAAGTTTCATCTAGAGTGCCACCAGCTAAAGCTTTACAAGCTTTGATGGCTGAACGTTTTGGAAGTATCAACACAGAAACTGAAGATCTGCCATCAGAGTTTACCTGTCCAACGACGAAAGCAAATCTTTCAGTTGCTGAACTTCTAGAAGATCTACAGGGTAGAAGTAGCTCTTCTGTTGGGACAGCATCGGTGTGTTTCTTATGGTGCTGTTTCATGATTTGAAGTTCCTAGGTCGCAATTGACTTTGCTCTGAATATTTTAAATTTTAATGCAGTTGCACCATCACAGGAGAGCTAAAGATTGGAAGCCAAAACTCCCCACTTCCGAGAAGAAAACTCTAGCTATTCTGGGAGAGAGGAGTATTGACAGTGAGGATCCCTTGGAGCATATAATTGATGGAACATCTAGTGAGGAGGAAGTATGTTAACACAACCAGTTATTTTGCCCCTAAAAAAAACACAACCAGTTATTTAGTCACTGCTCTGTTGGACTACTTAAAACATTTTCTTTTATCCTGGAATAGGATGTTACTGAAAACCACTTGGCTTTGGTGAACAAAGATGTGAAGCAGCAAACTATGGCTGACCTATTCCAAGAAGTTTTCAATCCAACAAACATGGAGGTCGCCATGCTTCCAATGAGATCAACAGTGTATGATCCTGCATTGCTGCCAAATTTTTTTCTGTAATGGCCGTCTAAATGTCTATGGCATTCTGCTTATTTATTTATTCTTTTCTGTTTCAGAGCTGATTATCATGGAAGAATGCAACAGGTTGTGCAGATGGAAAAAGATAGGCATGCAGAGTTCTTGAGACAGTTTAATATAGAGCAAGGTTGTTTAAGTGGTGCTAAATTAGCTGTTATGAACATCTATGGTTATGAATATCTATGCTTTATAGGCTTCACCTGTTTGTGTACATGTATTTCAGAAGTACTGACAGTTAATACTTGCAGGTGATTCAAAGGGAATTACTGTTCAGATAATGTCAAGGTCGTTGGAAGGAAAGCTAACAGTTTGCCGCTGCTTGTTCCAGGAAAAGAGTAATGTCTGTCCTCCATCTTTCAAAACCTCTTATCTGGTCTTATGGCAGTAGTGCTTTTACATTAATATAAATATTTTGCTTCTCATGCTGCCAAGATGAAGTAACATTTTCCAGATGATTGTGTCAGTTGCTTAGGGGGGTCATGTGCTTTATGCAAAAGTCCTGTCTGTTTGATGAGTTTCCTTATGGTAATAAACCATTATTTCTCAATTAGCCAATTATGAGGTGCTATCAAATTATACTTGAAAATGCTGTGTTGAATCTAGATAATTTTCTTTGACTTTTCTTCTTCATCATCAAGCCAAAAAGTATCAGTTGTTGTACACAAAGTTCTAATTAACCAAATCTTATGTGAACATGAATGAAGTTTTCCCAGAATTTTGCGACATTGATGTTTTCATGGTACTTGCGTTTCATGCAGTCAACCCTTAGAAGTGAAGCCTCAACAGACCTTGCTATGAATGAAAGCAGAACTAAGACCATCATATTCAGTCCGAAGATATGTGACAATGTGGATCTCCTGGTAGGAAACATTATTTGCATCTTCCCACCTTGGTATGCTTCTAATTCATGTATATGTTCTCTTTCTCTGCTTGTTGTGACTAATGTTAGGATGTATTTTTGTCAGTAGCATTAGTTTTTTCGTCTTCTGACAAAGATGAACATCATGAATCAAAGTGGCAAGGATGAAAATGGTGCTAAATGATTTTATACACTCCTAAAAGTAGAGGTGTAACAGATTTGCCCACCACTCCTGAAAAATATGTTTGAAGAAAATATCGGGCTGCGCAAGGCAGTAAGGCGACTTAGACATTTAGAAAACGCGGAACTTTGGGAAAATATTGAACATGAACTGTGTAGTCTTGTCTGTCGTCTGAATATGATGATCATGTTCATGCTACACCTTCATCTGCTTTTTTTTTTTGGCATGGCTTTNATGAATCAAAGTGGCAAGGATGAAAATGGTGCTAAATGATTTTATACACTCCTAAAAGTAGAGGTGTAACAGATTTGCCCACCACTCCTGAAAAATATGTTTGAAGAAAATATCGGGCTGCGCAAGGCAGTAAGGCGACTTAGACATTTAGAAAACGCGGAACTTTGGGAAAATATTGAACATGAACTGTGTAGTCTTGTCTGTCGTCTGAATATGATGATCATGTTCATGCTACACCTTAATCTGCTTTTTTTTTTTGGCATGGCTTTGATCCAAGTAACAATCGAGGTTCAGAGTTGTGAAGTGAACAATATTTGCTTTACGTTGACAGGAAGGAAGTGAAATTACAAGAGGAGGACGTGATGCTTTGCACTTACTTCTCGCATCACGGGGCATGATTGGAGATTCTACTGTTCTGCAAGTGAGAAAGTAACTGTTTCTGAGGTCATGTCTGTTGCCAAACTAACTGGTAACTGCATGGCCTGCTGGCTGCCGAGAACCTTTAGAAGTTGATGTACTAGGAGATTCGTCCAATCCGTATAGTATAGAATCTATAGTTGTTGTCTTGTTGAGCCGTTGATCCCCGCTGCAGTGCTCCAGCTGGTCAGCGGCAACCGGTTGTTCTCACTGTAGCTTTTTATACCAGCCTGTTTGGATGTTTTGGTATGAAGGAAAAAATCCAAACAGCAGATGTTGGTCGGAATTTTATTTTTATTTTTTTGAGTTGCCCAACAGCAGAAGGTTGGTCGTATGGACGACGCAGACAGGTATTCAGTTCCACTTGCTCCCGCTCCGCGTGTGCATATTATTCACCGTTCATGCGCCGCTGGATTTTAGATTTGTCCTGATGAAGGTTTATTTCTAGCGGATGCTTGATTTGTCCTCAGGAAGGTCTATTCTAGCGAGGCTTAAGGCACTTCGAGTATGCATTATGTTTGTTCGCGGCAAGGATTGACGTGAAATCTGTATAGCATTCCTCATATAAAAAAATCAAATTAGTTCAGTACAGCAATGCAGTCCTGGATCCTGAACTACGCCTTTGAGGCGCTAAGCCGTTAACGTACATCGGGTACATCACCAGAGACCTGCAAATACAGCTATCGGAAACTATATATCAAGTTCCTCCCTACAGCATCTACTGTTCCTTGAAATCCTACATGGCCTCTTCTTTTGCTCACCAGACAAAACTGGGGAAATTTGAGCAACCAAAAATTATCCTCAAACTGCCTTCTTGGAGTATATGCGTATTTCCGACCTGTTCTACGACTCCATAGTTGATTCAGATACTCACAACTCGTCATGAGATTCAGGTTCTGAATCACTAGTCTCGGGTGATGTTGGCTGATCGCTTTCCGTGGCTTTAGATTCCTGAGATGTTCCGGTGGATTCACTCTCATTGGATGCAGATTCTGAAGAGGCAGTTTTCTCCTTACTAGCAGGCTCTTCCTCTTTTGCAGTTTTCTTTTCAATCTTGGGTTTTGGTTTCGGAATCCTATTAATACTCGCAACCTGCACAACAGATTATCCGTTATATTGACTACCTGGAGAAGTAGTTGCTGACAGGTGTGGATATTGTATGTGATGCTGTTCATAAAACTAACCTTATCTTGCAGGTCCAGAATTTTGTCGACAATTTCTTCAGATGTGAAAGCAGGTGGACTGTGGGCAGGGGTACTGCAATGCTCAACAGGAGTTAGCCACTTAAAAGACGATGAACTAAAGAAAGTAGTGAGCACACATGGGCATACCTTTTCTGCAGTGTTTCCTTCTCCTCCAACCAACCTTTTACTTTCTCCGCGTCACTTACAACCTAGAATCAGATAAGCATTTACACAATCAAAACATGAGCATTACACAATCATTCAAACTAAATTAAGCTCACAGGTTTACCTCATCTACTCTCTTTTTTGGAAGCCATGGTTTGTTTGTCTCCCAGTTCTTGACAATCTGCAAGAAGACCAAAAGGTGCACTGAATTGAGAACATAATAACACATCAACCATGCCCTTGAGCAGTCTAAAATTGTGAATCTGAACAGTTCTACAACACACGGATGTAAAACAAAAGATTTAGTTCTTTGAGAATTCATGTATTAGCCTTTCTTCTGCTGCAACGTATTTGGGTTAATTTTGCAATATAAGACAAGCATGTAGCAGCTGGAGAAGCATGACCTGCATATTACTTGAGAATTACTATAGCTTGAGAGAATCAAACCAGACACATAGAAAGACAGCACATAGAAAGACAGCTAGGGAGCATTCAAGAAATAGAAATTTATTTTACTTGTTGCAGTATCAAATTGGCGGCAGTGTTTCTGTTTATTGCCCATGTTTCTCCAAGTTTCCATTTTAAACATTGATCTTTGAAAAACATTTGTAATTGTGTCCAAACTGTATCAACTCTTCATGTGGCGCTAAAGAACATAAACTATTGTAGTTAAAAAAAAATGCTTTTTTAAAAAAAAATCTGCCAGGAGCACTGGCGCATCATTTAAGGAGGTGAGCACCCACGCCGGTCAGCGCTCGAACCCAGGTGGGCTGCCCGAGCCCCAGCTGGGCAAGCCAACCAAGCTCCAGCTCAGTCCTCAAATTGTTTTTTTTATTTCATACCTTTGGCAGCTCAGAAAGATACAACTGGGCATTTTCGCAGGCTGCTGGTCGGGCTTTCAATTCACTCAATCTGAAAAAAGACGAAATGAACAATCTCAGCCATTCACCCATATATGAATTAAAGAGGGTACATAATCAATTACCTGAAAAGAATCGGGTCACCGATGGCCTTAAGTTGATCAAGGCGTTCTTTGAATTCATTTGCTTGAGCATCTTCACCGTCCATATATAACCAATCCTGCACCTGCATTGTCATCCAACAAGTCCATAAGACTTATACTCGACAACTGATGAACTGAAACTAAAAGCAAAAACAAACGAACCTCATTAAGTTTCTCTGTAAAGGATTCCCTCTCCTGCTCAGTTGAGACAGTCAAAATATCTGTGCTTTCTTCCAGCTGTCATATATCAAATGGTAAACATGCAGTCAATATACAGATAAGATGCATAACAAAGAGTAATCATTTTGACACATCAAACTTTGTTGTATTTGCCTAGTTTGTGTCGATATCAAGATTATCAGGGTAGCTTTGTGGGTCAGATCAAAAATTTACATCCTCACAAATTTCCATATACACATTATACAAAGAAATAGAGGGATCACCAAACTCTGGGAAACGATTACAACAAACCTTTTTTTATGAAATTTCAGCAAAGTCTAAACAAAGAAATGATAAAAAGAAAAGGTACCTTTTCCTTCATAGAGTATATGTATGACTCTAGGTTATTTTTTAGTTCAGCAGTCTTCCTCCGCTCAGCATCCTTTTTATCAAGTGCCTCCAACCTACTTTTTGCTTCGGAATATAACTCCTTTGAAAGAATTGTTCCAGCACCAGTCGTTTTTTCCACAACCTATACATAATTGACATACAAATTAAAAAATGTTGTGACAACATTATGAGAATTAAATTATGGAGCAAACATAGCTAACCTTCAGTGGGACCCTAAATGTTCTTTTCTTGAGCACCTTCTCTGTAATAGTTTCTTGAGCATTACTCTCGTCAATGGGAGTGCTGGAATTAGTATCACTATCAGAATTCAGACTCTCCTTACTATCTGTTGTACTATTAGCTGCCCCTGCTTCAGAAGATGAATTCTGATTGGTGGTGTTACTCTCGAGTGTCAAAATCTTCTTTGGAACATCCACCCATTCAGTTATCTCAATCACTGCTTCTGCTCTATCAAGAGAAACAATTCCGCTTCTACTCAAAGAGAAATGTATATTTGCTTTGATGGGTGCCGATAAATTACGGCTTGAATACCTGATTGACAAAGGAATATGATTATATATGCCATGAAGTTACATACATGATAGAATGGCATTACCTTAATAAATATCAAAATTTGTGATAAGTTTCAATGATTTTATCAGTATGGCAATAACACAGATGGTTCGCATAGACAGATGAATTTCGTTCAGGTTGTTTAGTTGTTTATGAGCAAGACATTAAAAATAAATTAAGTAGTAGGCCTGCTTACTTTTCGCTGGCATCTGTCAGGCCTGATACTGAATACTCTGCAAACTTATGTGATGGAATGCCTGGGGGCAGTTCGTAAGCTTTGTCATAATTGAGAGAGACATCGAAGTCCTTGGTATGTCTGATGGACCTAAACATCTGTAGATAACAAAGAATTATCAAACTACTTTAGATGTATCTTTCCAGATACATGATGAGATAGTTCATCCACAATTTGATGAATTTACTAACCTTTATTGGCATTTTCTTCATCCTTGGAACCAGAATATGATCAATGCTTTCATCCTTGAGATAATCAGGGCCATCTATTTCAAGCACAAAGGCATATGTAGAGCCGTCAATCATCCCCAATTTACGGTTTAACTTAATCCCATCACTCAGGTTAGCAGCATGCAGTGAGGCACCCAGAACGATTGCTTCATCAGCATCAAGATGCTTATCCAGCTCGCGCCGCCCCAGAAACTCCTGCAGTTTAGCCTGTAGCAGGAGAATAATATTGTTGTCACTGAGACAAAATGCAAAGTCATACAGAACACCACATTTGAAAAGGTACCAGATTCAGGAAAGACGATAGATATAACTATTGCATAAAACAGAGTTGTATGGAAACAGAATTATGTCCTACATGTGTGACAACGGTGGATTTATGTCAAATAACGAATAGATTAATTTATGCTGAAAACAATTAACAGATAGGTGCTGAAAAATTCTTAAGAAGCAGGCAATTGTGCGTGTCCGCATGCATGTACTCATGTTTGGGAAATGCTCAATAGCGCAGGTATGCTGAATCCAATATAGCAACTTGCATTAAGGCAAAGTTTGTGGGTGCACTGTTGTGCTGTAAAATCTAGCTTGGCATGGGAACAGTTACTGATTTCAGTAAGATTTGGACATTTCGTTGTTACTGACTTAATAATATGCTTCCAAGTTCCAACTACAAAAAGCTGTTTTTTAATTTCTTTTAAAAGCCACCGCAATGCCAAACAGAGCTTAAGTAGAAATCTACTCACCTGCAGTTTTGGAACCCGGGTAGCCCCTCCTATTAGTTCTACAGCATATATATCATCAATCTTCATGCCAGAATGCGCAAGCACTTCTTTAACTGGAGTTAGAGCTTGCTCCCATAAATCTTCACAAAGCTCTTCAAATTTCTCACGTGTTATGGTACTCCTGTAACCAAAAAAAAAATGCATTAGCTCAGTAGGTAACACAGTGAAATTTCCCCAATCATTATTTAAGGCCACAAGCTGTACTAAACTGAGGAAATCTGAAAACATGAGCTGGGAAAAATATTGTAGGACAAAATATAAGCAGTAGGAACTAAAAACTACCCTAGCAAATATTGGCAACAGACAGTTAGGAGGAAAGTGGGTTCCACAATATCAAGTTTCCCTATAAAATTTCTTTTAGTGGAGTAGGAACTACCCCAAGTGTTGCAAATCAATAGACACCAACTAAAAAAATTTATTTAATGTACTTCAGAAGGGAAGAAAAATAATCAATTTCCATCTGACACGTGCGAAGACACTTAATAAATAAGAGGTTTGTCATTCATGCTACTCCAAACATGGAAGGTTTTTCTCAGGCCATATTGTGCAGACGTTTTAGTTAGACATGATTTCACACTTTCCGGAATAATAACCTGACAAATAAGGTTATACAATGATTTTCTTTTCAATATAAGAACTGCGCTAGGTGTTGGTGAAAAGCCACACCACCCAAGTTCAAGTCCGCTTCAACAATAATTTAGGTTCCTATTTCTTCTTATTTACAGTGTCACCTATTTCCATCTGGGTTAGTCAACCTACTTTTATCTGTTTTATATACTGCATCCATACGTTCTGACCGAAATGCTATGCATCCACAGTATATAAGAGAGAGTAGAGAAGAACCTGAAATCGACATCGTTATACAAAGATTCAACTGAAATTGGAGCAGCAGTATTTGCACTCAGAATTTCTTTGGTGCGCTTAACTTGCTTCTTCAACTTAGCCATTGCCTTGGGAGACTGACAGATATCAACTCCATTACCAAGCTGCTTATTGAATTGATCGGCAAAATAGTTAACTAGGCGCATTTCCATTTCGACGCCTCCAAGTTTGGAGTTCCATCTAACATCCTTAACCTGCAGATAATTAGCGTCAGCGATATATTTGGAAGTCATCATTTCATGATAGCAGCACAGCTATAAATCTAAATTTTCTTCAGAACTACTGTATTATACTAGCCATCAGAAATCACAAGTATCAGACAGTCCTCGAAGAAATTGCCAGCAGAGAGCAGACATTCGAGAGTAGTGCAATTGAATACCTGGAACTGGTTAACGGACACTGTCTTCCCGTACTCCTTGGCGTTGTAGGCCGAGTAGTACACCAGCGCCGCGTAGGTGCTACCGGCGCCCATGTCGTAGAAGATGACATGACGCGACGCGTTGGAGAAGTCCTTATCAATCCCGTACTGAAGCGCGGCCCCAGCGTGCTCGTTGATGAGGGCGAGCACATTGATTCCAGCTAGCTGTGCGGCCTGCGTCAGCGCCCGGCGCTCGGCCTGCCCGAAGTAGGGTGGCACGGCGACAACCGCGTCCCGCACGGGCGCCCCGACGTGCGCATCGGCGAGCCCCGCGGCGTAGTGGAGCACCATCGCGACGATCTCCTCGAGAGAGTATACCTGCCCGTCGTCAGCGCGGACCGCGGCGGCGCCGCGCGCGTCGGGGACGAGGTCGTAGGGGAGGAAGAGGGACTCCGCCAAGGACTTGACGTAGGGGAAGGGCTTAGCGAGGAGGTCCCGCGCGCGTGCGAACACCTTGGACGGGTGCCGCGCCGTGATGCCCGCGGCCTCCTCCCCCGCGAGGCGGTTGCCGTCGGCAAGCGCGGCGAGGGCCGGGGACTTGCGCTTGGACATCTCGTTGATGGCGACAGCAATCGGCACGCGGCCAGGGGCGAGGTGCACGGCCGCGACCTTGAGCCACTCGGAGCCCAGATCGATGCTCGCCACCGCCGCGGTCGCCGGCGGGACGGCGACGGCCGCCGCGACGAGCACGGCGAGGAGGATCCCCCAGGTGCGGAGCTGCGCCATGGCGTGTGGCTACCGGCTACTGCTCAGTGCAATGGCATGTGGGAGGGGTTAGGGTTCGGAGATCTGGAGTGCGGAGTGGCTGGAGG
This sequence comes from Alloteropsis semialata, assembly GCA_004135705.1. Lineage (NCBI taxonomy): Eukaryota > Viridiplantae > Streptophyta > Magnoliopsida > Poales > Poaceae > Alloteropsis > Alloteropsis semialata. The sequence goes on along the minus strand of CM014270.1, from coordinate 66,295,576 downwards.
AGCACGCGGGGAAGGGCAGCGGAGGAGGGGAGAACGATCTCGAGGACGGGAGGGAGAGGGAGGTGGAAGGGGCGTATTATATTTTTTGCGACTGCAAAATTTCGTTTTCTTTGTTCTTTCTTGCAATTAGAAATTTTGTCTATGGGAAAATTTTGTCTATGGGCCGCTGTATGTTTTCAGATTTACGCAATACAAGCTTTGCCACTTCCCAAGAATAGTGCTGCCAATGTTTTTTGAGGAAATAAGTGACTTAGGAAGGGTGCATGTGTAAAGTTTCCAGGACCGGCGCGAATTGAGTCATCGATCCAATGAAAATGGTCCACGTGGAGAAGTATCCACGTGGCATGCCATGGTGAGCGCGGTGCGTTGGACGCGCGAGAGGGGAGCATGGTTCCTCCGACTCACTGACAAGTCGACCATGGCTCTGCTGTAAGTGGAAGACTGAGGAGTGTGATGCGTCAGGGATCGTCATCCGTCAACGGTCAACCTTCGCATCAAATCATGCTGCATGCATTATGTTTTCTTTCTCTTATTATTTTGAACGAAAGTACCCTAAATTTCAAACTATCTCAAGACTTTTTCCGGCCCATTGGTCATATCATATATAACGAGTAAAATATACTGGTGAGTATTTAACTGGTACAAGTGTATCAACTCTTGAAGTGCACATACACGTACTCACTTTATATCGAAATATTTGTCGTAATTGACTTTTTATCACGACCATCATATTTAAAATATTGTTTGTGTATCATTTATGATTTGTTTTATTACTATATTTGTTTTAAGTGTGAAATATCTTTTAGCATATTTGCATAAAATTTTCGAATAAGACAAGGGTCAAAAGTTTGAAAAAGTCGACAGCGACAAATATTACTATATGTACTTTAAGGGAGTAGTTCCATAAACTTAATAAATGTATCACTTGAGGCCTAAATCACCATAATCAGCAAATAATTTTACATATACAAAACCTTACTTTCACATGGAGCTCGAAATGTCCCCTTGCTTAGTACATAGACTAAGCCAGTTCGGTTGGCTTATCAGCCACCAGTACTTTTCTCTCACAATAAATCAGCACCAGCCACCAGCCAGCCAGCAGTACTTTTCTCTCACAACAAATCAGCACCAACCACCAGCCGCCAACCAACCGAACAGGCTGTTTATATTTACTGCACACCAGGTTTGTGTTTACGGTGATTAGGTTTAGGTCCTCAAGTAACATACTTAACTTTAAATATGTAGATTCTAAGAGTTGGACCTACATGACACCGTGGAACAAGTTCAATGACTAACTGAAGTGGAATTTGCACATTTCGACCTTAGGGAGGCAGTAGGGAAATTTTCCAAGAAAAAAACTATTTTTGCCGTCAGCAATAGCCAACCGTACACTACAGACTGCACCTCTTTGCTCACCACATGGCATGCCAGCTTTGCCAACAATGCTAGCACTAGTACTATATCTACATGCAAACTAAGGCTGCCTTAGAGTATGTCTCCTCTTTGAATCACTTCGCCATTGCACAGGTCAATCTCCAAGGATGCACAGTGGCTGCCTCATGCTGAGCTCCACCTTCAGACGTGGATACAATGATAGATCGTTGCTTGCAGCCAACACTTTCTGCATTGTACCCCAAAGAAATATGTTACAGGACAGTCAATTCAATTTGAGCAGGAACACGTTCACAAAATAACGTTTTTTAGAAAGTTCACGCCTTCACGGGAAGAACTTACCAAAGCAGCATGGTGTGCCTCTTGAAGAATACCGCCATCGACCTCCAATCTAGCTATTGGAAATTCTGGAAGATGGCCAGACTGTTTTTTGCCAAGTAGATTCCCAGGGCCACGCAGCAGCAGGTCTGCGTTAGCTAGGTAAAACCCATCAGCTGACTTCTCGAGCACCTTGAGCCTTGGCAGCGTGCTTGGAGTGGAAGCCAGGAATATGCATCTGGATTTCCTTTCGCCGCGCCCTACTCTCCCTCGCAGCTGGTGCAGCTGAGCAATTCCAAATCTCTCAGCATTCATGACAATCATCATGGAAGCATCAGGAACATCGACCCCTATCTCAATCACTTGTGTCGAGAGGAGAATGCGTGTTTCTCCACTTCTAAAACTACTAAGAGCTTCATCCTTCTCATCGCTCCTCATGCGGCCATGCAACAGCCCACAGGGATAGCCATCAAATTTTTGTTTTATGGAATCAAATTCAGCTGCTGCAGCACGGAGTTGTGGCAGGTGCTCTGACTCATCTATGATAGGGTACACAAGGTAGACCTTGCCCCCATCTATCAGCTCATCCCTCATCATCTGCAGACCGTAAGATTAATAAGGAAATTATAAGAAACACAGAGCTGACTGCATCTACATACAACTAAGAACAAACAAAAGATTTAAATCCAACAGAAGAAACAAAAGGCAAAATCATGTCATCACCTGGAAAACAGTTTTGAACCCTGCATCATTGCCTTCAAGAGCAAGGGTTTCTATAGGCTGCCTACCTGGAGGCAAGTCCGTGATCTATAAGAAAAGCGGGTGTCAGTTGTGAAAATCAGCAAAACCTTTGAACATGGAATTTACCAGATGCAGTAAACCAGCTTTTGCATATGAACATCTAAATCTGATTTGTTAAGTTTTGAAATAGCAGGCACCGAATGTGTGGATGAGGACAGAGTTGCAGCTAATTGTTTAATAATATATTTGTATTAGTCTCGAATTTCTACTTTTATGTTTATTTTGGGTCTGGTACCCTATGTACTCCATATAATAATAGATAATTTCCTATATGTTGAGCAAGAACAAGTTACGTGAAAACTTAACATATCTGCAGCAGCATACCTGAGTAAGAGACATATCACCATATAAAGCAAGTGCCAATGTTCTTGGAATTGGAGTAGCTGACATCGCAAGAACATGGGGAGCCATAAATGTTTCAGAATCAGAAGCCTCATCTGAACTTGTACTTTCATCACTCAACTTTGAGGAAGAAGTATATAGCTGTAATAAGATGCAGCAATTTGGCTTAATAAAAAAACTTAATGTTGTCCACTTTAAACTAAAACAGAAAGGCATAAATCAACCTTAACTCATCAGCGGTAGGAGTTTGATTTTGACAAATGATGGTAACAATTAATGCACGCCCACAAAACGCAAAAAAACAGAACATGTATCCATCAAGGCATCAAACAAGGTATAAAAGGACGACATGAGAATCCTGGTAAGCCTACTCCTTAAGACCACCAGCAAGGATTACAGTTTATGTGCCAGTACTTGAACAAAATAACATACAGAAAGGGAATGCATGGCTAACATTCAATGCGAACAGCGAATGCTCAGCAATTTACCTTACTATTAAACCTGCCTCTCTGTACAACTCCAAAGCGCTGCTGTTCATCTATAACAGAGATACGTAAAGCTGAAAAATCAGTTTTATCAGCTATTAAGCTGTGTGTTCCAATAACCATGGCTATCTCTCCAGTTTTGAGACCCTATGATAGATAAAGTAAATAAATAAATAAATAAATAAATAAATAAATAAATAAATAAATAAATAAATAAATAAGAGATATTATAATATGCATATGGAACTTGAGAGAGTGAAAGGAATAGGGAGAACAACTTGCATTTCGTATTATCCTTGACTCCCTTGTGGAAGTTGAACCAGTTAGCAAGGCAATGTTTGGTTTCTCATCCCCATCAAACTTGTCCAGCAATGAAGTTAAGTGTTCATAATGCTGGATAGCAAGTACTTCCGTCGGTACCATGAAAGCAGCCTAGAAAGAAATGTAAAAGGTGAATATATTGAACTGTATCTCATGATGATGAAAGTGCCACATGGACAAGACAGTTGGTTTTCTCAACAATTTAGTATAACTCAGCATTCAGCAAGCAGGATGCCACTGATAAACAAGGCAAGAATATTAATGCGTGGTGGTATTAATACCTGAAATCCTGAACTAACAACCTCCATGCATGCCAGGAAAGCAACAATGGTCTTTCCACAGCCAACATCCCCCTGTTACCAACAAATAGAAAACACTTGTAAGCTTTAACAATATTCATATAAGCCAGAATGAATGGGTAACACATTTGCAGATAGTGTATGCAAACTTCTAGTAGATCCCTTGACTAGAAACTACAATGGGTTCCTTTAGCAACAATCAAAACAGATGCAGACATTTATAATGCTTCCCCAATCTTTATTAAGAAAAAATACAAGATGACACCACCCCACAAAAGTTGTGGGCCCATTGTGACCAATGAACCAAGGAACTGCATTCTGTAAAGTGTTTAGCACAAATGACATAGCGGCAACTTAGGTAGGAAAGTTCAGTCAAGTCTCTCATTGAATTATTATAACATCAACTAAAAGAGAACAACTTTAACTCCTAGAAGGCTAGAACACCAAATAAAAAAGGGAGGGGTTATCAGATGCACAATTGTCAACATGAAGATATAGTATTGTCATAACTACTGTTTTCGAAATCATAAGATAAGATGGGACACACGTTGGGAAAGCATTTAAAACATTTTTATCAAACAACTCCAAACAAATTCTTTAAAACAAACAAGAAACATGCAAGTGATATGATCACCAGTTCACCACAATTAGAGTCGAGTCGAACATCTACACTGGTGAACAATAGTGAAACAAACAATATTTACCTGCAAGAGTCTGTTCATGGGAACTGGTCTCCTGAGATCCCATATAATCTCTTTAACAGCACTCAATTGACTAGGAGTAAGTGAATAAGGAAGAGCCTTCAACAATTTCTTTGTAAGAGGAGACCAATCGTCTATACCAACAGTGTTTAGCTCATGATTTTTACACTTATATAACAACTCCTCCTTCTCAACCCGCGTACCAACTGCTTCAAGCATTTGAAATAGTCTTCCCAGCTGAAATAATAGCAAACGTTGTTGTCAGTAGCACGTGTATATTTGCACATTTAAAGAACAATTATGAGCTCAAAGAAACGTTGACATGGCATTTGCTGAAGCTTACAATCTAGAAAAGGTATTGATATCCATGATTAATCAAATCAACATAATCACCTAAACATGACAGGATAGTTGCAAAGATAGTAGCAAACATAATACAACTGAAATTTCTACAAATATAAAATGAGCTCTTGCGCAAGATGTCACAACAATTTGGATTAAAACCTTTAATATACATTTCAGTATTTCATGCTTTTTATGAAGCAGATGTGCTGAAAGCAACAGTAATACCTGGAGGTAAAAGAAATCATCAAATATAAGCCTTCTTCGGGCAAAATCAGCTTCATCCCGATCCTTAGGTTTGTGAATTCCCATGTAAGCCTAAAATTAATAAAAAAATGTTACTGAGGACATTGTTTACCAAAATAGAAGCCTGACAAGGCATACAATACTCCCACTCATCAAAAATAAAACGTTATGCCTTTTGGCTGCCCTAAAAAGATGCCATTTACATAGTTCACAGAAAAAATAACTTTTACCATCAATCTCTATTACAATATACTCCCTCCATCCATCAACGTTAGGTGAACTTTGATGCAAAAAAGTCAAACTGTACAACTTTTGAACAATCAAATTATATACATGTTTAGCGTACAAAAGTTGCATCAATATATTCACATTAAAAAATGATTTTGTAGCAATTGACATTATATCGTGAGAGAATTTTAAGGTCAAAATCTACTTTTGAAGACTTCTTCTAAAAAAATATGACTGGCATTCATAGCTGGAGGGAGTATAAATGAAACTTTCAAAACAAATATGCTCATCTTTTTAATCTATTCAATTAATAAATCACAGAATACACCATTTGTCAAGATTACAATAGTTTGACTGCATGAATTCTGACAACAGTAGATTTTCACAGGAGCGGCTATGGTAGAAGTTCAAACGGTAAAATACAGCTGATCAGTTATTGCTCAGAGTCCAGCAGTTAATTCTTATACAACATTTTACAACAACAGCAAACCACCTTAGTCCCAAGCAAGTTGGAGTAGGCTAGAGATTAAACCCAATACATAGTTGGTTCAAAAAAGCTTTGTATCTAGTTGATGAACATTCTTTTACAACAATTTACTAAATGATAAAAACTAGAGACTTAGGAAAGGAGCGTATATTTTATTATTTAAAATATAGTTGATGAACAGTGAAGAGATCAGCATGCAGAGTGGTTAACACAGAAATCCAAAGACAAGGAGCGGAGTTTTGTATCCAGGTTCTTACTATAGTTCAATATAAAAAGGTTTCTACTACAATGTTGGTGCAAATAAGTCATGGAACTACTTACATCAAACAGATTAGGCAAGTTGAATTCAATGAGAACATCAGGAGGCATAGGATCAACATCTGGGGTCAGCATCTTCAAGGCCCTGTGCACAGATGCAATTTATTATATAGCTTGATGGAACATAATAATGTGTATGTAGATACATCACAAAGCAGGCTAAGGTGGTTAACTTATGGCTAGCAGTTATTGCATAAAATGCTGACATACTGTAAACCTGAATATTTGATTTGTTCCTTTTTAAATTTAATCAAGAAGCAATTTATCAAGGACACAACCATCAATCCACCTCAGCATCTCTCTTTTTTTCCATTTCAGCCGATTTAAAATTTTGGCTTAGTCGTATTTGCACATGCAGAACCAACAGTTTCAGCTTAGATTTGATGATGAACATAATACATAATGGCGCCAAAATTATGGTCAACGTAGAGGAAAAATCCCTTCAGGGCCTACATTCAGAACTAGAGAGAGAGAAAACACAGCATGCACTAACCTAGAGATAGAGAGGCCCAGCAGACTTGGTTTTAATCCAGCTTTTGATGGGTAAATAGGATGTGGTTTCCTGTCAAGCATACTGCTTTGTTCCCCATCTCCTTCAAGCCCATCAATAGTGTACTCCTTCAGCTCATAATGGCCATTAGAAAGCGCCTTTTTTATCTGCACCGATGGAATTGGTAGGTTATTCACTTATTCATCTACATATGCCGCTAAACTTAGTTCCTTATTCCCCAAGGGTTCAAAAACTAGTTCTTTACAAGAGACAATATCAGAATATCTGCACAATAAAGCTACACTATGGCTATCCTTACGAATGCACTTGGACAATGAACAAATGAGGTTTCATGGTTACATATCACTTTGCACCGTGGCATTACCAAACAATATCAGAAATAAAGAAAGGAAAAAAAGACAATCCTGCAGGCATGCTTCATGATTAGGAAGAACCACCAGAAAGTGACAACAAGTAGCATGCAACAGATAACAATATTTCATTTCACCAACCTTACCACTGACATAAACAAGATCCCCTTCTTTGTGCTTTGCTGACATACAATTAAGAAAATATTGAGAAGAGAAACGTGTGCCACTGAAAAATTTCTTGAGGTGCAAATGAATTGTCTTCTGCTCTACCCCGGAGTGGCTACTCTTAACTGAAGAGCTTAATTCAGTCTCAACTATGGAACAACCAACCACAACCTCAAGAAAACCTAAAGTGGACTTAACCTTGATCCCCCTGAGAACACAAAGTAAGACAAGTATTTACAAGAAAGCATAGTAAAATACCAACAAATTATGTACTGCTTTGTCCAAAAAATGATGCCCACAATGGAGGGCAATACGGAATTTCAGAATATTTCAATAATAATGAAATGCTAGCTCATTTTCTTGTTGCATACTTAAAAATCAATTGGGCTCTTCCAGTGCTTTCTACATTTTGCTCAGAAACTAGCAAGACTTAAGAAATAGTTCTTCTTTAAAAGAATAACTATTATCTTATTCTTATCTGCTCGATCCACACACGCCCACAAACATGAATTTACTTGCTGCACAAAGAAATTCCTTTATAATTCATGGTTTTGACCCCTTCCAAAAAATTGTGCTGTAATAGACTGAACAGCACTAGCTGAGCAAGAACAACGCCATGGGGTATTTTTGAAAAATGTGCTATGGCATAAAACTACTACCTTCTCAAGGCAGTCATATGAACTAAATATTGCTGAGCAAATTAAGCCGAGATATGAGAATCATGACCAACTTCAATGAGTATAAAGTGCAGGAGTTGGCAGCAAGACTAGCTAATATTTAGCTGTCTTGGCAAGGCTATACCCAAATAATAGTGAAGGAAATAGTCCCGTGAAACTTTAACTAGGTAGGTTATCAAAATATTCCGATATATTTCATAAAATTTTCCCTTGCTCCATCATAACCCAATTCATAATATAAACTTGTTCCAGACTATTTGACAGACTTTGTAGAAAACATAGAAACTTTAGATTTTCATTTAAGTTTCTTTTATAGATCTCAAGGACTTTCATGGATTAAATTGCTCATTCCTTTTCTCTTAACTTTATGTGCCTCCTGCATGCGGTGTGTGGCTCTAAACCTCATATGTGTGATATTTAATTACCTGGAAGATATAACAGTACCAAATAACATAATGTACTGCCCGTCTTCTATGGGACCTTGAGGGTTTTGCAGATCTGCATAAGTCCGAGGAAAATGCTGCAATAATTTGCGGACCTGTAAAGGAGACAATAGATATGAAGAATTTTATGGTTTTACCATATCAAAAGAACAATATGAAAGAAGTGACTGGACTGCTTATACCGTATGGAAACCACCATCCTCTAGTTGGCGACACTGCCTACTAGTTGTTCCAGGCAAGCACCTGATACCTTTGTCCAGTACGCCACTGTCAGAGGTTATAGCATCAGAAGATGGCTCAGGGCGAGCTTCCTTGTCAACTGCTGGTTCCTGAGAAATATGTTGTGCCATGAGAGAACTCTCTTCACTGATTGAAATATCATCTATAGTTGTGGGCGTTTGACCCAATGGATGGCATTCATTAGGAAATTCATAAGCCGTCTCCAAATTTCCACCTGAGCCTCGGATGAAATTTGTGAGGTTTTCAGAAAGCACGGTTTCTTTGCACTTCATGTTATTAGAATCCTCATATAGTTCAATAGGTGACGCATCACCGATTTTTATGCAAGGAAACTTTGCAGAAATTTCTGGGAAGTCAATTTCTTTGAAGACACTAATCAACTCAGTAGCAGATTCTCTGCGGGCTCTTTGTTGCTCAACTAAATCCTGTGCATTACTGTAACCCATCAAAACAGACACCTGCAATAGTACATATTTCAGAGTAAGCTCACTGTTTGCAGAAAGTAAAGATGAACAGTAATAGTTTGTTGAGTGTTTTTATGCTTCACTCATGAAATGGGAGTTGGGCAAATCTTCAAGCAATAACAGAACAGGGGGTTAGTAGTTGGAATTGGCCCTTGGAGTGTGCTTTAAATTGTTGCGACTCTTATAGTGTGCAACATACCAGAACCTCTAGTGAATAGCAGAAACAAAGAGAAAAATGCACAATCTGTAAAACTAACATAATTAAGTAGGGTAACCCGTTGGCCTAAAACCAAACAATGACAACTATAACAAGACATATAGACATGGCAAACGAAGGACTTGTTTCTCTCTTGTTCTTAGATGCAGATGTGATATATGTACCTAACATCTCCAAGCATTTCCAGTTAAGATATAAGTATATAAGGATCAAAAGACAGCTAGTATAGAAGACGGATGTGAGAACTGATGAGTAGACAAAGTAAAACATATCAATGATTCAATGCAGAAAAATCAAAGGTTAAAATTAACACAAGTGAGAGAAATAAATTGCTCGTGAGCCACTTACTTTCTTAAGGAGCTTTGATCTCTCAGACGTGCCATCTACCTCCAACAGTTTCCGAACAGATGTGTGATTCTCACGTGAACACCACTGAAAGAGCCTAGAACCGAGAGCATTCCTAAATCTGCAGTCAAGGAGATTGAGTAGATATCCTCATCACTAATGTCCACTCCAAAGTAATGTTTCAGGCACAACTTCGCGGGGAGGTAGTTGAAAATCCTAAATTTCGAACAAAACAGTACCTCATTTTGGAACCGAACCTTTTAGAGCGCCCCCTCCGAAACTCCAAAGAGATTACCCTCGCTAGATTATTATCACTGCCACACTGACGGGAACCGACCACATTTCATGTACGGATAAGGTTTAGGGTTTATTAGAGCTAACATAACAGGCGAGATAAAAACAGAATACCTTGAGCCACAACTGCAAGGAGGAGGAAGCGATCATGGAGTTGGCCACGCAGAAGAGACCCTTCCCAATTCGCCGCGGCGCCCAATTCGTCAAGCGTGCACACGAATACCATTAAATTCCAGCGCACGAATGGATGGGGAAAAGCACGAGATGACGAAACAGGGCCCGCACGACTTCCGAGCCGTCCGGAGACAGCGAGGGGTGCGCCTCCAAGGCACGGACAGCGGAGGAGACCAGCCAAGGAAAGGGAGATGTCGCGGAGCGGGGCGAGGAGTCTGCAGCGCCGTCCGCCTCGTAGGGGAGGAGCCGGCAAACACTTCTCGGCAGCAATGGCGGCCAAGTGCAGTGAAGCCGTGAAGGGATGAAACGTGACCCATTCAGATGTGGGCTAGATTGAGACCAGTGGCCCATGACAGTCCAACACGTTCCGGGCTGATCGAGCTGACCGACGAACAACGGAGTTGGTGCAGGCTTGCAGCCCATTGGCCTGACCTCGAGTCACACATAGCCCAAAACGCGCAGTCATGCCTTTTTCTTCATTTTTCAGGACGTTTTCATTAGCATTGTTACTATATTGTTGTACACATTCTACAAATAATGACAAGAAGCAAATATATACTTAATAATAATTATTTAAAAGGTTTTCCTTCTAGTTCGGTGTTCTTATTTTTCATTTCAACATTTTACAAAACCTAATTGACACCTTTTCTGTGTGTGTTTTAACATTTTACGAAACCTAATTCAATATGTTTTAGATTTTGTTTCAAATTTTGACACACACTGGTTTAATATTTTTGTAAAACATAATGGAACTTTTTCAAACTAGTTCGGCAATTTTAAAACTCTAGTTCAGTAACTTATCTAAACAGAGTTTGTTTCAGTCATCATATATTCTGTTTGGATCCAAGTGCTAATGGGTGAAAATGCTAAATTTTAGCACTGCTCATCTAAACAAGAGTGCTAAACTTTAGCCAATGCTCAAATAATTTAGCTAGAAGGCAAGTGCCAATGGGTGCTAAAACTCACTACGCTAACTTACACTTTCAGACATGCCTTATGTCCGGGCCAACTGTGTTGGTTTGCATCCTTGAATCTCAGCTGTAAAAATAATGTCCAAATCAGGCGACCGACGCGTAGGATTCCAGTTTACGGACACACATAATTCTAAGTTTATTTGTTCCATTTTCTCGGAAGTCGGAACAGCGAGCCTCAAGTATGTCACTTACAAATGAACAAGTGCAATGATAGTTTGACGTGCAATTTCACCTCGAAACCTTCTTCTATCCATTTATTTAGAAACAATTCGGGAGGAGCCTCAGCCTCGCTTCGGAGATGATGGGTTGGTTGATGAGTAATGACAAGGGACCAAAATGCTCAGCAATATCTCACGTGTAGATGTTTCCACGCATGCAAAAAGGAGGATTAAGCCTGTTTGGTTGGCTGGCGGCTGGTGGCTGGTGCTGATTTGTTGTGAGAGAAAAGTACTGCTGACTGGCTGGTGGCTGGTGCTGATTTGCTGTGAGAGAAAAGTACTGCTGGCTGGTGGCTGATAAGCCAACCGAACAGGCAGCAAGGTCCCAAGCTACAAATTGGAGATTTTGAATTTCTTCCTCCCTTTCTATTTTGTTATTTTTCTTTGGTACATCAAAGCTTTTGTTGTCTTGCCTGTATGTTTTTATAACATGTGTCTAGTCCTTTAATAATTGTGGTCTGATGTATTCTCAAAAAAGGATGACTAAAGCCGGAAAGATCCTCCATCATCTAAAAAATTGCAGCGATGGCCGTAAGAGTGTGTGAAGAAAGGGTGGACCAAAACGAATAACAATACTCGTTGTTTAAATTCTTCTATAAAAAAACTATACATATGATGCATGATCACCTTGATATGATTAGATTTTTTTTCTTTAATTATTGAGTTTCTGCACTAGATAAATTATCTCATCTCAGCTTGCGACTTGTGAGTGTGCCATAAGTTGTCTCCCCCTACTTACAGATGCAGATTTTATATAAGGATTATCTGATGAAACAAGCAATACCTTATTATCAGGATTCATTCGCAGACTTGAGTTTTCATTTTAGGCAAAGGAAGTCCACACATATTTCAAGACTCGTATGTATGAACTTTGTAGATATATAGTTACGGACTGTTAGTGAACACAATATACGATCCATCCATAAATATAAGACATATATTTTGATGAACATTTTACTAGCAATTCATGTGATTAATTTGTGTTTTTTGTCTAAAGAAATTGCACCATAAGATTACCATAACAAATCATTTTAAGGTGATGTTTTTGTATCAACTGGTAGAGAAGTTGATGGTCCAAACTTAGTACTTTGGAAGACTTCTTCTCACCAAAACACCCCTTGCATCGATGGAGGTTAGGAGTAGGAGTATATATGTAATAATCTATGAAAAGAAAAGGAGGAATGGATTATCCAGTCAAACTATCTGGTAGTTTCATGAGCCCTTCCAAATGGATCCAGGCATCCAGCACATGGATTTGTGGCTGCTTTCGTGCCACCCACACTTCAGTCCCTCGAATCAAATGGTCAAATTGATTCACGGCGTAGCGTGCCGCCTGGCGCCTGCATGCGTATGTGCCAAGTGGTCAGATAGCTCACCAGTCCTCGTCAGGAGGCCACGACGATATGTCGATGTGTACCAGCAAAACGTAACTATATAGAACGAACTAACAGTGAGCAACACAATGGACCATATATCAAAACTAAATTCAATCGTCCCGGGCCGGACGGACCTAGTGCTACAGCGAGGAGACAACACGGAGGCTCAGAACGGCAAGCAGCAGGGCCAAGCAGCGGGCGCCAGGCGCGCCGCTGGCCCCGTTGAGCTGCGCGTACTCGGCCGGGAGGGGCATGTCGTCGACGGGGAGCGAACACGCCGCGGCTGGCCCCGCATCGGCCGCGGCCGCGACGCCCGCGGCGGACGCCTCGTCGACGGCCATCAGGGCCTGGATCACGGCCGTGGCCGCCGCGCCGTAGCGCGTGGCGTTGCGCTGCAGCAGCCACATGAGCCCCATGAGCTCGCAGTCCCGGTCGTCGCCGCCCTCGCTCGGCCGGCCGGCCTGCTGCTTCTTGTTCCCCTTCCCCGCTGCTGCCTCCGCGCCACCGCCGGGGCTGGGCTTTATCTGCAATATAATGTCGAGACTTGCATCAGACATGATCCACGCTCAACAGATACACATGTCATGTGCACGGTAAGTCTGGACACGATATAGAATTTACTACTGAACGATAATAATCCAATCCACAACGGATAAAGAGCTACTACGTAAAACTTGAAGTTTAACTTCAGTAAGCGGGCGGCATTTAGGTTTATGGGTGAACGGAGAGAGAGGAGACAAGCGCGCAACTGTTTGCACACGTGGAATTCTAGGTGCCAAATTGTACGCGACACAGACACCTTTGGAACTAGCAGTAGTACACTACCAACCTTCATGTGCACACTGCGACATGTCTCGAGCGAGAACCAAGATTAACTTGCATATGGCTCGGCTGTTGATAAAGCAAAGTGAGCCGAAATCTTAGTTACGACGACTGGATGATCTGTCCAACAAAGCAAACGATTCTTCTAATGACATACTCCTAGACCGAGACTTTTCAGGGAGGAAAGGAGGAATAATGGAGTTCATATCTGGGGCCAAATGCGCAGGCAATCAAGGCGGATGCATGTTCCAGCGAATCATTCTCCAGGCCCTACCCAACAAGGCCAAAGATTATTTCAGATCTCATGATTTCCGGCCACTCGCTCGCTCACGCAGTCACACCCCAATCATGGTAACAACTGGATATAGGCAACGGCGAGCCTGTGCACCGAGACACTGGCTACTGTAGCCCCCCGTGGGTGCAGTGTCGATCCGTCCAAGACTTGCGTTCGACGCCATGTCGCCTCAAAAGCACGCCAGGCAAGCAATAGAAAATGGGGAATGCGCAGTTTGGTTGTGTCTGTCTGGTACCCAGGCCCTATTTTCCATCCCCAACTTCACTGTTCGTCAAATTTCACTATTTATCAAAAGGAATCTTACATACATAAAATATTAAACGTGTGTTAATGACAAAACCCATTCCATAACCCCCGGTAACTTTGCGAGACGAATCTAATGAGCCTAATTTGGCCATGATTAGACAACGTCGTGCTACAGTAAACAATCTCTAATGACGGATTAATTAGGCTTAATAGATTCGTCTCGTGATTTCCCGTCCATCCGTGTAATTAGTTTTATAATTAGATCATGTTTAGTCCTCCTAATCTTAGGTTTAGAATTGCTACAGTAAAGTTCGTAAACTTTTTCCCCGAACTAAACAGACCTGAGTGTGATCAATGAAGCCTGCTTAGTGTGCAGGCGTGTGCCTTACCAACTACCCACTCGCCGTTTTGGTACACAAGGTTACAAGACGCCATGACTATGGACATTGGACCCTGAATGTCGATTTGAACTGGAGATGGAAGCGAATGGATCGTTTGATTAGTGCTGACAGGACGGAAACGGAGATTGTTCGAGGTTTCTGTGCCCAACTACTGGTTTAACAGTAATGTTCATGCAAAGGCTTTCAGAGTTGATCACATCGGCTATTCGATCTCACCGTGGCAAGAGCACGAAGGCATTTGGAGCAGCCGGGCGTCCCCGCTTGCGCGCAGTCCTTCTCCAGCCTCCTCGCCGCGGCGTCCGCCGGGGCCCACAGCCCGCCCTCCGCCGGCGCGGGTCCGCACGTCAGCCGCCTCAGCCTGACCCCGCAGTAGCAGAACGCCACGTCGCACGTCCCGTTGCCGCCGCGGGGCCGGGGCAGCGCGGCGCCCCCCGCACGCAGCGCGCGGTCCGCGGCGCCCGCGCACGCCTCGGAGTCGTCCGGCGGCAGCGGCATGTCCACGGCGGCGGCGGCCGGGGTGGGCCTCGCGGGGCCCCGCTGCGACAGCGCGGTGGGCGCGTAGGCGGCGAACAGCCACGCGGCGAGCGCGGGGCAGCAGCGCAGCCTCGCGGGCAGCTTGCCGTCGTCGGCGTCGCAGGAGGACCGCACGGCCGGGAGGAGCGCCGGGGACGGGGCGAGCGGGCACGTGGCCGAGGACCCCGCCAGGGAGTCCGACTGCTCCGGGAAGGCCGGGATCGTGCCCCCGGCAATGGCGGCGGCGGGCTGCACGGGCGTCGCCGAGGGGAAGATGAGTGCCGGGTCGAGCGGCGCTGGGTCCGGCAACGGGGCCGCGGCGGCGCGGTGGGCCGGCGCGCACGGCAAGAGGTGGGAGGCGGACACGTAGTGGAGGAGGAGCAGGATAGTGCGCGCGCGGCGGTGAAGGGGAGGCATCGCTCGACGCTCGTGGCGCGCGTGCGGTTGTGTTGGTTTGAGGCTTGAGGGGGTGGCCGGTGGCGGAGGCCGAGAGGAGAGAGAGTGATCACTGATCAAAGATAGGAGAGGGAGGGCATGCTGAGAGTAGAGGACGCTGTGCGCTTTGCGGTTGTTTCTGAGCCCAGAGAAAGAGAGCAGATGATGACATGGTAGTGGTAGCATGGTTCTTATAACGGCCTCCCGGACGGCAAACCAGCTGCAACCTTTTGCAAAGCTCGTTCCGGTTTTTCGGTTGTTTATTTGGGATCTGAGAAATTTAAATCAGGAAAATTCAATTTAACATCATGCACGTCCCTCTGGACCTAATTTTTGTTCCCTTCTAGCTTACTGCAGCACCAGTATCTTGGCATTGCAAGTTGTACATTTGCCTCGCGCTTCAGTCTGCAACCCAACACTGCACTCTCATTTGTGAGGATCAATGGCAATTTTTGTCATTACTTTGTGATTGCTTTGTGAGCAGATCGCAGCCAACCGCCTTGTACATAGGGATGAAAATGGACGGAAATGGGTGGGAAAATCCTGTTTCCATTTCCGTTGCCATATTTTTTTTACCGGAAATGGGATAGTCGGAAACGAGATCGGAACCAAAATATATGGAATTGGGACTGGGATATACGGGTTCACAGAAACGAACAAATATGGATGGGAACATATCGGAAACGGATGAGAACCGAAATTTAATCTGGGAGCAAACGTTTTAGTGTTCCATTATACACTATACCACAGCTAAACACACATATGGTGTGCCAGTCCCCCGCTGGCTGCAGGTTTGCTCACCATTGTCTACTTGTTTGCACAAGTGCACAACAGCCATGACCAATGGCAAGCGAGGCAGCTACTAGCAATGGCCAATGGCAAGACGATACATCCCGATTAAATTGAATACGGGATAAATACGGGTCCATCCCGGTTAAAAATGGGATCCGCAAATATGGACGCGATACACCCTTACCCGTATCCCGCCCCGTTCTCGGACACCTCTGTTCCATTTTTCGTCTCGTTTCTGTATTTTTCCGTTCCGTTTCCGTAAGGCTAAAAATATAGATCAAATATAAAAACACGGACGGACGGAAATGAGATTTTTTTCTGTCCGTTTTCAACCCTACTTGTACATCAGCTGAGTATGCTCTCAGCCAGCCTGGAGGATGGAGATGGACCGACGGATCCTGGACCGCTGGGCGTACATGGATATTATCATGGGACAGGCTATACATAGACAGGGCACGGTATCTGTGGATAGTATAAAGAAGAGGGTTCAGCACGCGTGCCTGTGTTCTCAGTTCCTGCGGTATCTACACAAAGCGCAAAGCTAGAACTACGCCATCATATGCGCCTAAGTACCTAAGCTGACAAAAAGTGGTAACGCATTGCATGCCCGGCCCCTTGCTTCGTCTCGCTGCTTTAAGCAACGCCCCTAATCATGGCGTCCATCATCTTCTCGTTTGGTATTCTGCAAATAAAGCGTATTCGCCACGTCTATGACGTTCGCCAAGGACAGTGGAAAAGGGTCGACGCCAATGGAACGACAGGAAGGAACAAGGCAACCCTGACTCGGAGAACGGAACGCGGCCCAAGACTGTCGCGACGGGAGCACACGCGCCGGGGGCGCGTGGAGTCAGCAAAGCAAAGCAGGCAGCAAGAAGCCGCGAGGAAAAGGCGCCGGCGCCGCGGCGCCCGCTTCCAGTAAAAACTGCAGCGACCCACGCTGCCGTTGCCTTCCGCGGTTCCGCCGCAGAGACGGGCGCGGCCAAAGCGAGACACCAACACGCCGAGCGGCCTGATCGCTCTCACCCGGCGCGCGTGACGGCGTGAGCGGGTGCGGGCGGGGAGCGAGCACGGCCGGGGAGGCAAGGCGGGGCGGGTCCGTCTTAAAAGCCGCACAGGCCACGTCGCTCCCGGCTTAAATTTTGTGCGTGGACGCCTGCGGCGGCTGTCGGTCACGGGCGCAGGCGCCGGCGCTTCAAGCGAGACGGGACGAGAATGCACGGTGTTTTCGTTGGTTGTTGTTGTTGCCGTCCTCCTTTTCCTTTCTGCAGATTCCTTCGACTTGCTTCCGTCATATATGACTCACGGCTAGTTTAGCTGTTACTTCCATGCCACGCCTGCCAGTCCCGGCAAGCTGCAACATGCCCCGGGTCATGTGTCATCTTCACTTAAAAAAAAGGGACAGGCCGGTGTTGCTTTCTTTTTGTTTGTTCCCTTCTTTTCTCTTGTTCATCAGCCACACAAAATCACGACAAACCTTAACACAGAGCGAACTCAATCTGAATTCCAAGAACACCGCAAAATGAATCGAACAAGTCAAGAAAGGTATTGAGGTGGTCATCTTATATACCAACTACTAAAACTTTATTGGCAAAACAATTATTGTGTATCCTCTCACAAAATGTTTTTGTAGCAAACGCAAAAAAGTGTATGGACTGGTGAAAAAAAAATTGTTCCTTGAGTTTTATGTGCGGGCCGAGAGTCAGCCCAAGGCCCAACGCATAAAGATTGTTGGTGGGTGGGGCCGAGGGTTGCTGGATACACGGCCCATAGTCACACTACCGCAGGCAGGCCTACCTGCCCGAATTTTTTTTATTTTAATTTTTTTTTACGAATTTTCAAAAACAACTTCCGGGTGACAGTCTGTCACCCAACCGCCGTATCATATGGCTACCGCCAAATGATACGGCGGTAAGAACCCAAAACCGCCAAATCAAACGGCGTCTGTCCAAACCGCCAAATGAACTGGCGGTTAGCTACAGTACTCGCGGGTACGTAGCTAACCGCCAAATGAACTGGCGGTTAGCTACGGTATCCGCGGGTACTGTAGCAACATCACAGTTCCTCCTTTTCTGTTAAAAAAATCATAACTTTTTCATATGAATTCGAATGAAGCTAAAATTTATACGAAAATTGTAGATCTCGACGAGATCTACAACTTTGTAGTTCAAACTTTTTTCATTTGAAATCATCTTCATGTTCAAATAATTCACATAATATTCGTATCTAAAATTTGAATTTTAGATCTGAACATTGTCTCGATTATTTGAGCGCCAAAATTATTCGCAACGAAAAAAGTTTGAACAACAAAGTTACAGATCTCATCGAGCTCTACAATTTTTATATGAAGCTTATCTCCAACCGAATTCATATGAAAAGGTTATAACTTTTTGAATTATAAATTGTTTTTTCAAAAAAGGACGGTATGTACTCCCTCCGTCCCACAATATAAGCATTTGTTGACTTCTGCTGTTTACGTTTGACCATTCATTTTATTCAAAAAAATTATAAAAATATCATTTATTTTGTTATGACATGTTTTATCATCGTATATATTTCAAGTATATCATAATTGTTTTTATATTTTCATAAATTTTTTGAATAAGACGAATGGTCAAACATGATCCACGAAAATCGATAAATGCTTATATTGTGGGACGGAGGGAGTAGGAGACATGCATTGATGTGGTTGATGTAAATGCACGCTTGTACCATAACTCTTGTCATAAAAGGACGGTACCTTGTGAGTACTTACCAAAGATGTCAAAGTTACATCACAGGATGAAGCGACCATGGATCTGATCTGCAAATGCCTCTTGTATCTTCTGCCTCAGCGATGGACCGTTGCTTTGTCTAGTACTCGCACCGGATTCAGTAAAAAAACAAAGCATTCATGCCATGTTTCAATGGAAAAATTACATGAGAAACAATTCAATCCCGAAACCACCAAAAAAACCTCGAATTTAAGCGGCACCTTGAATGCTTGCTTCAAACAATAGCATAATTACTTGGGTCTTCTTAATTTCATTTTTTAATAAAAGATATTTAAAAACCCCGAACTGTTTCCTGTAAATTTTCTAGTCGAATTTACTAACCCAGTAGAGATATCGCCAGTCACCAACGATCATCTGCTCACCCAGAATGTATCGTCTCTTTAAAAAGAAAACTGTGTAACTGTGGAGCTGTGCGTTCTCTGAACTACGAGCTGCTCTCAGCTCAAGTAATTTTTGATAGAATTCAAAAATTTAAACTTTTTTGAAAAAGCAGTTTATAATTCAAAAAATTATAACTTTTCATATGAATTCGGTTGGAGATAAGCTTCATATGAAAATTGTAGAGCTCGATGAGATCTATAACTTTGTTGTTCAAACTTTTTTCGTTGCGAATAATTTTGGCGCTCAAATAATCGAGACAATGTTCAGATCTAAAATTCAAATTTTAGATACGAATATTATGTAGATTATTTGAACATGAAGATGATTTCAAATGAAAAAAGTTTGAACTACAAAGTTGTAGATCTCGTCGAGATTTACAATTTTCGTATAAATTTTAGCTCCATTCGAGTTCATATAAAAAAGTTATGATTTTTTTTAACAGAAAAGAAGGAACTCCCGCGAGTACTGTAGCTAACCGCCAGTTCATTTGGCGGTTTGGACATACGCTATTTGATTTGGCGGTTTCGGTTTCTTACCGCCGTATCATTTGGCCGTATCATTTGGCGCTATCATTTGCAAAATCTGTCACCCAAAAGTTGTTTTTGAAAATTCGTAAAAAAAATTAAAATAAAAAAATTCTACCTGCCCCCTGGCCTGATAGTGCCGCGCGCAGCCTCATAGGCCCCTGAAAATTTTTCAGGGTATTAAATGCATCTTTGACCACTAATTAGGGGTATTAAATAATGTCAGTTTACAAAACTACCTCCACAACCTCTAGTAAATTTCCGAGAAGAATCTAATGAGGCCTTTGACCGCATGATTAGAGGATGATTAGAAGATGGTTACTGTAGCATCACTGTAGCAAATCATGGATTAATTAGGCTCATTAGATCGTCTCGGAAAGTTACGCTCATCCGTGGCTGGGTTTTGCAAATAGACTTCATTTAGTACTCATGCAAAAAAATTCCCTTTTGCAAATTTTCAGGGGCCATCTAAACACGGCCTAGGCTCATACCTCATAGACGCGACGCTGGCTTGCCTAGCATCTCCAATGTATGTATAGAGACGCCCCCGGTGCCATATCCTCTGTCCTGATGAAAATCCCACAATGTATAGTACTTGCTTCATTATTGCATTGGGGTCTACATGCGAAATAAAAAAATTTACCCCCTTCAACCACCGTAGTCTCCGTCCTCGCGGATAGTCCAGAAATCGCCGCAGCCGTTTTCCTCGCCGTGCATCACGAACCTTCCTCTGCTTCTCGTCCTTTCCTGTTGCCTTTCCGATCCGCAATTTCAGCCTTCCCCAACACTAGTACCCATTAAAGCAGATCTGCGCTGCCCAAGTCCACCCTCTTCCATACCGCTCTCGTCCTCTTCGCTCAATCCAGCAACAATCAGCAAGTCCGGGCAAATCCATGGGAGCCACGCGCCGGCGATTCATGGACGCTCCATGCTCCCTCGATCTGCCTCCTCTTGGTGACGTCCCCAACCTGTGCGCATGCAATAGGCAGCGGGGTCGAGGGCAGTATATGGCGAGGAGGACAGGGTGGCGCTGGAAGCAGCTCCGGCAGCCGCAGCAGGTAGCTTCATCTACGCGGGCGGGAGCTGCAAGCAACAACGGCTGCCGGTAGGGGAGAGAAAGGCTTGACAGAAAAAAATACTTTTTTATTGTATTTTTTTTTTGAAAACAGGAAGTATTTTATTACTCATAAGCAAAGTACAGAGATGGGGCAAAACATCCCCCATTGAAAGTTTTCTAGTGCCATCTGGCATCTGCACACTACAGTTTTGAGAATGCCCTAAAGCTTCACATGAGTAAAGGCAAGAACTTGGAACTGAAGCCTGTCTTGCCTGCTTCGCGAGCTTGTCTGCAACTTTGTTGATTTCTCTTCCGATCTTGATGACTGAGTAGCGCATTCCTCTTGCAGTTTCTTCCAGGTCTGCAAGGATTGGTCTGAGAGACCAATGACCTGGATTATGGCGTGGTGATCCTTCTTGTGCGGTAGCCGCCACCACCTGATTATCAGTCAGCAAATTGGCTACCTGCAAGTTCTCGCTCCTATACATGGAAGCAAGTTCTCTGGTTCTCCCAGATAGGAACACCCTCACACAGGGGCGAAGCCAGGATTTGGTTATGGAGGGGGCCAATATCCACAACAATCAGAGAACATATAAAATATCAGTGTTTTTAAATATCGTAGTTATAAGTCTTTTTCATTTAGCTTTCGATTAGGATTTGCAGTAGTGTTGACACTTGAACCAACTAGCTTATAGAAACAATCAAGTATCTTTAACCTCTTCATCTTGTTTGAGCAACTGCACTATAATTGGACAGATTGACTCAGGTTTATTACTATAAAAAATTGATATACAAAAACCATTGTTCAATGCATGAATACAAAATTGAACCAGTAGTCTAGTAACTAGAGTGATGTGTGAGATTTTGATATGGGTATGGGCTAGGTAGACTGGGGAGACTTGAGAGTCAGGAACGTACATTTCTCTGGTTGTTTGATCGCTTGTTAAAATAACAATCGTGGCGGTCGGCAATGTTTGGAGCTGCGGCAAAGGCACGTACCTGCAAGGCTGCAACGATCGGCATGCTCAGTCTCCGGTGGGTAGTGCCGCGGTGGTCATATAGGGTCTGCGGGCGCCGGGGAGTCCAATAATCGAAGACCAACAGTCGCGCATGCAGAGGTGAATGGAGATATGGGACGGTTGAGGCTTGGCCTTTCTGGGTTTAATTAACGAACTCTGTAGAGGGGGCCATAATCAAGAAGATTTATGGAAGATCCTCTAGAATTAGGAGAAGGTTGGGGGGTGCCAGGCCCCCCTCCGCACCCCCTGTCTTCGCCACTGCCCTCACAATGTATGGACCCGGTCCAAGGGGCATAGGACCAGCCAAGGAACGCACATTGGAGAGACCTAAGGCCTAAGCCCGTCGTCGCTACTATCTAGCTGGGTCAGAAACTACTGCATGTCTGTTGTTTGCGTACTGCATCCATCCATGGCGTCACCTCCCATTGCTTCGCAGCTCATCATCGCATGAATGATGAATCAGTTCACTCACTTGTCATTTAACCTTGCTTCGGGCGTGTTCGGATGGGGATAAAAAATTGATCCTGTATTAAATGCTACTTTGACCGTTAATTAAGGGTATTAAATAAAGTCAGTTTACAAAACTACCTCCACAACCCCTGTCAAATTCGCGAGATGAATCTAATGAGGCCTTTGACCACGCGATTAGAGGATGATTACTGTAGCATTACTGTAGCAAATCATGGATTAATTAGGTGCAGTAGATTCGTCGCGCAAAGTTGCACTCATCTGTGAAAAGGTTTTGTAAATAAACTTCATTTAGACCCTCATGCATGTGATAGTAATCTGGGACAATTTTTTTTTTTTGTCCCGGGCTGCCGAACACGCACTTCATTGTTCTATTGTACAGCTAGTCTAGATCATTGGACAGATATTGCCTTTTTTTTTAAAAAAATAATCTCGTTAACTGGCTTGAATGTGTTGCATTGTATTTATGCGTCTGAATTTCTTTATGGTCTTTTTGCCTTAGCTCATGACGTTTCGCAGGGATCTCCTGAGAAGATGTGGGAGCCAAACGAGACGCGCATCAATGCGAATGACAAGGCCATTCAAGGACTGCCAGCTGAAGAAATACACACCAAACTCTTTGCCTAAAAAGCAAATCAGGACTCTTATCCTGAAATTGTATATTTGCGTTCGTGGCGCGATCTCGTTGGTCCGCATCGCACCGACCAGTCATCATCCAACTTTGCGACGTAATTGTTGATGCCTTTTACGGTCAACGCATCGAGTTGCGCTAGCTCGTATAGATCCGCAACGGATCGGTTAACTGCAGCACATCCAGGCAAAACCAGTGAAACCGGTTTATGGATCCGGTGAAACCGGTTCTTCGAGACTTGCTGCGTCAGCCTAAGATCGCCGGTCCGGGAGGGACCCCGTCAGGGCAGGCGCGCCTAGGGTTGCTCTGAGGTCGGCAGGCCACTCAGAACGCCGTCAACGCCGTAGAGACGAAGCACGAAAGAAATTAAGGTTGGAAAAGTTAGGGTTTGGAGATGACAAAAAAGTAAAGGTATTAAGTGATTGATCGATTGGATAAACCTCAATCGGCCGTGGCCCTTTATATTTATAAGGTGGGAAGATTTTGCCCCGCAAGGAAAGTTCTATTACAACTCAGATCTACAAAAAGAGTCCAAACCTACTAGGACTCGGAGAAAACCGGTTCCACCGGTTTCCTAAACTGGTTCCACCGGAATGCCCTGTCAGACGGGCAACAGGAACCCAAACCAGTTTCACCGGTTCCTAAATCCGGTTCCACCGGTTCTTCTGTCAAAACTGTTCCGTGCCAATTTTGATCGTCAACATATGCCCCCTGTTTTTGGGTAAAGCTTGCGTACCAGAAAATATATCAGCACGAAAAAATACTCTTGGGGGCGATGTTTAAACAAAATCCATCGGTCTTTTCATTCTAAGAGTGATATTCAATACTATCGGCCATGTAAATTAAGCTTCCTGCCAAACACTCGGATAATACTTCTTCAAATACCTTCTATTGAGAGTTTTTGGCAGCCGCTGACCTTGCAAAGTCTCCATCATATAAGAATTGCCGAAGATTAGATTACCTTGGAAGGGACGCGAGACGAAACCCCGTGCCCTGGCTCCGGCACTCCGCTAGCCTGGGTAGAGGCAGTCAACTAGCAGTGACCGCCAATCGCGGCGCTCGTCGACGGCCAAACCGGGCTACATTTCAACCGGCAATCATGTGGCCGCTCCGCCACGCCACACTCTCAGCAAGGCAAAGCAAAGCAGAGCAGAGAGAAAAAAAAAAGAAGAGGGCGTGTGATAGGCGAGGCCGCGCGCACGAGCATATAATTTTCGGTTCCATCGATCGCGATCGCGCAGAACGACGACGGGCCGGGTAGGTGCACGGGCGGCCAAACTGTCTGTTCCTGACGTTCACATCGTTGCTCTGCTCTCGCATGCCTCCGTGTCCCCGCTCGTGCTCCTCGCTCCGTCGCGCCTGCCCGGCCGGTCCCGAACCTGCATCCTGATCGATTTCTGGTCGATAACCGAAGTCCCGGAGTTTTAGGCTGTTCGGAACGCCGAGATCTCTCTCTCTCTCTCTCTCTGCCCAACTATTTCAGAATTCAGATGGGACCGGACTGTGTTCCTTGGCGAACCGTCCTCGCTGTGTCGCTACGAAGGCGATACAGCTCGCGCAGTTAAGGCGCGCGCAGCGGAAGAGAACATTCGAGGTCGCTTTCCCCGGCGTCACGGTCCCGGCCGGACAATCAGCGTGACGGGGCGCCTGACCGGCGAAGCTTCCACGGCCTCGACTCGACATATGCCAGGGCTCCGAGCGAGCAGGCGATGGCGCCGCTGATGACTCGGGTCGCCGTCGGCCGCATGCGCCAGGGAGATGCCGACGGCGACGCTGACGCCTGAACCGGCAGCAAAGTTTTTCCTTTTTATCTGCGTTTTCTTACACTGCGTGTGCGCCGGAGTGTGGACGGGCGGCTGGTTGGGGCAGGTGAGTGCCTGGCGTCATGAGGTCGTTAGGCTTAGGCGTGAGGGTAGCTCAACGAGGAGCATCACATGCTCTGGCCTCTGATGGTGCGCGCGTGCTTGGATGCTCGCGGATTTTTCTTTGACGATGTGAGAAAACAAAGGCCAAGTCGGCACCGGTTGCTTAACTTTTTTTTATCCCTTTTTTTTAGTCGTACTCCGCATCAATCAAAGGTCCCACTAGTACAAGTGAAAGGATGTGTGTTAGCTCTGCGGTGCCAAACTTTACCCGTGGAATGGGAATATGGGATCCTTTTTCTCTGTGAATTCAAAGCATTTTCTTGCTGAATATGTCATGGTTTGCAGGATTTTCTGCAATAAAGGGTGGAACCTTTTCTGTGCTATTACAGATTGCGAGATATTTTCTCAAGACCACAAGCAGTATTTACAAAAGCGTTTGTTGGCATTGCTCAAAGAATGAAACAATCTTGCCTGCTCCCAAGGATTTTCATGTCGATCCATGCTGCTGTTACCTCTTCACCGTTCTGCTTGCTTTTGTGTGTTGACATCTCAACTTTCACCTTTAACTTCAACAGAAACTCAAGAAGAGAAAAATGAGAGGGACAAGGCAATCAAGGATTCAAGGCCCTCATCTATCGCGGCTCGATCATGGAGATGGACACTTCATTGACGGACTGCGTCTTGGTCGTCTCGGTCTTCATGGCGAGCGAGAAATCGGACCCGGACGCCTTCTTGAACCTCGCGAACAGCGGCGGCTGCGCGGGCGCCGGCATCTGCATCTGGTCGCTGATGAGCATGAGCACCACGTGGGACATGGTGGGCCGGAGCTCCGGGTTCTCCTGCACGCACAGGAGCCCGACGTGGAAGCACCGCCACGCCTTGTCCCTCGAGTACGACCCCGCCAGCGACGCGTCCATGAACTCCGCCGCCTTGTCCTCGTTCCACAGCTTCCATGCCTGTCGTCAGTCCAGAGAAAAACAGATTTGCCCTCGTCACTCCTTCGTCGGGATTGAAACGTTCGCGACTGTTTCATGAATTCATCAGATTCAGAGAGGTTTTTGGGGGGAAAGGATTTTTACGTCTTGGATCAGGGTATGCTGGTGCTCCTGAAGGTACATCGAGCCGTTCCGCTGCCCGCTGAGGATCTCCAGCACCAGCACGCCGAAGCTGAACACGTCCGACTTTACCGAGAACACGCCCTCCATGGCGTATTCAGGAGCCATGTACCCGCTGCATTTTAGAACCTCAGGTCATCAGCTCGATCCGGCAAATTAAGTTGTGCACTAGATGAGTCACTCATGAGAAAATGTTGTGGTAGTTGTATTGTGCTGCTGCACTTACTATGTGCCAACGACGTGCCCGGTGTTCACCTCGTTGCCCCCCTCCTCGAAGATCTTGGCCATGCCGAAGTCGGAGATCTTGGGGTTCATCTTGTTGTCGAGGAGCACGTTGCTGGCCTTGAGGTCCCTGTGGATGATCTTGAGGCACGAGTCCTCGTGGAGGTACAGCATGCCGCGAGCGATCCCCAGGATGATGCTCTGCCTCATCTTCCAGTCCAGCTGCCCACTCTTTCTGGTATCTGATCACACAAATTCTGATCAAGTTAATCCGCCATTTCTTCAAAGTTTCAGTTTCAGAATTCTAAATTGGACCTACGGAGACCTGTCAGATCAACTAACCACCAAACCTTTTAGAAATTCTAACCAAGGTTACACGCATGACGCACATGATGCCACACGATTTTTCATGCTAGTACTTAGCTTCCCATTGACCTATTTCGCATCGATGTAGTAGAGTGATTTGACCTAATTGACTCAAAAACAGTAAACTACGAGTTAAGAGCCCAAGAACTGAAAATTTGGTGTGACCATGTGCATCTCCCCCATGGGCATGCGTATCAGTTTCAAACCAGCCATCGACCAAATCTGACAGACTGTACATTCTGCCATACCAACCAGACTAATCTCAACCGCATTCGTGCTCCATGACTACAGAGTAATCCTACAGACGCATGATCTGGCACGAGAAATTCACGGAGCAATTGACGGAAAGAGTGACTGACCGAAGAGGAAGGCGTCGAGGCTTCGGTTGGGGAGGTACTCGTAGATGAGCATCTTCTCGTCCCGCTCGACGCAGCAGCCCAGCAGCCTGACAAGGTTCCGGTGCTGCAGCTTGGCGATCAACTCCACCTCGTTCCTGAACTCCGCCGCGCCCTGCCGCGACCTCGCCGACAGCCGCTTCACGGCGATCTCAGCGCCGCCGCCAAGAACACCCTGAACGAGCATACCCATCAGCCGATTCAGTTAATCTCACGCAAAGAAGAACATTTTTACTGCAAACCCGGCAAGAAATTGACAGATGGTCCCGGGTAATTACCCTATAAACGGGACCGAAACCGCCTTCGCCGAGCTTGTTCTCCTTGGAGAAGCTGTTGGTGGCCTCATGGATGGAGGTGAGGTCCATGAGAGGCAAGTCTGAGTTGGACATCGGCCGCAGCCTCTCTATCTGAGCTCTCCTGACAGCTGCAAGGACCATGAGGTGATCTCGTCATAACTAACATGACAACAACCGGTACAGCTGTAGCAGAACAAATGCAACAAATGCGGCATGAGCTACGGGCTGAAGCTCACCGTTGCGCTTCCTCCATCTCCAGCAGTAGACGCAGTAGAAGAGGGTGCAGACGATGACCACCACCAGGATCGACACCATGATGGTCATCCCATTCTTGCCGGAATGGCCTGGAGCAGCAGAAGCAGCAAGAACACCATCAACAATTCAATCGCCCCAATTCTGGCCTTAACTGAACACCACTGATCGACATGTCTGCAACAACGAAGAACTCTGGGATGAACATGTACCTGAATCGTCTGGGCTTGCAGGCGCTATGTCCATCAGCCGGCGATGCTGAAGCCGGTACGGCGGTCCAGCCATCTGTTCTCCTGTATCCTCCATCGATCTTGGAGCTCCGGCCGGGAGAATTAATGGCGGGGCTCCGGCCTGTTCGTTTGGATATCTCTTGTACCAGTAGGTATTGGGGCGAATTGCTGTAGCTAGACTTTTGGGATTTGTTAGTGGCGCTGTTGTGGTGGCTCAAGCACAAATAATAAATATGAAGGCATATATGTATATATGTAGCTCTGCTCTGTGCAGGTTGTTGAGTTGAGGGGTGAATAAGATGGGTATGCAGCTGCGAGGATGGTGACGGAGAGGGAGGGGGCGCGCTGGGCCGCTGATGGCTGCTGGATGAGCTGGTTTTCAAAGGTTCCTGCCAATATTTCATGTTTGTCCTTTCAGGACTGCCAAAATGCGGAGGTTGACCATGCAAATGAACCCATCCGTAGCGTCTAAAAATCCCCTTTTGTTATGTTTGTGGAGGACTTCTCTTTTGTTTTCTGACACGGGACGGCAGTGGATGAATGGATACTGGCTGCTGGATACTTCTCTTTGTCCTTTGCCTTTTGTTTTCAGCCCAGTTTCTTTTCTGCCAACAGATTGTTCTGATCCGATCCGGCTGCATAATGTAATAACACCCTTGCCGTGTGATGTGAACCAGTTCATTGTTAAAGCAAGCCTCCAACAAATCCACTTGTCCTTGTCCGCGCAAAAAAAAAAAAAATCTACTTGTCCTTGTCCACAGTTTGGCACGACCAAGAGGGTGTTAGTGCAATAGAGCACCAACCCAACACATACGTAGTAGTACTATTTTGTTTGAGACGTGCGCGTGTGAACTCGCCGTGCGCTGGAACCTGAAGGCATGTCACCAATAAGAAACCGGATAGTTGCATATCAAGTAAAAGGAATGGGACTGTTGCGCTTTGTTCCTTTTGACGAAACAGGATAGTTGCATATCATCACAGCTGGGCTCAGCACACGCTGCCGGTGTGTACGTGACGAACAGGTGGGGCCCGTTGAAAGCCACCTCATCGGTTCAGGGATGGTTTTGGAGCCTTGGGTCAAATGGTCAAACCACCTCTCGGATCCAGGTTGTGGTGGTGGTGTCGGACGGTGGTGCGCGTTTCGGCACTGCCGGTGGGGCTCGGCTCGGCTGGAGCGTGGAAAAACGGAGACGGGAGATGTGCTCCGTGCACCGCGCAAGAGCATTGGAGATTTGGAGCAACGTCTACCCATAATCCTTGGCTGTGGCGGTTTCGCTGTCACTGACACCTGGGGGCCAGGATGCACTCCGTACGGCCCATCAGTCCATGTGTCGATCGAGCGCTATATATATGTGCGTACGTAGCACGACGGAGGTGCACGGCTCGATATAAAATTAGGGAGCTACTAACACGTCGCTGATCATGGCTTTTGTTTATCTATGAATTAAGGGCTTGCGTTTGGGGGAAGGGAAGCGTTTTGGTAAAGAACCATGCGGCGCGTTGGTCAAGCGAGGGGGATTGGTCCATGCGAGTCGCGCGGGGGAGGCCAAGATCGAGATGGGGAGCAGAAATGCTTTGACTCGGGTCCGAGTAGCAGACTTCAGCCATGCAGAGTAGCAGGGGCTTGTGGTAAAGAGAACAGTCTTCTACAGAGGACACGAATGAAGCAGGGCAGATCGGATGTGGTTGGTCCTCTGCAGCCTTGCAGAGTTGCACTTGGTGATTTGAGTCAATTGCCTCATTGCCACTAGAATTTATATCGATTACTTCAATGCCATTGAAATTTTTCACTTCCTTTCAGTGCCACTGTTTCAAATTTCCATTCTCTTGGTTGCCATTTTCGGTTAACTCTGTTAGCTTGCAGTCACTGACAGCTTGGGACCACAACTGCCCCTCCGTTATCCTTCCCTAGATGCACGTCGACACGTCGTGCGCCCGTGCCTGCCCAGTTCGGCAACCAATCGGCCAGAGGAGAAGTGCCTCAGGGAGCGCACGGCATGCAGCCTGTGCGAGCGCTGGCGGCCTCGGGGAGCACGCGGCCGCCGCGGCGGATGCCAGGCACGAGGGCGCGCGTCATCAAGACGAGGTGGAGGCCCCCCTGGCCGAGCATGGCCAGCACAGGATCCGTGTCTTTCACAGGAGGGTTGACCAAGACCCTCTATGTTTGTTTGTGACCACCCTCTGTGTTTGCTTGTGTCCTAATATGCATTGTTTGTGCAAATGAAATTGCTGTCTGCACCCGTGCAGATCAAGTGCAAGGACGTCGTGCTGCACGAGCACTTGCACGACATGCATGGCCAGCTCGACGCGAATAATCGTGTATATATTCGTCGCTCGACTAGGGGCAGCTAGCGCCGCCGAACACGAAGCAGTGGCTGCCAGAGAACACGTCCTGCGTGTTGTACAGCATGAACGGCCCCAGGTTGCTTGGATTCGCGTCGATGAACCCAGTGACGATGACAAGAATGTGCACGGTGGGCTTGACCAAGTTGGCGCGAGAGGCCAGCATCATACCACCGCGATGGGGTTGAACTCATTGTCGTTGTACCCCTCGGCGTCAGCGCAGCGCGCCAAGCTCGTCCGCATTGGTGGAACGGCCTGTGAAGCTGTCCTAGAGGAAGACCGGCCGGGCTTGTGCCAACTGCCAAGCATCCCGTAGCTTGTGAACGACAGCACTCGACAGCGAGTACGGACTTAACGGAAGTAAACAAGATTTAACGGAAAATGGCAACTAAGGGAATGCAAATTTAGAATAGTGGCAGTGAAGGGAAGTGAGAAATTTTGATGGCATTGAGAGAATCCATATAAATTGTAGTGGCAATGAGGGAATTTACTCTGGTGATTTGGCGGGCTGCTCGCGTTAAAGAGACGAGAGAAGAAGCGTTGCACAGGAGCCGCCGCTGTCGTCTCCTGCACTCTGCACTCTGCAGACAATACACAAAGTAGCGTGATTGCGTGAAGGCTCCAATTGGCCCAAGCCCTTTTTTCTGTTAGGGAAGCCCATTTTTCTCTTGAGAACAGAAAGGCCCATCTATTCGGAGAGCTAATCCGTTTCCCAAATTGTCAAGTCCAAATCCAACTTTTTTTTTCCGGGTGAAGTCCAAATCCAACTTTGTGGACGAGGACTTTTATTGTGGTCGCAATTGCCATCGACTTTTTTTTTGGTGCAATTGCCATCGACTGTTGTGTGCGTGACCTTCCTATGGTACCCACCGGCAGTTTTTCATGCATTTTTCACATGTTCAGTGAGCAATGGCGCACCTTTACGGCTCCAAGCACCTTTATGGCACCTGCCTCCAATAAGCAGTAACTCGAGAGGCGAGCAATATCTGAAAATTATGCCGTTGTAAAAGCTTGGAAAGAGTCTATTTGGCACCCTATACAAATAATCAACTCGACTTACTAATCACACGAATCACAATTCATTCTGGTAAAACTCTGCCCGAATTGAAATTTGCCTCCTTTTTTTTCTCTCCTTGTACAATTTGCATTTCGGGATCACATTTTGTGGGATAATACATCCCGCCATTTATTCTATGTTAGAAACTAAATTGAGAACTCATGGTTATTTTTCATGCATTTAATATGATGGGTTAAATTCTCACACTTGGTTATTTTTCATGCATTTTTAAATATGATTGTTATTTTTCAAGAATATGATGGTTATTTTTCATACATTTTTCATGCAATTGGTTGGTAACATTATGTGTAGAAAGCATTTATTTGCATTGGTTGCGAGAGAGAAAAATGCAAATCACTACACATACTTTATCAGAAATCTTGGATTCTAGGAGACATGTTGAAATGTATTTGGTTTTAATGTTCGATTTTTAATCCAAATTTAATATACTACTAGATTTTTTTCATCCTTGCAAACTGAATCTTTAACGTCACCCAGCTAGTAAAATGAGTGAAATGAGGGGGTATTAATATAACCAATCTCTCCAGAAGGCCAATGCCTAGTAATGGGACTCTGTTACCAGTTACCTGTTCGTGTTTCGAACAACCCAACTAGCATAACATGAAAAAAAGGGGCAGTACACAGGAAGAGAATTGTTACAAGGATTAACAGAATGTTAAACCTCCCTTATAATATGGAGTGCCTCAGTACCATATCTTTCCCCTAAAAGAGCTAATCAGTTGGGAAAGAGAACAAGACCAAAGCTAGTACTTAATTATGCATCAGCCTCATTATCTATCTTCGAACGAGCTGGTTCGTTATTATTAGTACAGTGACTTCTATCATATCATTGTGCTTTTGCTCCAGAGCTATGTCTTCCCTTCTAGCTAATTCAGCTCTCCCCTCTTCGGCGCCGACGACAAGATGGCGTCGAGCGCCTCCCTCACCTGGGAGATCTCCGGCGCCTTTCCTCCCTGCGCCGGCCAGAACTCGTCTGTTGCAAGAACCTGCAATGATTGTTGGTCAATCACAGGGTTAATCACTGCACTGCACTGGCATGCACATAATTAGCACCATGTTCCCTCTAAATTGCTCATTAAGCATGCAAGTTGCGTGTAGTACCTTGACCTGCAACTGGAGGAACTTGACGTAGCTGATGGCCTTCTCAAGCATGGTGACCAGGTCGACCTTGGTGCCGTTGGGCACCAGCTCCTGCAGCGTCCGCAGCCGCTCGCTGATCCGCTCCCTCCGATTCTGCGGCAAGAACGACGGCTCAGATCAACGGAGCTGTGCAAAGAATTGAAGCGCTTCCGTCGAGCTAAAAAACTTCAATTCCGGTCACTGAAGTTACCTTGGCCGCGAGGCTCTGCGGGTCCTTGGTCGGGGCGGTGGGCGCCGACTTGGCCCTGCTCGTCTTCCTGCCCGCGCCGCACAGCTTCTTGGCATTGACGACCTGCGGCACCGCATCCTGCATGCACGCGCGCGAGCGAACCGTGAGGAATTCTGTGCGAGATACATGTCCAAAGAGATTGAAACGGCGGACAAGCTGTGCGGAATTGCGATTGCGCGGCACGTACCACGTAGGTCCGCTTCTGCGAGGCGCGCGCCGGCGCCGCGCGCTCTGGCGAGCCGGCCGACGTCGACGTCCCCGGGAACAGCAGGCCGAACGCCCGACCCTCGCCCGACGACGATGCTCGCTCCGTCAGAGTGAAGCACCCCGTGGCCGCGTCGAAGCCCACGGACGCCGTCAGCGCGTGGCGCGCCTCTGGCGCCGCGGCGGCGCCGCGGCTCTGGTCCATGGCGTCGATCCACGCGTCGCACTCTTCCTCCTCCTCCCCCACAGCCGCCGCGGCGCGGTCGAACGCCAGCACGGACGCCGAACCGGCGCTCGCCCAGGCGTCCCCGCCGCCCGCCACATAGGCCGCGCCGGCGGATCGCGCTCCCCCGAACAGCGCCGCGGCGTCAAAGCCCAGCAACGCGTCGTGGCCGTATCCGAGAGCGTCGAATGCCGCCGTCGCCTCGGCGCTGTCGAGGCCGCCGTACGCCGTGTGCTCTCTCACTAACGCCATGATCACGATCAGTAACCTCTGTTTGCTACTTGGAGACGAAAGAAGTGGCTACTCTGCACGGCAAACAAGGTCGCTAATGCTAAGCTGTTGTGTTCTGGAGGAGTGTGATCCTTTCGCGCCATGGGGTGCGTGGCTTATATACGCGACTGGTGAGTGGTGACGCCATGCACATGGGAGCCAAGGAGGATTTCCACAGATGCGGCTAGATGCATTAATTGCGCGTGGTCGCCGGAGCTGCCGATCAAATTGGCCAATTGGGGATGCGGTTAAAGTGGTTACTAGGGATTAAAGATCGCAGGATCATGTGCATCGGATACTGTTTTTTCCATAAGGGCTTAGCCCGAATTTCATTACCAGAGATAACGAAATCACAACAGTTCAACCAGTCATCCGAAACAGCTCACGCAAGCCATACAGTTCCACAAACGCACCACACCACAGGGTGGCCAACTACCAGAAACTAAAAACCCCACCAAAACCACAACGATTCAAGGGCAAAACGCATACGAACTCCGACCCAACTGAGCAAAAACTATACACGACAAACTCCTACTACAAAGAAAGCCGCACAAGCTGAACAATCCGGACCAACTTCCACATTCGCATCCCCTTCATTACAGGATTAAGACTGTCCCGTTCAACACTGTCCACCTTCATCACTGGATTAAAACTGTCCCATTCTCCTCCTCAGCCTGAACTGGATGGAGCGATATCGCCGTTGCACGCAAGGCTTCAGCACCCTTCTCCAGAGTCTTCCTGTCTTCGTCAGCCTGGAGTTCTGCCCAATATAAGAGAAACGATGAAGCATGACAAATGATCTCTGTAGGAGATCTAATTTGCTTATTTTCAAAGCACACTAAATTCCTAGCTTTCCAAATTGCCCAGCAAACGCCAGCAAGGCCAGTCATAACTAACTTTCCCCCATTAGGCAAAAACTTCCTAGTCAAGCATGCTTCGGATACTGTTAATCCCCTGGCTTCCATGCTGGGCAAGCATGCTTCGGATACTGTTGATTTCTGGCCTGAATGCTGGACTGACAGATCAAAACGCAGGGGGACAATTCCCTGCTGTTCTTGAGCTGCTTGTTCTTAGCTTGTCTGCAAGATTAGAAACTGGATGCTCCTTTTTTAGTGCAACGCACACGCTGTGAATCTGTGATTAATGCGGCAACCATGCGTGTAGTTAATGCTGTCGAAAGTATTCCCCTCCCGTTCTCTGTTGCCTGTTGGAGGGTCGATGCTGATCCCGATCCGAGAGCAACTAGCACTCGGCAGCTCCCTTAATTGCGGGTCAAGAGTAGCTAGCGTGCATGCACGTCGACGTGTGGAGAGCAAGCTCGATCTCCTCGATCGTTCATGCACTGATTCGCAGTCAAGTTCATCACATATACATGATCTCCATCCGATTCCGTGCTGGTTTGGCTTGGCACATGACATCGTTAACCATTTTCCTCGCAAAAAAAAAAATCTCTCTCCCATTTTAACAGTGATAAAATCTTAACTGAGGAGCACTGCTTTTCAACTTGTCTCGTGGTGCCACATAGATATATCTCAAAACGTATTTCTTCCATCTAATCTTGATAAGTGGTGCTATGTAGGTCCATCATCTCGAAATTATTGCTGATGTGGCATATGGACCGGACTTTACATGCAAGGCAGCTCCTAGTTAGCTCATTTCATAGAACAGGTTCTGTTTGAGGTATCACCCTACTTCGATATACTATCGACAGCAGAATTGCATGGGTGGCAAGGGGAGAGTTGCGCCACACCATGAATTGCATGGGTGGCAAGGAGAGAGTATAGCACGGTTGCAGACTTTTGCCTGTTCGGTTGGCTTATCAGCTACCAGCCAGCAGTACTTTTCTCTCACAACAAATCAACACCAGCCACCAGCCAGCCAGCAGTACTTTTCTCTCACAACAAATCAGCACCAGCCACCAGCCGCCAGCCAACCGAACAGGCTGTTGGCAGCAAGCGGGAGAGGAAAGCAGTCAGGTGGGAGCATCGAGGGGACGATGCTGCCGCCGGAGGAGGGTGTGTTCAATAGAAGTAGGGCTGATGTGAGAGGTTAAACGAGAAGGTAAGAGGGACCGGGGAGGCCACCATATTAGCCCTTCTTCGGTTGGAGGGGAATTAAGGAGGATTGAAAGGGATTAAATCTCCAACAAGTCAAAACCCCCTCAACCTCCCTCAACCCTTCAAATCCATGGGGGTTCTAGTTAACCGAACAAGGCCTTATGGTAGCTTGGCTTGACAAAGATTAGAGGCATACATGTTTTGAGAGTTCATAAACCTAAGTAGGACAGTGAGAGGAATGTGTCTATTTGGGGCAAGTCCATTTCTATTCCTGTTGGTTAAGCAGATACCGGTGGTTGTGACGGAGCTCGGTTACTGCTTTGTATAGTACCTCCTGCTATCTAGTGAGTTGGAAAATGACTTTTACTGGTCAACTGCTTGACAATTTCACCTCAAACGGAAGGAAGAGAAGGGCCGGGGGGACAAATTCCTCTCGGCAATGTGTGTAGGATTACGCAATTAATGCGGCCAGATTATGGCATTAATGGCACGCGTGGCAGCCCAGGCATGTGGAGTTCATTAATGAAGGCAACTTACTTTGCCCTCCTGAGTCCTGACCAAACTTGCATTGCAGTTGACGTGATCTTCAGCTCTTCCTGGCCTGTTCGCAGGTGCAAGCGCTAGCTCTCTGGTCTCTCTCCATCTAGAAGCAGATGGAGAGAAGGGAAGGCAACCAAATGAACCGACCAGGCGACACAAATCTAACCGTGCAGCTCGGTAGGTTATTCAGCGAGCGTGCGGCATGCCTCAGGGCGCTCGGCGTGCACACGTGCACCGCTGACATTTGGCCATTTGGGCTAGGACACGGCTCGCTGGACCACACGCGCGCGCGAGCGAGCTGCCTCCTGCTCCTGCACGCATTGTTTGTTCGCGAGGTGCGACCAGGGGCGGATCCAGCGGCCTCAAAGCCATTGCTGTCATGATGGATCACAATTAACTTCATCCACGAGTAATCTACAGCGACGTAGTAGCGGTATATTTTTTTTTGAATAAATGTAGCGGTATATTTTTAAGGCGAGCAGTGCGGCAGTGCTCTATGCTCCGAGCGCGTCGTGCGACGCACGAAGGAAGGACGCTGCTCATGAAGCCAATCGGTATGCCTGTTTATTTTTTTTCTCCCTCCACGCATGGGCCCAAACAAAAAGCAGGAACGACGCGGCGGCGGCAGTCAGACTGAAAGCGAAACTTGGGGCTTATTTTATTACAGGGACAGCTCTTGACTTACCCGATTTGCACATGAGCTGTGGGTTTAGAGTTGGTTTGTCTGCTTGTGAAGCATAATTCATTGCCCAAAATGTCAACCTCGAAGCATCATTATATTTGTGGGGAATCTTGCCCGGAGAAGTTAGGTGTTCATGCATCTTTTTTTTTTTTACTTTTTGATGAGTTGATTTACTAGTAGAATATTTTTTTTTCAAAATACAATACAAACCAATGCAACTCATATACATGAATTTACACTTACTGAGAGAGCGCTATATCTTGAGAGTCGAGGTTAACTAAAATGCCCCATTGTTGAGGAGGATGTCGCCCATCGCTAAAACATTAATTAACCATAAATATGAGCACACATACTAAGTTAAGAGACCTGGACCAAAATGGACAGGTTCACCACAAAGACAAAAGAATTTGAGAAATACGTTCGTCTAATTTACTAGAAGAAGTAGAGAGATTTCCCGCGCATTTGCGCGGCTAGTATATAGAATTCAAGTATCTATATATCTATTTTTGCATCTTTATTTTTTCTTAAACTTGATTTTCTTACCGGCGTCCTCTTATTACACAGTATGCCCTTTATGTAACCAAATATTTTATTTTATTTTATACTTTAAATAGTGTTGAGATATTTTAGGTTAATTTTTATGTAATGACGTTGGTGGATAATTTTCAAAAAAATAAAGATATAGGGATGTTTTAGGCTTTTTATGTAATGACAATTGTGGATAATTTTTAAATAGTTACATGGGTATTTTAGGCTAATTTCTACGTAACGTCAATTGTAATCTTTTTTCTCTGATTAACGTGAGAATTTTTATGTCTTAATAGTGAACGTAATTTTCTAATGACATTGGTGGATGATTTTTAAAAATATATATGGATGTTTTAGGCTATTTTTTATGTAACAGCAGTGGTGGGTAATTTTTAAATAGTTAAGGGGTATTTTTGGCTAAATTTACATAATGGAAGTGATGAATAATTTTAATTTTTCTTATTTTCTCCCATTAACGTGGGAATTTCTAGACCTTGAGGGCGAACATGGAGACCTTGAGGGAGAACATGGAGTAATAGATAATTAGGTTTGTATAACTATTAGAAACTGCACCATCCTCACACAAACCCATGGGTTGTTGGGATGTACATCAATGCTGTATCACAGACCCTGCTAGTATACTACTTGTCTACTGTAGCCCTTCCGAAGTACAGCAAGTATAGCTCGGCGCTGAAGCAATCAAGAGCACACTAGCTACTACTGTATATGATATCCACATAATGATCCTATCTGAAATTAATAGCGTAAATTGTCCGTGAGGAATCTATCAGTTGCTCCTACTCCCTCCGGTTTTTTTACATGTCGTATTAGCTTTGTACTAAGTCAAAGTTATCCAAATTTGACCAAGTTTATACAAAAAATAAAAATATCTACAATATCAAATTTGTTTCGTTGAGTTCACCATGGAGTATATGTTAATAGTATATATAATTGATATTATAAATGTCACTATATTTTTCTATAAATTTGGTCAAAGTTTTATAACTTTAACTTAGGACAAAGCTAATACGACATCTATTAAAAACCGAAGGGAGTACTGTTAATCTCTGCAACCCCTGCAATAATGTTCCAGCTTGCAGCGGAGCTTAGATTACACTAGCACCAGATGACAGATGAGGCTGCAATCGTCTTAATAAAAGAAGCCACGCTATAAGCTTGTGGAGTCACCTAATTTCCATTAGTTACCTAGTGGCGCTACTTCACGGCTTGATTGCTGCATCATTTATGAAGCTAATATCCTAATGTGCATTATATAGTGGGTCAACAAATATTCTACTGGTATTGTGAGTTCGGTCATATCGGCCATTCGTGACGCGGCGGAAGAAGAAAAAGCCCGCATGAGTGTCACACTTACAGCCGCAAATGGTTGCCACCGTGAACATTTCTTTTTCCCCTTCTGCAAGGTCGGCAGATCAGAAATTAATGTGCACCATTCGAAAAAAAGAAAGGAATTGAAGTAATGTGCACCGATTCGGGAATTAAATTCTGTCCCGGCTCAAAGAAAGAACTCCTCGTAGTTCTGCACAGTGAACGACAAACTGAATAATTCTGCATAGGAAGGGCAATGGCAAGGGGAAAAAAACGCGGAAAACTTTGCACTGAAATGTTTGCACAGGATTGTGATAAATCTCGAGGTGCCGACAGAACGAATGAACGCCGCTATTGCTGTTGCGAGGTTAGTTATAGCTGCACCGGCCACACACGTGTTGACTGTTGAGTCGTGGAGCCTGGAAGACGAAGATGCATGCTGATTGATGCCCTAAAGAACTTGAGCAAGCAAAGCGCGCGGTGCCCTTTCAGCTAGGAAATGGCCGCCGCAAACTGCAGTGGCTGTTGGAGACCTCCAGCTCGAGCTCAAGTTCCATTCGTGTGCGTGAGAATTTCTATGCTCCTAAACCTAAACTAGCCGGAGCGCCAATTATTGCCAATGCTGCCGCCTGCGGCCTGCCAGTGACTTCCGCCCGGCAGCAGTGACCGCCCGGAGTCGGTCGCACGTTTCTACTACATTACGTTCGTCACTACGGGAGTCGGGAGACTGCCTGTTCTCAGTAGCATCCATCTGTTTTCTAAAATTTGACGCTGGTACTTGATCGCAGTTTCGTGTAGTGTCATGGCTAATTTTGCAGTCCTACTTACCTGGAGTAGACTTGCTGCCATCTGCATCAGATTTATTAGTAGCGCAGAAAACCAGTGGCTGTACGTAATTATGCAGTAGTCGTGGTGAAAGTGAAACACTCTACATAATTACAGTATATTAGACGTCCAAATAAACCTTCAGTGATAATCAAAGGCTTCACATGACGGAGCTCTTAAGAATAGCAGAAGTACCACTACCGGAAACCTCTTGTTTACCGAGTGTCCGACAGTTTATCGAGTGCATTCTATCGGGCACTCGGCAAATAGCCTCTATGCCAAGTGCCTGGAGCACAGCACTCGGCGAAAAAAAAAGCACTCGGCATTCCGAGACTTTGCGAGTCCCAGCCCTGTGACGTGAAAGACACAAAAGAAACGTCGGCAGCATTCAGCAATATATATAGACAGCATTTGACGGCTAATGACAATTAAGAGCTGCCACTACCATTAGTCCTAAATATGAGCTCAGTCTTACCACTCGAACCCAGCTAGGTAGAAAGATTAGCATCGTTTAAATCCTCACTACCAGTGGTCTGTTTTCAGTGGCATGGAGTAGACTAGTAGCCATCTGCACCAGATTTATTATAGTACCGCAGAAAAGAGAAAACAAACGACTGTGTATGTGTAATTGTGTAATGCATGCATAGTACGTAAGTGTTACTTGCGGTGAAAAGCTAACTGAAATGGTGAATTTATTTGTTAGAATGTGGCCCCAGACGTCCATATGAACCTTCACTGATCATCACAAAGGCTTCACATGACGGAGGCTCTTAAGAAAAGCAGAAGTACAGAGGAAAAAATGTCACTTGAAAAACATAAGGCATGCAACTAGCATTCAGCAATTTCGACGTTTCCACTAAGGCCTTGTTTAGTTTCACCAAAAGGCACTAATTCGACCAAAAGTAACGTATTGAAAAACGTGCCCTCTCTCTGCAACACGCTTCCCAATGGTACTTTTTCTACAGGAAATTCGACCAATTCGATCAAACTAAACAAGGAGCTTGTTTAGTTCGCGTGAATTCGATCGAATTGACTCAGATTCCCTTGAGAATTGAAAAAGTAGAGAGAGAGCACGTAGTTCAATACATTGCTTTTGGTCGAATTGGTGCTCTTTCGAGCGAACTAAACAAGGCCAAGGCCTAAGTCAGTTCCATGGAGCACTATGAATCCACAGCTGTGAACTGCGTGCAGTCTGGAACTCTTGATCCGAGCATCGATCACTTTAAATGCAGATTCCATCTGATGATTCAGCGAATATGCAGGATATTTAGATGCACAGGGAACGACCATCATTTTGTGAGCACTTCGAACTTCAAGCAAAAGATACTGCAATTTGCTTTGTAACCAATTGTTAAGCAACTGCTATTCAGAATATAACCAACCAGCGGCTCCACGTACAAGCAACTCAAAGACATTAATGCGAGCCCGATCCTAGTTAGTATTCCGCATCATCCACAGGCGCCTTTTCCGTCT
This sequence comes from Alloteropsis semialata, assembly GCA_004135705.1. Classification (NCBI taxonomy): domain Eukaryota; kingdom Viridiplantae; phylum Streptophyta; class Magnoliopsida; order Poales; family Poaceae; genus Alloteropsis; species Alloteropsis semialata. The sequence goes on along the minus strand of CM014270.1, from coordinate 66,254,831 downwards.
TAATAGGAGGCAGATTGGAATTAGAAAAGAAATTATTGGTTTCGTCCAGAAGCAATTGTATCATCTCCCGATTAGTGATTTGACCGAATGGAGAAAAGGACCCACCAGTTCTACTGCATGTGATTCAGTAGTTATATCTGACTGTGCAGCGCAATCAGCTTAAGTTAAATACTGTGGCCTTTATTGATCATATCTCTGCTGTCGGCACGTACGTGTCGCGTCAGGAATGTCTCCCGCTCAAACAATTCCTCGTAGTTTTACATGGCAAGAGCTCGTATGCATTTGTGGTTTTTCCTCTGTGTTCAAATTTTATAACGTTAAATATGACAGAATTTATTTAATAGAAAAATGGTTAACGTTAAAATAGAAAAAATCTTACTATTACTAATTGGAGACTTCTTTTGAAGCCTCCAGGTGAAGCCACTAGGATCCTAGGTGGACACTCTATAAAAAGAGAGAAATCCTACAAATTCTCACAAAAAAGCAAAACATCTAGCCATCAATTGGAGCACTCAAATCATCATAGCCATTAGATCTATTATATTTTCTAAAAAATTACCCACTTATGCCATTATGAAAATAACTTAAAGTAACCCCCTAAATCTATATCTAAATTATCCACTATGCCAATATGAAAATAGTTTAAAGTAACCCCCTAAATCTATATCAAAATTACCCACATCTGCCATTATATAAAATAAACCAAAGTAACCCCTAATCTTCATCAAAATTACCCACTTATGCTATTATAAATAATATTTAAAATAACCTCCTAAATTTGCAACTAAATTAACCACTACGAATACTTAAAAAATAACTTAACATAACCCTTAACTTTACATCTATATTACCCACATATGTCATTATTAAAAATAACATGAGATGATCCTACATTTGAATCCAAATCACCTTAATTAAAAATATTCACCAATATAAGATTCTAAATCGTGTATTTCCTACACTACTGGTATATGATATAGATATTAAGGTATATACGCATGATGTGTGTTGTTATTTATAAAGATATAGAGGAAGTGTCGAGAATATAGATTTCTAAGTTAAAAGTATAGCCCAAACTTATGGTTTATTAAATAAATTCAAGTATATACATGTGATGCAAAGTAAAAATTGAAAGATTATAAAAGTGTAAAATTTATCACAATCGGATTATATTGTGTTCAAATATTTGACAAGTGAGAGATAGCTCAAGGTAATAGTTTGGTAGCAATGTAGCCTTGTTTTTTTAATCTTTAACTAATTTACTCATGCATATCATTATAAAATATAACTTAAAATGACATTCAAAATTTGTATCTTAGTTACTCACCTATGTTGTTATTAAAGATAACCTAAACTAAACACCTAAATCTTAATCTAATTATCTTCATGTGCATCCTACCGAAAAATCTAAAAGTAAACTAATATGATTCTAAATTGCGTATTTATTATTGTTAATATAAAAATCATAAGTTAAGGTATATATATGAATGACATCATGTAGATCATTTATACATGTATATGTGAAGTGATGAAAAATATTGATTTTTATGCTAAATATAATGTATGGAGGTGCGATACAAAATGAAAGAAGTGTGAATGTGGATGAAAAAATGTACAGAGTAATTACTAATTAAAAATCAATCACAAATAAAAAAAATAAGTACACATCTATATGACTATTATGTTGAAGAATTAAAAAAATAAAAGAGTAGTATGTGAACAATTGATTATTTGGTAGGAGTTTAATTTCTAAATAATTTTTAAATACAATAGTTTTAAAAATACTAGCCCTTGCGGGAGCACGGGTTAATGGACTAGTACGTTAAATATGTCTCCAATTACTAATAGTGAGACACTTTCACACTTTCTTTCTTCTAGTGAGTAGTCCCTCCATTCCAAAATGTAAAATGTTTGAGTTTGTCTTAACTCTAGTGTTTTTAATTTAATCGATTTCATAGAAAAACACATCATCATTTAGTAGAAATAAAATTAATTTTACTAAATCTTCCATAAATAAATGTCTTATAGTATGCTTATTTGGTACTAGCGTATTGTATGTGCTTAACATATCTACTCCCTCTATCCCAAATACTAGAATGTAACTACGTGTTGCGTGACACCTAAAGTGATTCACGTTTGACCAAGTTTCTAGCAAGTTATATTCATATTTATGGCTCTAAATACATTTATTATGAAAATACATTTTGTAACTAATCTAATTATATTTATTTTATATTATAAATATTGATATTTTTTAATCTATAATTAGGCAAACTTGATATACTAAAACATGATACTGTGCTAGAGTTGCATTTTTTTGGGGGACGAAGGGAGTATTATCTTAGTATCTGGTCAACAAACGTAGCCTCCACGTTCGCTCTCAAGGCCTAGAAATTTTCACGTTAATCGGAAAAAATAAGAAAAATCTATTATCTTAGTATTTGGCCAACAAACATAGCCTTCACGTTCGCTCTTAAGGCCTAGAAATTCTCACGTTAATCGAAGAAAATAAGAAAAATTAAAATTACCCACCACTGCCATTACGTAAAATTTAGCCAAAAATCAGGCCCGGGCACAACCATGTGCAACCTATTCGACCGAACATTGGAGGGGCCCCAAAATTTTCTAATTTCCCCCAACCTAGCTCAGTAGTGCACAGGCCAGCGGCATTAAGCCCAACTCAGCACAGGCCAGCAGCATTAACACAGCGATTGATCGAATCCTGAATCGCCGACGTCTCGTCTTCTGAAGTTCTGACTTTCGAGTCCCAAGGCCCAGAGGCTGAACTGATCGATGCCTTGAGTCCTTGACTGTTTCGCCGCAGCCGCCGGACGCGTCTCTCGCAGTCTCGACGAGTCCCCATCTGGCCGTCTCCCCGAGATCGTCTTCGCCGACGATCAGGCGAGCTCGCCATGAGCAGATCGCAAGGGGAGGCTGGGCATCACAGCAACAAGATAGACTGAAGGAAGCAAAACAAACAAGCCAGCGCAGATCACACACGTGATCATTGGCCCGGAGGCCTCCGTCTCCATTAAGGTTGATAGGTAATTTACTAATTTTTTATTCATGAGTTGTGTTATATGTATCCTTTAATTTTATAATTGTTATTTGTTGATTATGTTCTCTTTATTTTTTTATGTATATAATTTTCATCTAGTGTTCCAAGATCCAAGCCATGTCTTCCGTAAATAGAATTAGAAAACAAGATTCTGGTAGCAAGAAGCGTAAAAAAAAACAAAGAATAGAAGATTTAACCCAATCTCAGAAAGGAGCTATGGAAAAAAATTGTCATAAAAGAAACAGAAGTGCCCTCCAATAATCGGACACTCGATCAAGGACCTGCCCTTTTCAGTATTATTGACAATGATCCTAGAGATGATCAGACACAAAAGGAAAACAATGTTGGGGTTGAGGAAGTTCTATCATTGAAGATTTTATTTCGAGGAACACCACTAGAATGAAGTTTTTCAAATAAGGATTATATGCAACTATCAAATTAAATAGGTACAACTCTTAATGCATTCCGTTGTTATGTAATACGTTATACTATATTTGTCATTTTGTTCGATTTCGCTATACTAGTAGGCCCCATTTTAGAGTTTCGCACAGGGCCTCCATTTACGCCGGCCCGGCCCTGCCAAAAATACCCCTTAACTATTTTAAAAATTACCCACCACTACCATTACATAAAAATAGCCTAAAATGTCCATATATATTTTTAAAAATCATCCGCCAATGTCATTAGAAAAGTTACGTTCACTCTTAAGACATAGAAATTCCCACGTTAATCGGAGGAAAAAGGAAAAATAAAATTACAATTATTGTTACATAAAAATTAGCCTAAAATACCTATGTAACTATTTAAAAATTATCCATAATTTTCATTACATAAAAATTAGCCTAAAACATCCCTATATCTTTATCTTTTTGAAAATCATGCACCAATGCATTACTTAAAAATTAACCTAAAAATACCTCAATATTATTTAAAATAAAAAAGAAAATAAAATATTTGCTTACATAAAGGAAGAATTAACCAAAATACTCATGCTTTATCTAGAAAACATATATATGTTCCTTTACTATGAAATTAGTCCAGTCATTGTGACTATACAAACATAAATATTAAATTCCTTTTAGCTGATAAAACTACCAACTTCTACCATTAACTAAAAATAACTCCAATCAAAGTTAAACAAAGATGCACATATAGAGTATACCTATAAGAGATTGAGCAACAAAGATAATAGTAGTCTCAACAAAGAATAATATTATGACAATATCTGAATTATTTTGTCAAAAATTTGGCATAATAGTATGTAACAAGAGGACACCGGTCAGAAAAAAGTAAGTTTAGGAAAAACAATAAGGATGCAAAAATAAATATATAGATTGAATTCTATATTCTAGCAGCACAAATGCGCGGGACATCTCTCTAGTTTTCTATAAACTTGATCAAAATTATGGATCATAAATTAAGAAAAAACTAAAATAACTTAGTATATTTGGGTGCTAAACAGCTCTGGCGGTGCCGCATTGACTAAGGAAGATGGCCACTTAAATCACTTGAGCGACTCTTAGCATCACAAGTCTTCACAGGCACGTTCCATGATTTTTTTCTTTGAATCGACGGCAAAATCTTTGCCAAATTTCTGTTCAAAGAGAAGGAAAAGTTGTAATGATTTTTCCAGTTTGTGTTAGGATGTGTTGTGTTTAATTAAAATAGTTGATGATCCCACTCACTTGCTAGTCTATGAAGAACCGTTCTTCCTGGTCCTTTTCTTTAATGGGGCCTTATGTTTTGCCACTACAAATCCTTTATTGGAGTGCTGGAAGCTGTAACTAAGCTTACTCTTCCCTTGGAGCTACTATGAAGGGAAAAAAAAATCCAAACTCGGTGATCAAACCTAAGACCCGGAGTATCGAACCTAGTGATTCTGCACTGAGCTAAGCTCAGTTTCTGCACCTCACTTCTTGAGTTTTCCTTCCTCCTTTTTTAGATAGCGGATATATTTCTGGCTCTAGAATCTTCTTTTGAGGATGCATCAGACCACGATTATTATAAAAAAAATAAAAATATGTTACAAAGAATATAGCCAAGCCATCAGAAAGCTCTAATACATATAAAAACTAACAAAAAGAGAAGAATATAACTCTCCTATGCAGCTTGAGTAGTCCACCATTCAGGGTTTGTTTCACACAACTTCAAATGAACTAACTTTGCCTCAATTTTGAGTTAATCGGAATTGGAATGAGCCCAATCCAACATAAGCAAAGAGAAATACCATCAGCTAATTGAATTGACCAAACCAAACACAGCCCTATTTACTAATTGCGCGTGCAACCAAAGGACAGCATGGATCATACTGCCTGCTGGAGACTCCGAGTTAGAGTAAATGTGGCAACCTAGTGAATGGTTTTTTCGAGAACTTGCTTGGGAAAGCATTTGATTAAGAAGGAGGAGTTTTACACAACGACTCGAATCGAGAAAACAAGAAAAAAACTTACATTGCAAGAAAACAGAAAAAACGACCTAAAACTACACAAGCCAACACCCCCAAGAGGCCAAGACGACGCCTCTAACAAGCATAGGCACCATGGTTGTTTGTACCAACCTCACATTAGATGAATGGTACTACGCCCACGCCCTGCTCTCCGAACCATTGTTATATAGATTGTCTAGGTTTGTTTTTTTTTCTTGTGGTATCAATTAAGGCAGTGGTTGTCGCAAAAGAAAAAAAATTAAGGCAATGGTAACAAACAATGTTCAGAATAAGTCCCAAGAACGTCTCTTGTGCTAACAACCCTTCTCATGCTCCCACTTTCAAAAAAGCCATCAAAATATGCACGAAAATATCAATAAAAAATATGAATGGTACACTGTGTAAAGATGCATGCTCACGCAAAATTCAGGGGATGAAAAATGTGCAAGGGGAAAAAAAAGATAAATCAGCATATGAATATGTACGAGTGGTGAACTACATATCTAATAAACATGTTGATTTTCTCTTTTTTTTTGTTTCTCTTTGCGTAAAATTGTGTCTGTTCTCAAATTTTGCATTCACATGCATCTTTGCATCATCTACTCATTTATATTTGGAGTTGTTCTTTTCATGCATTTTTTATTGGTTTGTTTTGAAAGTGGAAGTATAGAAGCATGGGAGGAGGTGGGAGCATGGAGATGTTCTCGATAAGTCCCTTTTGCCTCTTTCCCGTTGAGGCAGCGCTCTCCTCTACATGATGAAAAGGGACAGTACAGGAAGAGAATTACAATGATCAACAAGATGTTGTTATTTCCCCTAAAATAGAGGTACACATCTATAAATAGTGCTAATTATCAGTTGGGAGAAGGGACAAGATCAAAGCTAGTATTACTTATGCATTTGCCTCTTTATTTATTTTCGAACGAGGTGGTTCGTTATTACTAGTAATTTCTACCACATCATTATGAGTTTGATCCAGAGCTATGTTGGAACCCGGAACCTCTCTCAACTGCTCTCTCTCTCACTCACGACGCGAACGCAAGGTAGAAGACAATGAACAGTGGAGCACGCAAGAAATTCCCGGCGACAAACGCCGCGGCCGACGCAACGGCCTGTATCTTGGCTTCTCATTCACATGGCTCACCCAATACACGAGGTTACAGCAACTCTTATAGGCTCGCGACACACCAGGGAGCACTTCCTCCACTGCCCGGCCATTTCTCCCACGATCAGCGCGACCCGCTCGACACCATGCGTGAGCCACTCGCTCTAGCGCACGACGCGGCCAACACGCGCTGAACGCGGCCAACGCCTAACCAACTCGGACCTTGACTCCATGCCGCAGCTAGCCTGCCTGCACACACACGCGCATGCCCCGACTGACTCCGACGCGCCCGCCAAGCGACCCCTGCGCTGGCGAGCTCGACCTGACTGAAACGCGACGCGACGCGTTCAAGCTCCACCATGGCTGCAGCTATTCTGCACCTCGATGCAAACGGCCATGTCAAGATTATAGCTAACAAGCTATATGTCTTCTCTTTCTAGCTAATTCAGTTGCCCCCACTGCGACGCCGACGACAAGATGGCGTCGAGCGCCTCCCTAACTTGCGAGATCTCCGGCGCCTTTCCTCCTTGCGCCGGCCAGAACTCATCTGTTGCAAGAACCTGCAATTTGTGGTCAATCACATAGTTAAATTAAATTACAGCACTGCACATGGATGCACATAATCTACAGCATGTGCCTTCTAAATTTCTCATGTTAACCAACAACCATGCAATGCGTGCATCTAATCTGGTGTATACCTTGACTTGCAACTGGAGGAACTTGACGTAGCTGATGGCCTTCTCCAGCATGGTGACCAGGTCGACCTTGGTGCCGTTGGGCACCAGCTCCTGCAGCGATCGCAGCCGCTCGCTGATCCGCTCCCGCCGATTCTGCAGCAAGAACGATGGCTCAGATCATCGGAGCTGTGCGAAGAATTGAAGCGCTTCCGTCGAGCTAAAAATCTTCAATTCCTGTACTCAAGTTACCTTGGCCGCGAGGCTCTGCGGGTCCTTGGTCGGGACGGTGGGCGCCGACTTGGCCTTGCTGGTGGTGGCCTTCCTGCCCGCGCCGCAATGCTTCTTCGGACTCACGGCATCTAGCGGTTCCACTCCCTGCATACACGAATAAGCGATCATGAGGGAGAGGAATTCTAAGCCAGCTAGTACAGAAGTACAGATCCAGAGAGATCGAAACGGCCTAGGAGGAGCTGTACAGAGTAGTGTTTGCGCGGCACGTACCACGTAGGTCCGCTTCTGGGAGGCGCGCACCGGCGCCGCGCGCTCGGGCGAGGCGGCGGCGGCGGCCGCCGTGCTGGGGAACAGCAGTCCGAACGTTCGCCCCGCGCCGCCGGACGATGCCGCTCGTCCCGTCAGCGTGAAGCACCCCGTGGCCGCGTCGAACCCCACGGACGCCGTCGGCGCGTGGCGCGCCACCACTGGCGCCGCGGCGGCGTCGTCGTCGTCGTAGCTCTGGCCGGTGGCATCGATCCACGCGTCGCACTCCTCCTCCTCCTCCTCCACCGACACCGCCGCCGCCGTGGCGCGGTCGAACGCGAGGAGGGATGATGGCGCCCGCGCGCCCGGCCAGACGACGTTCCCGCCGTCAGCCACGTGGCCCACGCCGGGGCCGGCGTATGACGCAGTACCTCCCCCGAGCAACGACGCAACATCAAACCCCAGCAGCGCGTCGGCGTATGACGCAGTACCTCCCCCGAGCAACGACGCAACATCAAACCCCAGCAGCGCGTCGTGGCCGTACCCGAGCGCGTCGAAGGCAGACGCCGCAGCCGCCTCGGCGCCGTCGAAGCCGCCGTACCCACTGTGCTCCCTCACCAACGTCATTATCTCGATCGATGGCCTCTCCTAGGTGCTATCTAGCTAATCGGAGAGAAAGAAGTGGCTAATCTGCACTGAGAATTGAGCCGTGTACTCCTACGCGCCAACAATGGCTGCTACGCTGGTGTGTTCTGGAGCTAGCGTGCTTCTCCATTGCCGCCATGGGGCGCCGCTTATATATACGCGATGGTGACGCCATGCACATGGGGGCCGAGGAGGATTCCCGCAGGTGCAGCTACGAGCATTAAATGCGCGAGGTTAGCTGCGATTGAGCTGCTGATCCTTGCCGAAGCCGTGTCCCCGGCCGGGGTGGAGTGGATGGACGGGGGAGGGAAAGGGGAGGCAGGGAGCAGAAGCCGCGCCGGAGCCGCCGGGGGCGCCCACGTCTCAAGATTCCGGGCGCCTCTCCCGTCTCACGTGGCCGCTTGCAGTTGCCGCTCTGCCTTTATGGCGGGCGTGCAAATGGGTTTCAAGGTTTTTCTTACAACGAAGGAGGAAGACTACTTGTTCATGGCATCTTAATTTACCCATTTCTTTTCTTAATATTGAAGGACCGAAACGGGCGACCAGAGGGGGGGTGAATGGAAGCCTTTAAAAATTCTCTCGCAGAGACAAGGCCTATGTCCCGATTACAACCCCAAACAGACTTCTCACCAAATGGCTAAGATAACACAAGTCAACTCGTGATAAGCTCACCCTAGGGACGTTAGAGAAGCACAGAGCAATGCGGAAGCAAAAGCAAGACACTGAAAAGCTTGCACAAGCGATTAAGCTAAAACTCTACTTACCCTCACTAGCTAAGCATGCAAAGATAGATTAACTAAAAGACAAGTATGATTAGTAAAAGAGGAAACTAATTAAGCAACTAAGCAAGCATTAATTACTTAAATAAAATGCTACTTAGATAAACCTGCAATGATTAGTTAATGATTAAACAATGACAGACTAATGATTGCAATAAATAAAAGTCAAACCTTCTTGAGCTTAATGTCACGTGCATGTGCTGTGCTCGGTGTTGGGCAGCCTGGTCACTTGGGCCTCGTGCGTGTGCTGTGCACTGCAGCGCTGCTTGATCAGCTGCTGCTCGCACGAGCTGGCCTGCTCGACGGTTGCTGCTGGCCTGCCAGCTACCGAACTGGGACGAGCTGCTGCTCGCTAGCTGCTGTCCTCACGGGCACCTGGGCTGGGCTGCTGCCCGCTCGTAGGCCTGCTAGCCCCCGCGTGGCCGCACTGGCGTGCTTGCATGGCCGAGCTGCTGCGCTGCCCCTGCGCTGCGCAAGTGGGCCGGCCTGCTGGGCCGCGGCAGAAGCTGAGCCGCCTACCCTTGCCCTCCGCGCGAGCTGCACGCTGCACCGCGTGGCCACGGGCGCCGGTGGGCCGCGTCCACGCGCGCTGGAGGCAGCGACGCACGCCGCGCTGCGGAGCCTCGAGTTCGCTCCTGCACACACGAACAGAGAAGAACAAGAACAGGAACAAAAGGAACCGGACCTTCAAAGCTAAATTACTTTCTCCAAACTCAAGGAATCGACGCAATATTTGAGCCACGTGATCACAACCCCAAGGGCTAATAGATCCATCAAGAATCTCACAAAAAGCTCAAGTATTCATCACGAATTTTGGAGACAACCGAAACCCTAAGCAAGAACTCGGTTTTGGGAAAATCTTCAAATTCAAGCCAAATCCGAGAGGGTTTTGAGGGGGAATCACATGGTAAATGCTCACAAGGATCCTAGCAACATATTCCCCCAACAAATCTCACGGGATTTGGGCTCAATCGCGAAGAACAAAAATTCCCCGAAAATACCTCCGAAAATCCGAAAAAGAAAAACGCTGGGAACAAAGGATTTGGCACAAGATTAAGAGGAAGAAATCACTATGAATCACTTAGCCATATCCGGTTACAAGCCACTCACAAGTATTGCAAAACTTGGATGGCAAAAAACTCAAGAACAAGAGCCTCTCCTCTCTTCTCTCCTCTCACCCAAAGGCACCCACAAACAAATGAGCAACCCCCACCTACTAAGCTCCCAAGAGAGAGCTGAAATTTCAGCCTCTCCACATATAAATAGGCATCCAGAAAATGACCGGAATACCCTTACATGAAGCACTTAAGATACAAACCCACGCAGGGGCATTTTGGACCAAGTCCAGGAATATTGATCGGACGCCCACGCCGCCTTCACGACTTTGCTTCACCTCGACGCAAGCTTCGCGATGCCGCCACGTGTCGCCCCACTCGAAGCTTCCGGCCGCATCGAACCGCACCCAGTCCCACCGGGCCGCATCCGACCGCACTGTGCTCCACCCGCGTTTTGAGGCCCAAACCGGAAAAACCTGCCTCTGGCCGGTTTTGAGGACCAAACCGCCAAACCCTCCTTGCACGCCGCCGCACGACGTGACTCACCGATGTCGACGCGTGTCCGGCCTCCGCCAAACCTCCGACGCCTCCAAGTCTTTCGCTCCCGCTCTCGGGCCGCCTACTCAACTCGCCTCCGTCTCGCTTGACTCGACCGACGCCGTCTTCATCCATCATGCACTCTTGCTCTTCCGCGCACCATGTGGATCGCCCATGACTCCGCCCGGACTCCTCGGGTCCCTCAGTCCAAGTCTACTCATTCATCCTTCACCGCCCTCGGTCCGTCGGCATGAACCTTTCGCGCTTGACCTTCACCGCATGCCGTCGACCGCCATGTCGCATCCTACACCTGCACATCACAAGCCAAGAAATACATCAAACCACACAACGGTTGTCAATCACTCATCATCCAAGGGTGACCACCATTGGTCCACAAATATAGTACATTTGCTACGCACGGGAGATGGTAACAACGAGATGTGGTTGTGATGGTTAAGTTAGTATACACAAGGTAAGTTAGTGAGGCATTGTTTGTTTTATCTGTTAAGTTATATATGCAAGCCATACACTGCTCTTTTCGTCCAATTTTCTAGGGTCACGTCAAAGTTTATAAGATCACATCAATAATTAGTCAGATTACATAAATGTTTACCCTAACAAACTATGAAAAAGATCTGTATTTTTCGAATGATTTCGATATGCTATTGATTTTCCTAGCAATTGACATGTAATCCCTCTGTTCCAAATAATTGTAATTTACTGTTTACTTTTCTAATGCACATTTGACCATTCGGCTTATTCAAAAAATTACATTAACATCATTTATTTCGCTATTACTTGTTTTATTATCAAAAGTACTTTAAGTACGACTCACATTTCTATATATATGTACTAATTGTTTTGAATAAGACAAATGATCAAAGTTGTATTTTAAAAGTCAACAGTGAACTATAACTTGGAACGAAGAGAGTATGTTTTAAGAGGAATTGAATTAATATTACTTGGTATGGTCCCTTACGCTGCTATGGGCAAAGCATATTAGGGCCAACCATTTTGTTTCCATAAACATTAATTTTGGTGCCACTGCACCTAGCTAGAGAAGAAAATTCCACTTATTTTTATCACTAGTTGAATAAGAAATTGCTAAAATAAACTAAAATAGCATAACACCTAATTAAGTTAGGGGCAAATAAACTAAAATGCCATACCATCTTATCTTACTGTTACTAATTGGAGTCTCTTTTTGAGGCCTCCACGTTAATTATCATGAGATCGCTAGAAAAAAAAAGATAAATCCAAAAAATTCACACAAAAATTAGAAACATCTGATGGAGCACTTCTATTTAATCATATATAGAATGTGCTGCAAAGTAAAAAAAAGATGTATAACAAATAAGAGGGAGCCCAATAGAAACAATTCTATTTAATCAGCTATGAGCCTAAATTTCTCATGAATTTTAAATACTAATGTTAAATTATTAGCTCGTGCGTGAACACGGATTGATAGACTAATGTAACTAGGTGAATTACCCGCGCGTTGCGGCGAGGTTTTCTAAGTTACTTGTATAAATTTGTTGGAACACACAAAAATAGGATATGTAAATGACGTGTGATTGCAAGGAGTAATCATCAATGATAGAAATTGGCAGAACTACATGGATGCTTGCGGGAGATGAGTCGCCTGTTGGATTGCGGATATGGAGGGAGCGACCGAGGGAGAGGGGAGTCGGAGGGGCGGACAGTAGGTACCCACATGATGGAAGTGATCGAATTTGTGTAGGTAATGACGACTGTGAAGTGATCCGAACCCACATGAGGTTAGGCAGTGGGAATGGAAATTGATTTAGGGAGGATAAATTTTGCACATGGTGGAGGATGATGTGGACAACTTTTGTGATTAGTGGAAGATGAGGTGGATAGCTTGCATGAAGCGCTTGGTGGTGGATGGTGTGGACAACTTTTGTGATTAGTGGAAGATGAGGTGGATAGTTTGCATGAAGAGCTTTAGAGCTGGTGGGCTTTTGCACATGGTGGTGGATGATGTGGACAACTTTTGTGATTAGTGGAAGATGAGGTGGATAGCTTGCATGAAGAGCTTGGTGGTGGATGGTGTGGACAACTTTGTGATTAGTGGAAGATGAGGTGGATAGCTTGCATGAAGAGCTTTAGGGCTAGCTGGTGGGCTGTTGGTAGGTATGAACTTTATAGATATATAGGATTAGTTAGCTGTCAAAAAATGCCATCAAGTATCAATTTGCACCCCCTACTCCTAGCACACCACCTAAACGCCGATCCTCGCGTTGGGTTGGGTGGTGCATGCCCTAACAAACTTGAGGCTACAAGTCAGTCTCAGTGTCTCACTGTAACTAAATATATACATAGTGTTGTACATGCATCCTTCAACGAGATGCTATGCGAGTCCAGATTGGTTTTAGCGAAAAACTAGTACGAGCTGTGTTGGAGGGGGATCCGACGACGATGTCAACAACAGCATCAGAGTCAGCTACATCTGCTTGGCGCTGCTGGTTGTCCATGTTCCATGTCCTCATCTTGCTGTGCTTATTGTGCACCTTGTGCTGCTGCAGCACCAGCACGGAGCCACAGCCTACCAGGTCGTCCGAGGCCAACAGCTCGCCGACGGGGCCTAGCTCTGGGCACTCCTCGTCCCAATCTCCCATGTCGCTGGTCATGACGCCTCTGTCGCCGCCGGCCTTGCCGCCCTTGCCCACAACGAAGAGCGAGCACATCCCTACCATCGAGCTCAACGCCTCCACCGTCTCCGCGCCGTTGGCCACTGTCCTCTCCGTGTACGCTACCTGCCCTGGCGCCACAAACCTCGCGTACATGTCCGCCATGAACTCCTCGTCCTGCATCGCCTCCTCCGCCGTCTCTTGACTGCCCAGCAGGCCCCTCCCGCTTGGAAGAAGGAACCTGCACACGGTCACCTTCACCGACGGATGCATCGCCAGCCGCACCGCGTACGCCACCGCCTCCCTGTCGTCCGCGCCGCCCAGGAACACGGCCATCACCTGGTGATGCTCTCCCTTGTCCTCCTGCTGGGCGAGGCGGCGCTCCACGAGGATCCCCACCGTGCACAGAGCCCTCTGCAAGATGCGCTGGTTGAGCAGGCGCCGCCCCTCGTTCCGGCACACCATGCGCCCGTCGTAGCGCTGCTCCTTGTGGAAGGGCATGATGAGTAGCGACGCGCGCGCGTCCTCCACGCTGTTGCGCACGTCGGTGTCCATGGACGCCAGGCTGGAGATGGCCGTCATCTGCCGCACGGGGATGGCGTTGTCGTAGGTGAAGGCCGCCACGGCCGCAGCCACCTGCTCGATCTCGCGCGCGTAGCCCCACTCGTCCTCGTCCTCGCCGCCGTCGCGGGCGTGGTACAGCTGGTGCGTGATGGCGTATTTGTGTGAGGTGACGAGCTCGACGAGGTGCAGGAGGTACACGGGGAGCAGGGCGTTGCCCTTGGAGAGGCTGGCGAGCGTGAGCATGGGCTGGACGCCCGCGGCGACGTGGACGCACACGAGCACCCGGAGCTCGTGCTCCACCCTGAGGTCCTGGAGGCAGCGCGATCGGTACTGGAAGGCGCGGCGCTGCTGCCGGACGATGGCGGCGGACGCCGGCCCGGCCATGAACGTGTTGATGATGGACGAGAGGAGGAGCACCACCTGCGCGGTCTCGCCCCACACGTGGACCTTGTTCCCGAAGTTGATGGCGAGGATGTCGGAGTAGCCCTTGACGTTGAGCAGCGCGCCCAGCACGAACGCCTCCCGCGTCGCGATGCCCAGCGCCCGCCCTGCCAGCACGGTGCCGGCCACCTTCCCCGCCGCGCCCAGCAGCGTGGTGAAGATGACAGCCGCGATGAGCTGGCAAGCGGTGAAGTGCCCGGTCTGGGCGAAGTCGAGCCGGGCGCCGACGGCCCCGAAGCAGAGCGGCATGATGAGCTGGTGCACGGGGTAGGCGAGGCGATCCATGAGCGTCCGTGCCGTTGGGCCCTCGCGTGGCATGGCGAGGCCGATGAGGAAGGCGGTCATGGAGCCGCTGTACCCCATCGTCTGCTCTATTAGGGAGAGGCCCACGATGAGGGCCAGCATTCCGCATAGCTCGTACTTGCTGACGTACTGCCGCCCGCGCTTGAACCGGTTGAGCAGGCGCGCCGTCCACGCCGCGAGGCTCACGGCCATCCACAGCGTCACCGCCATCAACGCCAGCATCAAGACCCTGGTTGTCACCTCCTTGGTCTCCGTGCCGGCGTCCTCTTCCTTGGGCGCCGCGCCGCCGTACACGGTGTGGGTGATGATGATGACGCTGAGGGCGGTGAGGCTGGCCATGTCGTTGGCGAAGGCGGCGCCAATGGCAAGCTGGCCGGCCTCAGAGCCCGTGAGCTTCAGCTCGGTGACGATGCGGATGAGGACGGGCGAGGCGGTGCTCGTGAGCACGAGCGTGAAGAGCGCAGTGGAGGCGTAGATCTTGTCAGGCGTGAAGCTTTTCTGGCCCGGGTGCAGGAGGCCGTAGGAGAAAGGCCCGGCCAGCATGGCGAGGACGAAGCAGATCGCGGAGCCACCGCAGGCCACGATCACCGAGCGCCGGAGGTTGTGGCGCAGGTAGCGCAGGTCCAACTCCAGGCCGATGAAGAACATGAAGATCATGCGGACGAAGTAAATCGTGCCGCTGAGGGCGCGGCCGGCGTCCTGCATGCCGAGCTCGCGGAGGTCCATGGCGCGGCCAAGCACCGTCGGGCCAACCATGATACCGGCCTGCATGCACCAGCTGATTAACAAAATGATCGGCCAACCGCTAGTCTACACGTGGGCGACATATACCAGGATGTGGGAGATGATGCTGGGCTGGCCGAGGCGGCGAAGGGCGGAATGGAAGAGGCCGGAGAGCACGAGGACGGTGGCTATGATGCCGGTGATGGCCATGACGCTGGCCATGAAGTAGGCCCCCTCGCCGACCGCCGCGGAGCACTTGTCGTCGCCGTCGTTCGCCATTTGCATCCGACGATTGACCGAGGATGGATCATCGGGCTCCGGCGAGCCGGCAGGCCTTTCGCGCGTGCTCCCCTACCATTTTGCCAACTGCCTATATTTGCTCATCCGATGATTTCGTTGGGGTCATTAGCTGGTGCATGCCCTAATTACGAACTTGTGGCTACTACACAAGTCGATCTCACCCATGCATGCAACTAAATATATCCATACATACATGCATCGATCATGCATAATATGATAGATGCGGCGCGAGGATGTCATGAACAAGATCATATATCATCGGCTGCACCAACATGCAACATGCATGGTAGTGGTGCGGAGCTTGAGGATGCAGCTGCTATTTGTCCTTGATCCTCGAAGGAAACTATCTCAAACTTGGAGAATTTCATTAATCTCTTCCCGTGCATCAGCCGGTCACGCTTCTCTGCTAGTACTTCCTCCGTTCTAAAATGCAAGTCGTTCTGAAAAGTCAAAATATCTCAAGTTTGATCAAAACAATAAAATACCAACACTTATGATGCCAAATAAGTTCCATTATTTTTCACTAAATATATTTTTATAATATATTTATTTAGTTTCATAAATCTTTGTAATCCTTTCTATAATTTTGGTCAAATTTAGAATGGTTCGAGTCTAAAAAAATTGAAATGAGTTACAATTTGGAAGAGAGTAAGTATATATATAGTATTTTAAAGTGCTTAGTGCTTCTGTATCTGTATGATGTTTATTTTGTAGCAACTAAAAGGCGTCCACAATGGTGATAGCCACGCAGCTGCTGATGTGTAGGAAAAAATTTAAATAAATCCAATAAAACGTGGGAGACCCTTTTCTCTCCTCTCTCTCTCTCTCTCACATCCACGTCGAACAAACGATGTGAAAGACAACAGCGACCAGATTGGGTTAATTGGAGCTTTCAAAAAATTCTTTCAAAATAACCAAAGCTCTAAAACTCAAACTAGGTCTTCTCTTCCAGCAAATTCAAGTTCACTTAGCTATTGATGAACTAATGAACTGGAAGCTTGCCACAAACTCTTCAGAAGAAGCGCAAAAGCAAATTACCAAAACACAAAAAAGGTTTTATTGTTCTCAAAACCGGTGGAACCGGTTTCTCAAACCAATTTTACTATTCCAAAAGTTGGTTTCCGAAACTGGTGAAACCGCTTTTGCAAATCGGTGAAACCCCCGTTTTTTCTGGGCAGAAGCTCGAGGCATGGGAAGAAAAACGAGAAATCGATCAAACAACCTCCAATTTCGTGAAATTTGCGCCAAAACTGCGCAGGGCTTGATGAGTCTTTACCCAAAAGGTATACTTATAAAAGATCAAGACTTCACCTTTAATTTCACCATTTTTGCCAAGAACACAAGAGGAGGTGTGGACCAATGGTGGTCACCCTCGGATGATGAGTGATTGACAACCGTTGTGTGGTTTGATGTGTCTCTTGGCTTGTGATGTGCAGGTGTAGGATGCGACATGGCGGTCGACGGCATGCGGTGAAGGTCAAGCGCGAAAGGTTCATACCGATGGACCGAGGGCGGTGAAGGGTGAACGAGTAGGCTTGGACTGAGGGACCCGAGGAGTCCGAGCGGAGTCATGGGCGGTCCACATGGTGCGCGGAAGAGCAAGAGTACATGATGGGATGAAGACGTCGTCGGTCGAGTCAAGCGGGACGGAGGCGAGTCGAGTAGGCGGCCCGGGAGCGGGAGCGAAAGACTTGGAGGCGTCGGAGGCTTGGCGGAGGCCGGACACGCGTCGACATCGGTGAGTCATGTCGTGCGGCGGCGTGCAAGGAGGGTTTGGCGGTTTGGTCCTCAAAACCGGCCAGAGGCAGGTTTTTCCGGTTTGGGCCTCAAAACGCGGGTGGAGCACGGTGCGGTCGAATGCGGCCCGGTGGGACTGGGTGCAGTTCGATGCGGCTGGAAGCTTCGAGTGGGGCGACACGTGGCGGCATCGCGAAGCTTGCGTCGAGGCGAAGCAAAGTCGTGAAGGCGGCGTGGGCGTCCGACGGATATCTCTGGACTTGGTCCAAAATGCCCCTGCGTGGGCTTGTGTTTTAAGTGCTTCATGTAAGGGTATTCCGGTCATTTTCTGGATGCCTATTTATATGTGGAGAGGCTGAAATTTCAGCCATCTCTTTGGGCTTAGTAGGTGAGGGGTTGCTCATTTTGTTTGTGGGTGCCTTTGGGTGAGAGGAGAGAAGAGAGGAGAGGCTCTTGTTCTTGAGCTTTTTGCCATCCTAGCTTTGTTTGTGCTAGAGATTGGCTTGTAACCGGATATGGCTAAGTGATTCATAGTGATTTCATCCTCTTAATCTTGTGCCAAATCCTTTGTTCTCGACGTTTTTCTTTTTCGGATTTTCGGAGGTATTTTCGGGGAATTTTTGTTCTTCGCGATTGAGCCCAAATCCCGTGAGATTTGTTGGGGGAATATGTTGCTAGGATCCTTGTGAGCATTTACCATGTGATTCCCCTTCAAAACCCTCTCGGATTTGGCTTGATTTTGAAGATTTCCCCAAAACCGAGTTCTTGCTTAGGATTTCGTTTTTTCCCAAATTCGTCGTGGTTACTTGAGCTTTTCGAGATCTTCTTTGTAGATCTATTAGCCCTTGGGGTTGTGATGCTGTGGCTCAAGTTGCTCGTCGAATCTTTATGTGTGGAGAAAGTAATTTAGATTCTAAGGTCGGAGCTTTGTTCTTGTTTTTTGCTTGCGTTCTTCTCTGTTCTCTGGGCGCAGGTGAACTCGACGAGCAGCAGCAGCCAGCAGGCTCTCGGCTCGGCCAGCCGCGTGGGCCCGCAGCCACACGCGGAGCAGCGGCGGACGCGCGTCCAGCGCAGGCGGCGCCAACCACGTGCGCGGGCAGCGTGCGCGAGGCCGCAGCGGACGGGGCAAGCAGGCAGCCCAGCTTGCGGGCGCGACGAGCCCAGGAGGCGGAGCTGTGCAGGCCAGCTGCCTGTCGGCCCAAGCGGGTGGACGTGGCAGTAGCCCAGCTCAGGCTCCCACGCACGGACCAGCTCCAGCTAGTGCGAAGGGCACGCGGCCCAGTGCAGCTGCAGAGCAGGCCAGCGCCCAAAAGCAGGCCGTTCTCGTCCAGGCAGCAGGCCGAGCAGCAGCTCAGCGCGGCCAGAGGTGCTGGTCGAGCTCTGGACCAGGTCGGCAACGCAGTTCAGGCCGGCAACGCAGCAGGTGCAGCAGGCTAGTGAGCTGACCAGAACAACAACGCAGGATTCAGGTTTGCAGCAGCTTATCTTAATTAATTGTGAATGTTGCTTTCAATGAATAGTGAATTAATCATTGCATCCATTGTTAATTAAGTGCTGCAGTATTCTTAGATTAATCTCTTGCTTTTTATCACGAGCTCTAGTGCTTAGTCAGTTAGCGGCAAGTTAACTCTGGTAGCTTTAATCTAGCATGCTTAATTTAGTTGGTCACTTGCTAATCATGCTTAGTATTTCAGTAATCAGTGCTTGTTAGTTTAGGTTTTTATTTGGTGTCCTTGCTAACCGTGCTTAGCCTCTAGTTAATCTTGTCTAGCCTTTTAATTAAGCTTTGCATGCTTAGTTAGGTTAAGAGCTTGTCTAGTGAAAGGTTGGTTAGTGGCTTAGCTTAATATTTCTGTGCAACCTTTTCGGTGTCTTGCTTTAGCTTCCGCATAGCTTTGAGCTTCTCTAATCGTTCCTAGGATAAGCTTGTCACGAGTTGGCTTGTGTTATCTTGGCGATTAGGTGAGAAGCGTGTTTGGGGTTGTAATCAGGATATAGGCCTTGTCTCCAAGCAAGAAATTTTCAAAGGCTCCCATTCACTCCCCCTCTGGTCGCCCATTTCGGTCCTTCAGGAGGATGAGTTGGAGAAAAGTCAAATTCAGTGAGCTCAGATGAGAGATTTGGTGGGGAATCTTCCATTGACTTTTACTTGATCGAGGGAATGTTACATTGTAACCGCAGTAGTACTAGCTAGTACTCCGATCCCTAGGGATCCAGATGAGGACCCGACTTTTTTGGTTTTTGATCCTTTTTGGAAAAGAATATCACAAATAGACCCTCTGGGGAAAGAATTCCAAAAATGGACCCTGGGGTCGGCGCCGTGATTCACGGCGCTGAGATATAACGTCTCGACGCCATGAATAACGGCGCTGAGGTCCATACGACGTGGAATCACCATAGCGTACGTGGCGGTGACGTGGCGACCGAGCTCAGCGCCGTAGATCTTGGCGCCGACCTCAGCGCCAAGATCTGTGGCGCTGAGTTCGGAGTCCGTGGAGGTAAAATGAGTTCGGAGTAAAATGAGTCTGGAGCTACAGTTCTCTGCAGTACTGTTCATCAGCACAGTGTTTTTCGAGAATACTGTTCACGAGAATACTGTTCATCGGCACAGTGTTTTTCGAGAATACTGTTCACGAGAATACTGTTCACGAGAATACTGTTCATCGGTATTCTCGAACAGTATTCTCGAGAATACTACGGTGTACCGATGAACAGTATTCTCGTGAACAGTATTCTCGAAAAACACTGTGCCGATGAACAATACTGGAACTGTAGCTCCAGACTCATTTTACTCCGAACTCATTTTACCTCCACGGACTCCGAACTCAGCGCCACAGATCTTGGCGCTGAGGTCGGCGCCAAGATCTACGGCGCTGAGCTCGGTCGCCACGTCACCGTCACGTACGCTATGGTGATTCCACGTCGTATGGACCTCAGCGCCGTTATTCATGGCGTCGAGACGTTATATCTCAGCGCCGTGAATCACGGCGCCGACCCCAAGGTCCATTTTTGGAATTCTTTCCCCAAAAGGTCTATTTGTGATATTCTTTTCCAAAAAGGATCAAAAACCAAAAAAGACGGGGTGAGGACGTACTTAAGGATTAAAAGTACCGGGACAATGTGCTTCGGATACTGTTAATCCCCTGGCTTCGATGCTTGACAACGTGCTTTGGATACTGCTAATTCCTGGTCTTGATGCTGGATCAAACACCGAAGGCAATTCCCTGCTGTTCCTGAGCTCCTTGTTTGTCTGTAAGATCAGAAACTCGATGCTCCCTGATCTTTTTTTTAGTACACGCGCACGCTGTGATTAATGCGGCATCCATGCGCGCCATCAATGCTGTTGATAGTGTTCCCCGCGATCCTCTCCTCCAATTCCAGATACATACTCAAAACGGTCCTGTTTAATTCCGTAAGTTTTCCCTATTCATCACTATTCATCAAATATTAGGACATTAATTAAAGATATTAAATATGAATTAATAACGGATTAATTAGTCTTAATAGATTCGTCTCGCGATTTCCTGTCCATCCGTGTAATTAGTTTTATAATTAGATCATATTTAGCCCTCGTAATCTTTGATTTAGTTTTGCTACAGTAAATTTTCTAAACTTATCTTGCTGAATTAAACAGGGCGGAAGTGTTTTTTGTCAAACAGAAAATGGTTTTTCTTAGGACAATCTAGCTAAAAAACACCTTTTTTGGAATAGAAATAAGTATGTGGCGCGGACAACAGTGGAACTGTAGAAGTTTACCCACATCTTCAATGCTAATGCAACCAACAAAGCTCGCTGTCATGTCATGCGGGCCATATTAATTTTAATTTGGAGAATGTATATAGTTCGTTCATTGGGCATGTTATCTGTTATATGCTCGAGGAGTCTTAACAGATGCTAGGACGACGTCACTCTAAATCTAAAGTACTCCATACTTAAGTTGGAAATTGCTTTTGTTGGTCAACTAGCTGATAAATCCACATCAAACAATAGGAAGAAAAAAAAAGACAAATCTCTCTGGCCAATGTGTGGGAGGATTGGGCAATTAATGCGGCAAGATTACGGCATTAATGGCATGTGGAGTTCATTAATGAAAGCAACTTGCACGCTGTTCGGTGGCCCGGCTGAAACCGGCTGGGCTGATTCCAGCTGGGCCGATCAGCCCAGCCGTTCGGCTGATGGGCCGGCAGCCGTTCGGCAGCTAAAAAACTGCCTCCTCCCTCCGCCCTCCGCGCACACACAGTAGACTCGCACTTGACCAGCGGCGCACAGCAGCTCTCCCGCAGTCCGTCGCTAGGGTTAGGGTTCCCTGATCTCCGCCGCGCCGCCGCCTCGGTCATCCGTCCCCGACGTCGGCCTCCCTCCGACTTCGCGGCCGCATCCGCGCAACAGATGCAGGCGGGGCGGGCAGGTTCACGGCGGTGCCGGCGGATCTGAAGCATCCCGCTCTGCCTCAGATCCGGAGCCGCCGTGGATGGGTCGTCCTTCGCAGGAAGCTCCCCGACGACGCAACAGCCCGCCGGCGTAGCTTCCGCAGGCCACCGAAGTCCCCGGTTCAGATCCAGGTTAGGGTTAGTTTTCTAACGCTATAGGCCCAGCATCAGCATCAGCATCAGTCCCTCACTCCCTCTGCTGGGCGACAGAGAAGGCTGTATGTGCGGCTGCGGCTGGAGGCACGGAGGTGAGGAGCCGGGAGCGAGGCGCCGCCCATCCCGCCGCCAGAATCAATACGCGAGCGCATCCGAGGTACCCACTCGATCTACTCTCTGTCCCCATCTGAGTCCTATTGCTTCCACGTCTGCTCTGCTTTAGGAGTGTTAGCAAGGGTGATTAGATGCCTAGTCCTGGATGTCTTCTGGGCTGCGCCTGGGCCTCTCAGGCCGGCGCCCCAGCCCATGCAGCTGGCTGCTCTGGTAGTGGTTATGGTAGATTATGTGTATATGGCAAGGATCCCGTGATTGGTGCTATTTCTATAAACCATCCTAGGGTTCCTTNCACGAGCAGCGCGCGCGGGAGGTTGGCCGGCGCCCCGTGCTTCCAGTCCGCGCGGTGGGCTTCTCCGGCGGCGGCCACCAGACGCGCGACGGCGCAAGGGAAGGAGCCGTCGAAGTCCGCGGCGTCCGCAAGGAGCAGCACGCGCGACCTGGCACCCGACGGCGACGCGAGGCGCGGGCCGACTGCGGCGACGAAGTCGAAGTCCGGGAGCAGGCGCTCGCTCGGCGTCGGGGTGCTTGACGCGGCCGTAGTGGTGCAGCGAGTGAGTCCACTCAATGATTCTTTTTTTTTGAACTTAATCCACTCAACGATTCCTACCAATCATGGCGAGCTTGTCACGGAGCTGCAGAAGTTTCCTTGATTTTGTGTGATTTTGGTGTAAAACTTTAACTGTCCAGCTGATTGTTTTCTGTAAAATATATTCTTGTGATTGTTGTGAAATGTATTGTTGTGATCTCGTGATTCCTGTGAAATGTATTATTGTGATCTTGTGACTGTGATTGTGATTGTAATTCTTAGAGAAGCAGAAGCTTGTGATTCTTGGAGAAACTATGGGGAAAAGAAAAAGAAAAAGAAAAGAAAAAAAAAGAAAAGGAAAAAAATGAGAAAAAGAAAAGGGACGGGGAGGGGAAGTGGCGGTCCCCTTTGGTACCGGTT
>CM014270.1:66167305-66226465 GCA_004135705.1 Alloteropsis semialata | reverse complement strand
GGAAGGTCGGCGTGGCCGGCTCAGCGGCGAACACCTCGCGGCATTCCACCTTCACCCGACCCTTGCTGACGGAGGCCTCGGGGCCGCCGAAGATCATTAGGCATCCGTCGGGCTCTAGGTACGGGTCGGTCGCTATGTTCTCTACCACCTCAGGCCCCTTGGGGGTCGGGTCGGGCTTCCGCTTCCTCAGCTCCCCCCTCCGGGTATCCCCAGTCATGAATTTCTTCATGAGAGAACATTCCTTGTAAAGGTGCCTCGACACCGGGGATTGACCGAGGGCGCGTTCGCCCGACCGGGGCGCCCTTCCACGGGGTAGTCCCTGGTAAACAGGCCGTCCCCCTCGGGCAGATTGATCTGCCCGTCACGTTTGGGTCCCCGACCAACTTTCGGACGGAGACCCTCACATTCGAGGTGGTAGGATTCCACGGCGCCTATCACGCCATTTTGGGCCGCCCATGCTACGCAAAGTTCATGGCCATTCCCAACTACACTTACCTCAAGCTCAAGATGCCGGGGCCGAAGGGGGTGATCACGGTGGGGTCGTCATTCCAACGGGCCCATCAGTGCGAGGTGGAGAGCTGCGAGCTGGCATCGGCCATCATCGCATCGACAGAGGAGTTGGATCCGATCAAGGCGCGCCTCGTCGAAGAGGCACCGGACTTCACCCAAGGCCTGGCATCGTTCGAGCCGCTTGAGGGCACCAAGGAGGTCCAGCTGGACCCCGACCACCCGAGCGCAAAGGTGGCGCGGATCGGGACCAAGCTGTCCCCGAAATAGGAAGGCGCGCTCGTCGACTTCCTCCGCGCGAACGTTGACGTGTTTGCGTGGAAGCCCTCGGACATGCCGGGCATTCCGAGGGAAGTCGCCGAGCACTCCCTGGACATCCGAGCCGGGTCCCGACCCGTAAAGCAGCGCCTGCGGCGCTTTGACGACGAGAAGCGCAAGGCAATCTGCGAGGAAATCGCAAAGCTCCTGGTGGCCGGCTTCATCAAGGAAGTGTATCATCCCGAGTGGTTAGCTAATCCCGTCCTTGTACGAAAAAAGAATGGGAAATGGAGAATGTGTGTCGATTATACTGCTCTTAACAAAGCGTGCCCAAAGGATTCCTTTCCATTGCCGCGCATAGATCAGATAGTCGACTCAACCTCGGGGTGCGAAACCCTGTGCTTCCTTGATGCGTATTCCGGATACCACCAAATCGCGATGAAGGAGTCCGACCAGCTCGCAACCTCCTTCATCACCCCGTTCGGATCGTACTGTTACGTGACGATGCCGTTCGGGCTCAAAAACGCCGGCGCCACCTACCAAAGGTGTATGCTTAGGTGTTTCGACGAACTCATCGGACCGACCGTTGAGGCGTACGTGGACGACATCGTTGTCAAGTCCCGACAGGCCGACCGACTCGTGGCCGACCTGGAGAGCACGTTCGCCAAGCTCAGGACGAATAGTGTTAAGCTCAACCCCGAGAAATGCGTTTTCGGGGTACCCAGGGGAATGCTCTTAGGTTTCATCGTGTCCCGCCGAGGGATAGAAGCCAACCCCGACAAGATCAACGCGATAACCAGGATGGGCCCGATTCAGAACCTGAAGGGGGTTCAGCGGGTCACGGGGTGTCTGGCCGCCTTGAGCCGGTTTATCTCGCGCCTCGGCGAAAAAGTCCTCCCGCTGTACCGCCTCTTGAAGAAATCTGAGCGGTTCATCTGGACGGATGAGGCCGAGACCGCGCTAAACCACATCAAGGCAATCTTGACAAATCCCCCGATCCTGGTCTCGCCGAACGACGGCGAGCCTCTTCTCCTCTACATCGCTGCCACCACACAGGTGGTGAGTGCGGCGTTGGTAGTGGAACGCGAAGAAGAGGGGCACGCCCTCAAAGTGCAGCGCCCGGTATACTTCGTGAGCGAGGTGCTCGCCGACACCAAGACGAGGTATCCGCAGATCCAGAAGTTGCTGTACGCCGTTCTCATCTCCAAGAGAAAGCTCCGCCACTACTTCGACTCGCATCCGGTCACGGTGGTGAGTTCTTTCCCTCTCGGTGAGATTATAAATAGCCCGGACTCGACGGGTCGGATTTCGAAATGGGCTATGGAGCTGATGGGTCAGGGCATTACCTATGCCCCGCGCACGGCCATCAAGTCCCAAACCCTCGCCGACTTCATCGCGGAATGGACCGAGGTCCAGCTGCCCACGGCCCCTGTTGATCAGGAGTACTGGGTCATGTACTTTGACGGCTCGTTGACTCGGACGGGAGCAGGGGTCGGCTTAGTTTTCGTTTCGCCTCTCGGAGTGCGAATGAAATACGTAATCCGGCTACACTTCCCGGCTTCCAACAATGCTGCCGAGTACGAGGCTTTGATCAACGGCCTGAGAATTGCCATCGAGTTGGGGATTCGACGCCTCGAGATTCGAGGCGATTCCCGACTCGTGGTTGATCAGGTCATGAAAGAATCGAGCTGCGAAAGCGAAACCATGGCTGCGTATTGCCAGGAGGTACGCAAACTCGAGGACAAATTCGATGGCCTCGAGCTCCGGCACATCAAAAGGCGGTTCAACGAGGCCGCCGACGCCCTGGCCAAGAAAGCCTCCGGCCGGGAACCCGTCCCGACCGGAATCTTCGCCAGCGATCAACAACGCCCTTCGATAAAGCTCCCCTGCCCTGAGCAGACCGGACTGCGCGACCCCGGTTCCGCGGAACGGGGCGCCCCGGACTCGGGGGCTGGCGAGAGCGGAACCAAGGCTGCGGAAGGGTCGGGGGCCGGCACCGAGCCGGACGACCGGGCTCTGTCCGACCTGCTCGCCCTTGCGGTTGCAACGCTGACCGAGGCCCAGGGACCGAACCCCGGCACCACGGATTGGCGGCAACCATTCCTCGACTACTTGCTGCGCGAACAGCTCCCGACGGATAAGACCGAGGCCCGCCGGATCGCCCGGCGCGCCAAATCTTACGCCATCCTGCAGGGCGAGCTGTACCGACGAAGCCCCACAGGAATCCTACAACGGTGTATTCCCGCCGACCAGGGGGAGGAGCTGTTGAGGGACATCCACGAGGGCACGTGCGGCCACCACGCCGCTCCCCGCACCCTTGTCGGAAACGCGTTCCGGCAAGGATTCTACTGGCCAACGGCGGTGAGGGATGCCACTAAGATCGTGCGCACCTGCGAAGGGTGCCAGTTCTTTGCAAGGCAAACACACCTTCCTGCACAGGCTCTACAGACGATCCCCATCACTTGGCCGTTCGCGGTTTGGGGATTGGACATGGTCGGGCCCCTCAAAAAGGCGCCCGGGGGCTTCGACCACTTGCTTGTCGCCGTTGACAAGTTCACCAAGTGGATAGAAGTCCGCCCAATCGCAACGATCAGATCGGAAGAAGCTGTCAAGTTCTTCCTCGACATCGTTCATCGCTTCGGCGTCCCCAATTCGATCATCACAGACAACGGAACTCAGTTCACCGGGAAGAAATTCCTGCGTTTCTGTGACGAATACCACATACGGGTTGATTGGGCTGCCGTCGGACACCCACGCACAAACGGGCAAGTAGAGCGCGCGAATGGGTTGATCCTGCGAGGGCTCAAACCTCGAATATTCGAGCGCTTGAAAAAGTTCGGAGGGCGATGGGTCGAAGAGCTTCCGGCGGTGGTTTGGAGCCTGCGCACGACAGCGAGTCGCGCAACGGGTTTCACCCCGTTCTTCATGGTGTACGGGTCGGAGGCCGTGCTCCCGACCGACCTCGACTACGGGTCCCCGCGTGTTCGCGCCTACGACGACAAAGGCAACCAAACCTCTCTCGAGGACGCGGCCGACCAGTTAGAAGAGGCCAGGGAAGTCGCATTGGCCCACTCGGCAAAATACCAGCAGTCCCTACGGCGCTACCACGCTCGGCGCATCAGGGGCCGAGCTTTCCAGGTCGGCGATTTGGTGCTGCGCCTCGTTCAAAGCAACAAGGACAGGCACAAACTCTCGTCGCCCTGGGAAGGCCCATTCATCGTCTCCCAAGTCCTCCGACCCGGCTCGTACAAGCTCAAGAACGAAGAAGGAGAGGAATACGCCAACGCCTGGAACATCGAACAGCTACGTCGTTTCTATCCCTGACTTTTCTAGGCTTTTTTCTCGTTATCGTTTAAACGTATTCCTTGTCGTTTCAAAGAGCGACGCCCGACCCTTGCCCGCTGGCCAAGGGTCGGACGTCACTCGGGGGCTAACCTGCGTCCCCCGGGTCCTTGACCCTCGGCATATTCGTGTACTCAAGACTAAGCAAAAAGGGATCACCGGATAACAAAGTGGCGTGCGCTCGCCGGTCGGAATGCCAAAAGGACAACGGCCCCAGAGGCAACGGTTCTAAAGGCTCACCGGCGAACCCATTTTAGTCCGGACGTGCCCCGACGGCTTAATCAGAGAAACACGGAAGGCCGGGTGTTAACGAACGCAGACGCTTAAGTTCATTACAAGAAATGAGTTTAACTATCTAAAAAACTAAAAGAAAAACAAAAACTAATCAAGGCGCCGTCCACGGCCCCTCTTCCTTTGCAGTCTTGGTGGCGAGCACGGACGACAGCGGCGCCACCTCCTCCTCGAGCGCGATCACCTCCTCCAGCGTCGTACCGGGGGCGAACCCATCGGCAAGGTACTCCAGGCCGATCTCGGAGTAGTGGGAGCGAGCAACGGCGAAGGCGCGGCGCACCCCGAGGAAGAGCCCGTCGCTCGCCATGGCTCGGGCCCGAGCTGGGATGCGCTCAACGTCGGCGAGCAGCGAGCTCGGACCCCGCTCCGACCGCACCTGGAGGTCGCTGAGCACAGCGCCGACCGCCACCCGAAGCGCGTCGTGATCGTCCCCCTCCTTCTGCAGCAGCCCTTCGAGATCGCGCGCCTCGGATTTGAGGCGCTCGATCGTGGCGCGATCCGCCGCCGCTGCTACAGCCAGGGAGGCGCACTGCGCCTCGGCCTCCTCGCGGGCACGTCGCTCAGCATGGAGGGCTTGGCCCGCCGCCTCGAGGTCGCGGGTCTGCCCCTCGACGAGCCTCCTGGCCTCGTCCCGCTCCTCCACCGCCCGGTCCATCTGAGTGGTGGTCTCCGCGAGGACGTCGGTGACCCGGTCCCGGTCGGCCCGAAGACGTTCCACCTCGCGGGCCAGGCCTAGCCGGACCTGCTCCCGAGCCGCCGAGTCCTTCTCCCAAGAGACCAGGACATCGCTCTTGCGCTGGTCGGCCTCGTCGGCATGCTGGCACGCCTCCGCAACCCGCCGCCGCAGGGACTTGATCTCCTGGTTGGCCGCGGCCAGCTGCCCCTCAAACTCGCCTCGCGCATCGGCACGAGCGGAGGCGGCTTCTTGGCGGGCGGCTGCCAGCTGCTCCCTCAGGGCGTCGCGCTCGGCAGTGATCGAGGACAGTCGGCCCCACGAGTCCTTCTCCCGACGCAGGAAGAGGGACTTGTCCCGGCTGCGGGCCATCAAAGACTGCCAAAAAACAAGTCGGATTCGGAAACCAATTGGGAAAAGAAGAAAGAGAAAAAGCGGAAGAGGAGAAGCTTACCTCCCCGCAAGGAATGGCGACATCACGGATGGCCTCCAGAGCGGAGTTGAGCGACCGGACCGCCAACTCAACCCCGGCACGAACCCGGGAGGCCTCGTTCCTCTCCTCGGCGTCATCCAGAGAGAAGACGACGTCGCCCGACGCGCGGTCGGTCCAGGTGACGCGGGGGCCCCCGAACTCCGAGGGGTCATCCCCTTGCCGGACAACCTCGCGGCCCTCCGGGGCGTCAGCGGCAGAGCACGCCTCCCGACCTGAGCCCGACCCCGCGGCATCCTCCGTTCCCGCCACGGGAGGAACAGGTGCCCTCATCTCGCCCGTATCGGGCAGCGGGTCGGGTAAGGCAGCGGTGGCGTCCGGCTCGGGGACGACCTCCTGCTCGCGGTCGGCGGCGCTCGGGGACGCAGCCGGTGTCGGGTCCCTCCGAACCTCCTCCTCCTCGACCGCTCCCGCCTGGTGGACCTCCTCCTCCTCGCGGCCAGCGGCGCTCGGGGACGCAACCGGTGTCGGGTCCCTCTGGGCCTCCTCCTCTTCGTTCGCCCCCGCCTCGGGTAGAAGCCCGACCACCCCGGCCGGGGGAATAGGACCTTCCTGGTCACGGCCAGGACTGGAGGGCACCCTCTCCTCCTCCTTGGGCACGTCTCCGTCCGGCGCAGCCGACTCGGGCGGCACCGGATCCTCCGCCCCGGCCGGATCGTCCGCGAGCGGGAAGTACGCCCCGACGAGGGCCGCCGGGATCGCCCCCGCCGAATGCACGGATGCGGCGCCCGACACCGCGGCGAGCCGTTGCTCAGGAAGAAGCGGCTCGAGCGTCCTCTCCACTTGGGGGTCGCCCAGGTTGAGCCCTCGGCTCGTCGCCACCTCGGCGGTCTGGCGCGCGAGCCGCTTGATCGGCGCCAGCCTCAATGGAGCCGCCTGACTTCCCCTCCTGCAAACAAAAGAAGCCTTCATGCACTCCCCTCGATACAGGCGAAAAAGGGTCGATGAGAGAAAGGGGAGAAGCTTACCGGCTCGAAAAGGGAATGTCGCGGGACGACCGCTTGACTGGCGGAGCCGTCTCCGGCCCCGAGCCCTCCTCCCGCTGCCGTTTGCCCCGGTCGGCCCTCGGCGGAGTCTGCCCTCGGGTCGGGGGAGGAATCGGCGCGGGTCTGCCGTCGCGTGACGGCCCCGTGACCTCCGGCGTCTCCCGATCGGCCGAAGGCCCGCGCTGGGGGGTCGGACCACTCCACCCGGATCCAGTGGAGGAGTCCGAGGCATACTCAAAGCCCCCCTCAAAGGAGCCTTGGTCCTCCCTCCACAGCCCGTCTTGCCGAGCCTGCCGACGTCGCTCGCGGTACGCCGCCTCGGCCTTCTCGCGGGCCAGCCGCTTCTTCCTCTTCTTCGCCTCCTCCCTCTCCTTCTTCAGCTTGTCGGCCTCCGCGCGCGCACGGTTCGCGGCCCGAATGGCCACATCTTCGGGAAGCGGGGGCCGGGAGACCCTGAACCACAGGGGGCGCTGGAGAAGAAGAGGGTCGGATGAATCCCCGGATTGGGAAAAAAGGACGGCGAAAACAAAGGGAAAAATCCCAACAGCTAACCTCGATGAGGGGCGCACCCGTGGGGAGCATGATGGGGTGATTCGGCAGCGGGTACCCCGCGGACGAACGCTGGACTGCTTCGCGGAGTCGGGCGACCATCTCCTCGACGGAAGGTTCCCCGATCGCCATCACACACCCGGTCCAGTCCGCCGCCAGAGTCATCTGGTCCAACCGCAGACGGCGGGCCATCAGGGGGAGAACGCGGCGCGAGTGGTACGCCGCGATGATCCCGGGGCCGGTAACCCCGCGCTCGCGAAGCCGGGCGACCGCGTCCCGAAGTCCGGTCACGTGAGGCCGCTCGTCCTGAGGCACGCCCCAATGCCAGCAGTTCGGCCGCCCCTCGATGAGCCTTCCCGTGAAGGCCGGGAAGGGGGCGGCCGGGTCGCTCCGCAGGTAGAACCACCTCGGCTGCCACCCCTTATTGCTGGAGATCCACGGGAGCGAGGGGTAACTGTCGCCCTGTCCGGTGCGCAGCCGCACCCCGGCGCAGCCGTGTGGCCTCGGCCGCCCCTCCGCCTTCACTTCCTCAACATGGAAGTAGGACCTCCACAGGTTGAAGTGGGGCTCGATGCCGAGGAATCCCTCGCACATGGCGACGAAAACCGCCATGTGGAGCAATCCGTTGGGATTGAGGTGGTGCAGCTCAATGCTGTAGTAGTACAGGAGCCCGCGGAGGAAGTTGTGGGGAGGAAGTCCCAAGCCCCGCTCGTGGAAGGGCACGAAGGACACAACGTACCCGTCGGGCGGAGCAGGGACCTCCTCGTTCCCCGGCGCCATCCACTCCACGAGGTCGGTTCGCCGGCACAGGAGCCCGCGCCCCACCAGGCGCTCAAGCTCTCCCTCCGTGACGGACGAGCGAGACCAGGCCATGACTGGCGGGCGAGCGGAAGGGGAAGAAAGGCGGCGACGATTTGGGGGCAGATGGGCGAAAGGAGAAGAAAAGCTCTCTCTCTCTCTTGCAGGCAGCGGCGGCGGTTCGATGACAGGCGAGCGGAGGAAGGAGAAAGCCCGGGGCCCCCTCCTCTCTGCCTTAAATGGGCAGGTGAGGAAGCAGGCGCGACGCCTCGGGTCTCCCCCATGCGCCTCAGCCCGCGGAGGCCACGCGGCCCACGACGCGCGTCCACGCCCCCCACGTCGCCCACGTCCCGAGATTCGCGCCCAGGCTCTCTCTCTCTCTCAACCCTTTCGCATTCCATGTCCCGCCTCTCTTTTATTTATTTTGCGTCCGTTCCTATTTCTTTCTCTTGCGCTTTTTTGTCTTTCAGGAAAAACAAAACAAGCCTGGGCCGTTCTTAGGCCCAAGGGACACGACGCGAAATCGAAAAACAGCCCAAGAGTTCGAAGGCCGGCCCTAGGGTCCGACGGCCGCTCTGAAGCGCCCGAGCGAAGGGGCAGAGATGGGTGGGCCCACTAGCGGCCATAGCCTCGGCACACGGGTGCCGAGGACGCTCAGACCTGCGTTCGAGCCTAAGATTCCTGACCCCATGTATCTCCCCGAAGAGAGGCGACGAGCCCCTGCGGTCGGTCGAACGATCGCGGGAACTAAGGGGGTCGGGAAATCTGGGGATTATCCGAGGTCGATCACCAGCTGATCCAACGGTCCTCTCCCGGAGGAGGACCGAGGCCTCGCTCGATCTAGCCCGTTAGTAGCTCACCGGGAGCCGTGTTTCGGCCTACGCGGTAAAACACGAGGCGTGCCCTTACCTTCCGTCCCGCGGAGGGAATGCGTGAGGGGAAAACGATAAAAAGACGAAACGGCTTCCCGCCCGACCGACTCGGGGGCGCTCGGGGGAGCCGAAATCGCAAAAGAGGCCGACTGCGCGGCCGCAGAAAGACGCCCCGAGCCAACCCGATTCCTTTATTTCTCAAATAAGGGCAAAAAGTACACGCGGCCAAAGGCCGTGAAATAACGCAAACGCGGCTTCCCGCCCGACCGACTCGGGGGCGCTCGGGGGAGCCGAAATCGCAAAAGAGGCCGACTGCGCGGCCGCAGAAAGACACCCCGAGTCAACCAGATTCCTTTATTTCTCAAATAAGGGCAAAAAGTACACGCGGCCAAAGGCCGTGAAATAACGCAAACGGGTTTCGCCACCCTCGGTGACGAAATCAAGCGACGAAGGGAGCAGGAGATCCGATGCAACAAGAAGGGCCGGGCTGCGAACGTCGCAGTCCTTCTTGTAGCATCTCCCCGCCCGCCGACGCCGCGAGGGGAACTCGGCAGAGGATCGCGCCGCGGGGCTGCGACAATGGAGTGTCACCACCGACTCTCTCCGTCGTCCTGGGGCCGATGGTCGCCGGTATCGGCATCACATCGGCGCAAGGGAAAGGAGAGGAAGCGCGCAGGTGGCTGTACACGACCACTGCAACTGCCCTGGCGACGCAAGTCGGGGAGTGGCTTCGGCTCGCTACGGCACACGATGCGTCCGGGTGCCTGACGGACATGGCGCTCCCGCTCATGTACTCCCCCTCGAGCCCGTTCCGCCGCCACCGAGGCAGCACCAACGGACGGGAGGAGTCGTCGGAGCCGGAGCCGTCCTTCACTTGCGACGCCGAGCAGCACTCCTCCACGCCGGAACTCCCCGAGGTCGCAGTCATTCTTGTGGCATCAGGCGACTAATCTCTCGGCCCCTGGACCAGGGGGACGCCCTCGAGGCGGTTCACCGACCAGGGATCTCATGCTAACAGGAGAAAGAAGAAGCAGGATAATTGCGTGCCCAGGAAGACGCCCCGGCCGACCCTATTTATAGCCCGAAGAAACCTGAGTCAGCACTCAAGCCGGGTACGGGAACGCGCCGCGTGGCCCTCCATGCAAAGCGACAGAGCATCACCAACGAACAGTGACCTCAGAAAGGACGACACGACGGCTCAGAAGGGAGGCAGTGCCTCTGAAAAAAGCGGACCATGCTCCGGTCCATCGGACAACGCACGGCGTCATCCTGTAGGGACCGCACAGAGATGGCAAACCCAACTTCAGCCTATAGGCGAACCACTGTTCCCCTATAGGCTCGGGGGCTACACCCACCGGGTGCGCTCGCGCGCCCCGGCGGGAAAAGGACAAACTTTACTCCAGCCCATAGGCGAACCAACCGTTCCCCTACGGGCTCGGGGGCTACACCCGGTGGGTGCGCTCGCGCGCACCCCCGAGTGACATCTGGCCAGGCATCGAGAAAGAGCCTACACGGAGAACCGCCTGTCCTCCGAGCAGGCTCGGGGGCTACTGTCGGATATCAATATCCGACCCTCTCACCGACGGGTGGGGCCACGCAGTTTCAGGAAGAAGATAGGCATAAGAAAGCCCGAAGAACATCAGATTAGGGGAGGATCGGTTTTCCCCTGACTCTGCCGACCCTCGTCCGCCTCGGCCGACCCTCGTCCGTCTCGGCCGACCCCCGTCCGCCTCGGCCGACCCTCGTCCGCCTCGGCCGACCCCCGTCCGCCTCGGCCGAACCGCTCCTGTCGCTATCTCGCCCGACCTCTCTTCGTCTCGCCCGAGTCGGCGTGGGCCCGAGACGGAGTGGAGCGTCCGGAAGACCCGGCGTAAGGACATGTCACCATACGCCCATGCCGTTTCCCATCGGCATTAATTGGCCTCACCAAGCACTGTCCGACGCGGCCAGCGGATGTGACTCTCACTGACTTGCCCGTACGCGGGCGCCACGCTAGGAGAGCCACGTCCCCAACAACTCCGATCAGCGTCCACGCAGGGAGAGCCACGTCCCCAACAACTCCGATCAGCGTCTCGAACAGTGTCCCGTACAACATCCACAGCGTCTCGCAGGCGGCGGAGCTTCTTCACCAAGCTTTCTATTTTCCACTCTTTTTGTACACGTCTTGTAAAACCTCACCTCTCCTGAGTATAAATAGAAGGATAAGCCTCAGGAGAGGGAGGACGAAGGAGAAGACACGACACACATACACCAGAACACTCACGCTCAGACGCACTCAGAGACTTGGGAGCCCCTCCCTCTCTCGACCGCTTGTAACCCCTACTACGAGCAACGCGAGTAACACGAGCAGCCTCGAACTGGACGTAGGGCGTTCGTGCCCGAACCAGTATAATCCCTTGTGTCCTCTCGCGAACCGTCCGGAGCCCAAACGTGCAATCCACTAATTTACTTGTTGGTTATTTCGCACACCGACACAACAGCCCCGGACAAATTGATCTAAAAATATATATCCTTCAGGTCTTACTGAAAACTGGAAATTTACACTTTAATCAGAAAAGAAAGTAAAAGAACACCAAGCTTGCAATGTTACACATGTGTCATAAATACAAGGGAAAATTTGCTACTGGACACCGATAAAAGGTGTCGTTTGATTGGTGTCCTTAACTAGAAAGGATCATCTTATGCACCATTCTTCTTGGAGAAGATTATGCCCAATTCCAGAGCTGGAGAGCTTCAAGGCGAAGCATCAGCATTTCAACGGAAATGAACACAAGTGGCACAGGTAATCAAGTATCCACTCCCATCAACATGCATGAGCATGACTTAATCAGCACAGTTTCACATA
Organism: Alloteropsis semialata; assembly: GCA_004135705.1. Lineage (NCBI taxonomy): Eukaryota > Viridiplantae > Streptophyta > Magnoliopsida > Poales > Poaceae > Alloteropsis > Alloteropsis semialata. The sequence goes on along the minus strand of CM014270.1, from coordinate 66,214,854 downwards.
GGGAAAAATCACAAAAGTGGGGATTAAACTAAGATCCCCAAACTGGATACGACAATCAATACAGGTGTAGCACTAGCGCAGTTTCTAATGATCCTTTTCGCATCAAAGGTGTCGTGGTAATAACCCGAGTTCTTTTGTTATGGAAAAACTGCAGGTGATCCTTAACAAGGTACTACGAAATGCAATTTGAGGCAAATAACGCCGATCTTGTGTACCGAAGGAAAACCTAATCAAACCACGGATATTCGATTGGATTTAGGGGGTCACTACGAAACACACAAACCCACAACTAACTAGAATCTGGATTTGATTGAGAACAAAACAACTCTACGAACAATTGAATCCGTCCAAGCAAGCAAGGATCACCTAGACACCTACCACTGCAGGAACGAATCAGTCTTCAGCAGAATGGATCTCCGCCCCCAACTCGGCCTCGAAAGGAGCGACGGTGGAGAATCCAGCAGAGAGAGCGGAAGGCACCGGCGGCGTTGTGGTCGGCGGCGAGTGTGGTGGAGAGAGTGGAACTCTGGAGGTTGATTGCTGCGGGAGCCCTTATGTATAACATGAACGCCCTCTTCCCATCTCTATTTCTTTACCTATTTTATTGATCTTTTCAGAATACTAGCATAGACGCACGTGCGACACGCACGTGATATGAAAAATCGCTAACTAATTTTGAATTATGTATATTAAAAATGTAGGGCCGGTTATTGGTGATGACATCTAGATTCTAGATGAAAGTGTTGAAAATTAGCATAAAGCTAGCACCTATATACATTAACCCAAGTAAATTTGCCAATTATCACGTAGGACTTACAATTCATAGTAACCAATTCCTATAGAATCGTTTATTACCAACAGCGAGCACACAATTAGCAGTGATCGTCATTGGTCAAAGATTCATTGTATCAATTAATCAAAGATGCAAAGGCATGGAGCTTCTACCTGCATAGCATCGAATGAATTGTCTGATGACATACCGTTACTGCATGCATCGGTTCGATTCGTGTACACATGCAATCAGTCTGGCCACCCATTGCTGCGCCTGGTCCTTCTCCTCGCCTCCTCGGTGGCTCATGGTCATGGCTCGATCCAATTCTAGATCGGACTATTGGAGAGCCATAGGGCGCAGGCCAATAGCCTACTCTGTGTCTCCACGAATCATGGTTTGGCGCCGCTCGCCGCCGCCGTGCTCATCACTCGTGGCTTGCCAGACGCCAGGAGCCAGCACGCATCGAACAGAGGTAGGTCTGCGTCAATCGAGGGCTGGTGACCTACGGTGCATGATCATGCACGCAAGGGCCGATGATTAGATGAGGACCTGGTCCAATACTCCAATGCCGGCAGCGCTCGCCCAAGACACAAGGAGACGGTCAAGTGTAGGAAACCTCGGCTCGTTTTTGTTTTCCACCCCGGATACGACATAAACGTGGGTACGACATGCGGGTAGATAAGGGCAGGTGAGAAAAATAATTGGTTTTGGGCAGAATCATTTTCTAACTCCCAGTTTCTATGGGTCTCGGTCCTTTTCCACCTCCTTTGGCCCTGACAGATGGGTCCAACGTGAGGGGTGCGGTGGACCCAAATTGAGTGAAAATCGTTTTCAATTGTTTTCGTTCTTTATAGTATAGATAGATAAAGACAATTATATTTAAAATATAGCTCTGTAAAAAGGTTCATATTTATTGGATACTGTATGTTAATTATTTGTAAATACGGGGACAAAGTAGAAATTTACTTTGTAATGTGCTTGCGTAGGATTTTTTTTCGACAAATTCAGATACAAGCTAGTTCAGATTATGAATTTGCGTACAGTTTTCTCGACAAATTCTGATACAAGCTACTTCAGATCCTTTGCAATGATGTGCATTTGTTTGAAAGAGAGCGCATTTTAACTGCAAAGAATAAAAGAACACATCCCCAGACACCTCCCGATGATGAACAAACTGACATAAGTTTATAACTACATAATGCTCAGAAGTCAACTCAGAAGGTGACATGCATGGAATTTTGTTTATAGCGTTGTCTATACATTGTACACGAACTGGCATACACAGTTACACACCATATGGAACAAGAACACATGCACCAGACAAGCTAGTTCAGATACAGGAAGATTGTTTCTGAATACTACCAGTTTGCGATGGCAACGTTGCCAAGGGGCATTCTTTTCTATGCCCTCTGCAGATCAATGACTTTATTCTGCTATCATATTAAGGATTAAGGTATATGTTTCATTTGATTTTATAAACATTTTATGGCATCTTCAACCATTATGGCATTATCCAATCTTTTATATGGCCAAGGTCTTCCAAACCAAAGCTATCTCTGTCTCCTGTAGTCTCATGAAGGCATGTTTAAATATTAACTCATCACTACGGTGTTAAAAACAATGCAAAGTCAATGGTCAAAGCTTCATGCATTGACTTTTAGGGCAACCAACTGTCTGTTTATGAAGCAAGCGACTTTCTCATATGTCGTCAGTAACTCAGTGCTGGCTTTAAATCGAGAAGAAGTCGTGTTCTCTGGGCCGGGACGCCGTAGGCAAAAAGCCGAAAACACAAACGCGTCCCGGACGACCGCTGGAGATCATGGGCCACAGCCCCCAGCAAGCCCACAGAGAGGGTGAAGAAGGTGGTGGGTTCTATGCTTTCAGATGGGCTTGGGCCAGATGTCAGTTATTGGACCTTAATACAGCTCCTATTTTCCTATCCCGCACGGTGCGGGCGGCCGAAACTCAAGTGCAGGCAGACGTGCGCGCGGCGGTCATCACCGGGCAAAAGAATGGCACGGCTCGCAGGGAACGAACGCCGCCGGCAGGCGCTCCCAGCTCGGCCGGTCCAGGCGTACGTTCTCGCGGTGGAACCGCTTTGCCCGGCCTCGCGCCGTGTTTTCCTTCCCACTCCGGCGAGCGCTCGGCCAGGTGACGTTGAGCTGAAATCAGCCGCCCTCTGAACCTACGCCGAGCTGAAATCAGCCGCCCTCCATATCAAGGAAGGATGGCATGGCAATACTCCACGTCCTGTGTGTCGATTACCTGTGCCTTGTTTCATTTTGCCGAGTCCGAGCATCAACATCAGCTCACGTCACCTCGCCGCGCAACTTGGGCGTAGTCATCTGCAACATGCATTGCTACTGGGATATCGCAGGATTTCTCCAACTACGGTCGCTGTCTTTCCAAAGGCACGGAGAATGGCTGCACACACTGACGGCTAGCCTACTTGTATAATTGTACCGCAATTGGATGGCACAAAATGGCTATAAATCTATAAAGCACTACTATATGCTTTTGTTGGAACCTCAAGATGACCAGATGGCACAGCCGCACAGCGAAGAGGACCAGGGCAAGGTTGCGTGCTGCCCGTCCCCGTACTACGTCCTCGCCCTGCGAGCTGCTTGCCAGAATGCCAGGCAAGCAGAGAACGTGTCCGAGGTGCCGAGGTGGCGTGGGATCCCGCGCCGGGAGGACGCCCTTTCCATCTTCGGCAGGTGAGGCGCGCGCCGCCCACGCGGGGGCTGCCCCCGCGCGCGCGCCTCTGCGCGCTGCGCCGCTGCCGGCACACGCCCGGGATCTGCTGCGCATACAGGAGTTCGTCGCCGGAGTGGCAGGAGTGTCTGTGTGGCTCGAGATCACGCGATGCGTTTGAGCCTCTCTTCCATGCTTCAGTTAGCGTTTCGATCGAAGAGGAGTCACTCTGGAATTGGAGTCTGGACTCTAGAGAATCGCCAATAGTAGAGACAGTAACTTGTCATGGGCAGTCAATATTCTTCTGCGAACCCGAACAAGACAATGGCCATTTACCAGCGGTGAACACTGCAGCGACATGCAGTGCCTTTCCGAAAGTGAGAGCACACAAAAATACCCTGTCCTTCTGAAATCAAACCTCCAATAATTTGCCTGTCAATTATCATCCACATCCCTTTCACTTTCAGTATACTCAACATTCTCAGATTGACACCGATCGTTCACAGGAAATCCAGGATCCGACCGGCCGCCCCCGCGCGATTCCGCCCGCCACAACCGGCCAAGCCGGCTCGCAACAAACTCCAGGTCAGGCCCCGATCGCCTCTCGCTACACGCCTGTCCCTTTCCTTCGTTTCCCTCCGATATCTCAGACGGATTAAAGAACATTTCTTCCCTTAGATTAATCCAGAAAAGAATGATTCTTCAGTGAGTGGCGTGTGATCCTCCGACTCTGCACGCACAGGCACATGGTTCGTCGGCTAGGCCGGGCTGCCGTGTGTTGCGGCGGCAGAGCTCGTCATCCGCTTCGGCGTGCTCCGGTGCATGCACGCAATGCCACGAGTCACCAGCCGTCATGGCAAGGACCCTGGACCCCATCTGCAGCTGTAGGCCTGTAGTCACTGGAGATGGTAATGGTCTCGAAGAAAAGTAACCTATTGTGGCGATCAAGTTGCCGGGAAAAAGAAGCAAACTGCCGTCCGTGTCGTGTCCTGAAGTCGTCTGGCGCCATGCGAGCCGGCCCGATCCTCTTCCCTAGCGGCGCCAGTATATCATGATGATGATGATCGCCGCGGAGTATCGCCCCGTTCCACTCCAGTCCACTACCACACACGCCGCAGCTGCAACGCGCGGGAGCGGCAAACTATGGACGCCAGCACCCTCCTCCTGCCCTGCTCCGGCGGCGCCGTCGCCGGCGCGGTCGACTTCCGCGGGCGCCCGGCGTCCCGGTCCAGCACCGGCCGGTGGTCCGCCGCGATGTTCGTGCTCGGTACGGTCTCCTGTCGTCGCCGGACTCCGGACATTCAAACAGATCACTTGCAACTATATTGATGCATCGTCGTTGACTAATCGAGAGGTGGCTTTCTATCAATGAAGGGGTGGAGATAGCGGAGAGGTTCGCGTACCACGGGGTGTCGGCGAACCTGATCAGCTACCTGACGGGGCCGCTGGGGGAGTCGACGGCGGGCGCCGCGGCGGCGATCAACGCGTGGAGCGGGGTGGCCACCATGCTGCCCCTGCTGATGGCGTGCGTGGCCGACGCCTGGCTCGGGAGATACCGCACCATCGTGCTCGCCTCCCTCCTCTTCGTCGTGGTCAGTTCCACTCCCACTCTCGCCTTTCGCTCCCTTTTGGATTACCTCGCTCTCACCTTTCCATGAAAAAGTGCCTCCACCTCGGCTCGGTCTGTGGATTCCGGCTCGTGGCTAGTGTAAAGTTTGCATCTTGTGGTGCTGAGATTGCCTGATCCATCCGTGTCTGTGCAGAGCATGGGCATGCTCACCATCTTCGCGCTCCCGGTGTTCCACCACGACGGCTGCAGCTACAACTCCAGATCGCTCGCGTGCTCGCCGTCCCCAGTGCAAGTGGTCGTCTTCTACGTCTCGCTGTACCTGGTGGCGCTCGCCGAGGCCGGGCACAAGCCCTGCGCGCAGGCGTTCGGCGCGGACCAGTTCGACCAGAACGACCCCAAGGAGTCCGTGTCGAGGAGCTCCTTCTTCAACTGGTGGTACTTCGGCATGTGCTCCGGCACCGCCGTCACCACCATGGTGTCCAGCTACATCCAGGACAACGTCGGCTGGGGCCTGGGATTCGGAATCCCCTGCCTCGTCATGGTCTTCGCTCTCCTCATGTTCCTGCTCGGCACCAGGAACTACCGCTACTACACGTCCACCGAATCAAGCCCCTTCGCTCGCCTCGCCAGAGCGTTCGTGGCTCTGATCAGAGGCTCCAAATCGAGCCAATGCGACAGGTAATGTGCCAAGATCTTCTTGTCGATGTTTTGTTTCTTGACGAATTTGGATGTTAATGTTCTGCGGGGGCGGGGTCTGAGAGTGTTCGATCTGGTTGGTGCTAGCCTTGCGACTGACGACGCCGCGCACCGGGAAGAAGTGAAGGGCGTGCTGCGCCTGTTCCCCATCTGGGCGACGTGCATCATCTACGCCGTGATCTTCTCGCAGTCGTCGACGTTCTTCACGAAGCAGGCCGCGACGCTGGACCGGAGGATCGGGTCGACGCTGCGCATGCCGCCGGCGGCGCTGCAGACCTTCATCAGCCTCACCATCATGGCGTTCATCCCGGTCTACGACCGCGCGTTCGTGCCCGTGGCGCGGCGGTTCACGCGCCTGTCGTCCGGCATCACCATGCTGCAGCGGATCGGCACGGGGCTCGTCCTGGCCATGGTCGCCATGGTCGTGGCGGCGCTGGTGGAGACGAGACGGCTCGGCGTGGCGAGGGACGCTGGCCTCGTGGACCAGCCCAAGGCGGCGCTGCCGATGACCCTGTGGTGGATGCTGCCGCAGTACGTGCTGTTCGGGCTGTCGGACGTGTTCGCCATGATCGGGCTGCAGGAGTTCTTCTACGACCAGGTCCCCGACGCGCTGCGCAGCCTCGGGCTGGCCTTCTTCCTCAGCATCTTCGGCGTGGGCCACTTCCTCAGCAGCTTCCTCATCTCCGCCATCGACGGCGCCACTAAGGAGAGCGGCGCGAGCTGGTTCTCCAACAACCTCAACCGCGCGCACCTCGACTACTTCTACTGGCTGCTCGCCGGGTTCTGCGCCGTGGAGCTGGCCGCCTTCGTCATTGTCTCCCGCGTGTACGTGTATAAGAAGAGGGTGTCTCACGATAATGGTGCCGTGATGTAGATGTGTACTAGTAGTATGATTGTGATATGATATGCTAATATATGATTGAGATGTAGAGAATTAATAATTTTTTTTGAATTTTTGGTAGGCTATAAACCTTTTTATGATTGTCCATGTACCTTCAATTTCTGCTTCTTTTGGAGAGGTTGGTTTGTAATAGAAAGACTATAAAGGCTTTAAAATCTGTACACCCGGACGAGAGCCCCCTGGGCCAATTGCCGGAGAGCCCATCAACAACATGGATCTGCCCCAAAGACATTGTTGGGCTTCGGCCTAGTAACGATGCCGAACGTCAAGATTGAGTAAGGCCCGGAAGCATTTATACTTTTGTTTGTGACAAACTTACTAATGCCTGTGCTGCAACTTGCAATATTTATTTCGGATTTCCTGCTTTTGTCATGCCATGCAGCCATGGTATGACCACGAAAGATAGTTNAAACTCGGTGATCAAACCTAAGACCCGGAGTATCGAACCTAGTGATTCTGCACTGAGCTAAGCTCAGTTTCTGCACCTCACTTCTTGAGTTTTCCTTCCTCCTTTTTTAGATAGCGGATATATTTCTGGCTCTAGAATCTTCTTTTGAGGATGCATCAGACCACGATTATTATAAAAAAAATAAAAATATGTTACAAAGAATATAGCCAAGCCATCAGAAAGCTCTAATACATATAAAAACTAACAAAAAGAGAAGAATATAACTCTCCTATGCAGCTTGAGTAGTCCACCATTCAGGGTTTGTTTCACACAACTTCAAATGAACTAACTTTGCCTCAATTTTGAGTTAATCGGAATTGGAATGAGCCCAATCCAACATAAGCAAAGAGAAATACCATCAGCTAATTGAATTGACCAAACCAAACACAGCCCTATTTACTAATTGCGCGTGCAACCAAAGGACAGCATGGATCATACTGCCTGCTGGAGACTCCGAGTTAGAGTAAATGTGGCAACCTAGTGAATGGTTTTTTCGAGAACTTGCTTGGGAAAGCATTTGATTAAGAAGGAGGAGTTTTACACAACGACTCGAATCGAGAAAACAAGAAAAAAACTTACATTGCAAGAAAACAGAAAAAACGACCTAAAACTACACAAGCCAACACCCCCAAGAGACCAAGACGACGCCTCTAACAAGCATAGGCACCATGGTTGTTTGTACCAACCTCACATTAGATGAATGGTACTACGCCCACGCCCTGCTCTCCGAACCATTGTTATATAGATTGTCTAGGTTTGTTTTTTTTTCTTGTGGTATCAATTAAGGCAGTGGTTGTCGCAAAAGAAAAAAAATTAAGGCAATGGTAACAAACAATGTTCAGAATAAGTCCCAAGAACGTCTCTTGTGCTAACAACCCTTCTCATGCTCCCACTTTCAAAAAAGCCATCAAAATATGCACGAAAATATCAATAAAAAATATGAATGGTACACTGTGTAAAGATGCATGCTCACACAAAATTCAGGGGATGAAAAATGTGCAAGGGGAAAAAAAAGATAAATCAGCATATGAATATGTACGAGTGGTGAACTACATATCTAATAAACATGTTGATTTTCTCTTTTTTTTTTGTTTCTCTTTGCGTAAAATTGTGTCTGTTCTCAAATTTTGCATTCACATGCATCTTTGCATCATCTACTCATTTATATTTGGAGTTGTTCTTTTCATGCATTTTTTATTGGTTTGTTTTGAAAGTGGAAGTATAGAAGCATGGGAGGAGGTGGGAGCATGGAGATGTTCTCGATAAGTCCCTTTTGCCTCTTTCCCGTTGAGGCAGCGCTCTCCTCTACATGATGAAAAGGGACAGTACAGGAAGAGAATTACAATGATCAACAAGATGTTGTTATTTCCCCTAAAATAGAGGTACACATCTATAAATAGTGCTAATTATCAGTTGGGAGAAGGGACAAGATCAAAGCTAGTATTACTTATGCATTTGCCTCTTTATTTATTTTCGAACGAGGTGGTTCGTTATTACTAGTAATTTCTACCACATCATTATGAGTTTGATCCAGAGCTATATGTCTTCTCTTTCTAGCTAATTCAGTTGCCCCCACTGCGACGCCGACGACAAGATGGCGTCGAGCGCCTCCCTAACTTGCGAGATCTCCGGCGCCTTTCCTCCTTGCGCCGGCCAGAACTCATCTGTTGCAAGAACCTGCAATTTGTGGTCAATCACATAGTTAAATTAAATTACAGCACTGCACATGGATGCACATAATCTACAGCATGTGCCTTCTAAATTTCTCATGTTAACCAACAACCATGCAATGCGTGCATCTAATCTGGTGTATACCTTGACTTGCAACTGGAGGAACTTGACGTAGCTGATGGCCTTCTCCAGCATGGTGACCAGGTCGACCTTGGTGCCGTTGGGCACCAGCTCCTGCAGCGATCGCAGCCGCTCGCTGATCCGCTCCCGCCGATTCTGCAGCAAGAACGATGGCTCAGATCATCGGAGCTGTGCGAAGAATTGAAGCGCTTCCGTCGAGCTAAAAATCTTCAATTCCTGTACTGAAGTTACCTTGGCCGCGAGGCTCTGCGGGTCCTTGGTCGGGACGGTGGGCGCCGACTTGGCCTTGCTGGTGGTGGCCTTCCTGCCCGCGCCGCAATGCTTCTTCGGACTCACGGCATCTAGCGGTTCCACTCCCTGCATACACGAATAAGCGATCATGAGGGAGAGGAATTCTAAGCCAGCTAGTACAGAAGTACAGATCCAGAGAGATCGAAACGGCCTAGGAGGAGCTGTACAGAGTAGTGTTTGCGCGGCACGTACCACGTAGGTCCGCTTCTGGGAGGCGCGCACCGGCGCCGCGCGCTCGGGCGAGGCGGCGGCGGCGGCCGCCGTGCTGGGGAACAGCAGTCCGAACGTTCGCCCCGCGCCGCCGGACGATGCCGCTCGTCCCGTCAGCGTGAAGCACCCCGTGGCCGCGTCGAACCCCACGGACGCCGTCGGCGCGTGGCGCGCCACCACTGGCGCCGCGGCGGCGTCGTCGTCGTCGTAGCTCTGGCCGGTGGCATCGATCCACGCGTCGCACTCCTCCTCCTCCTCCTCCACCGACACCGCCGCCGCCGTGGCGCGGTCGAACGCGAGGAGGGATGATGGCGCCCGCGCGCCCGGCCAGACGACGTTCCCGCCGTCAGCCACGTGGCCCACGCCGGGGCCGGCGTATGACGCAGTACCTCCCCCGAGCAACGACGCAACATCAAACCCCAGCAGCGCGTCGTGGCCGTACCCGAGCGCGTCGAAGGCAGACGCCGCCGCCGCCTCGGCGCCGTCGAAGCCGCCGTACCCACTGTGCTCCCTCACCAACGCCATTATCTCGATCGATGGCCTCTCCTAGGTGCTATCTAGCTAATCGGAGAGAAAGAAGTGGCTAATCTGCACTGAGAATTGAGCCGTGTACTCCTACGCGCCAACAATGGCTGCTACGCTGGTGTGTTCTGGAGCTAGCGTGCTTCTCCATTGCCGCCATGGGGCGCCGCTTATATATACGCGATGGTGACGCCATGCACATGGGGGCCGAGGAGGATTCCCGCAGGTGCAGCTACGAGCATTAAATGCGCGAGGTTAGCTGCGATTGAGCTGCTGATCCTTGCCGAAGCCGTGTCCCCGGCCGGGGTGGAGTGGATGGACGGGGGAGGGAAAGGGGAGGCAGGGAGCAGAAGCCGCGCCGGAGCCGCCGGGGGCGCCCACGTCTCAAGATTCCGGGCGCCTCTCCCGTCTCACGTGGCCGCTTGCAGTTGCCGCTCTGCCTTTATGGCGGGCGTGCAAATGGGTTTCAAGGTTTTTCTTACAACGAAGGAGGAAGACTACTTGTTCATGGCATCTTAATTTACCCATTTCTTTTCTTAATATAGTACATTTGCTACGCACGGGAGATGGTAACAACGAGATGTGGTTGTGATGGTTAAGTTAGTATACACAAGGTAAGTTAGTGAGGCATTGTTTGTTTTATCTGTTAAGTTATATATGCAAGCCATACACTGCTCTTTTCGTCCAATTTTCTAGGGTCACGTCAAAGTTTATAAGATCACATCAATAATTAGTCAGATTACATAAATGTTTACCCTAACAAACTATGAAAAAGATCTGTATTTTTCGAATGATTTCGATATGCTATTGATTTTCCTAGCAATTGACATGTAATCCCTCTGTTCCAAATAATTGTAATTTACTGTTTACTTTTCTAATGCACATTTGACCATTCGGCCTATTCAAAAAATTACATTAACATCATTTATTTCGCTATTACTTGTTTTATTATCAAAAGTACTTTAAGTACGACTCACATTTCTATATATTTGTACTAATTGTTTTGAATAAGACAAATGATCAAAGTTGTATTTTAAAAGTCAACAGTGAACTATAACTTGGAACGAAGAGAGTATGTTTTAAGAGGAATTGAATTAATATTACTTGGTATGGTCCCTTACGCTGCTATGGGCAAAGCATATTAGGGCCAACCATTTTGTTTCCATAAACATTAATTTTGGTGCCACTGCACCTAGCTAGAGAAGAAAATTCCACTTATTTTTATCACTAGTTGAATAAGAAATTGCTAAAATAAACTAAAATAGCATAACACCTAATTAAGTTAGGGGCAAATAAACTAAAATGCCATACCATCTTATCTTACTGTTACTAATTGGAGTCTCTTTTTGAGGCCTCCACGTTAATTATCACGAGATCGCTAGAAAAAAAAGATAAATCCAAAAAATTCACACAAAAATTAGAAACATCTGATGGAGCACTTCTATTTAATCATATATAGAATGTGCTGCAAAGTAAAAAAAAGATGTATAACAAATAAGAGGGAGCCCAATAGAAACAATTCTATTTAATCAGCTATGAGCCTAAATTTCTCATGAATTTTAAATACTAATGTTAAATTATTAGCTCGTGCGTGAACACGGATTGATAGACTAATGTAACTAGGTGAATTACCCGCGCGTTGCGGCGAGGTTTTCTAAGTTACTTGTATAAATTTGTTGGAACACACAAAAATAGGATATGTAAATGACGTGTGATTGCAAGGAGTAATCATCAATGATAGAAATTGGCAGAACTACATGGATGCTTGCGGGAGATGAGTCGCCTGTTGGATTGCGGATATGGAGGGAGCGACCGAGGGAGAGGGGAGTCGGAGGGGCGGACAGTAGGTACCCACATGATGGAAGTGATCGAATTTGTGTAGGTAATGACGACTGTGAAGTGATCCGAACCCACATGAGGTTAGGCAGTGGGAATGAAAATTGATTTAGGGAGGATAAATTTTGCACATGGTGGAGGATGATGTGGACAACTTTTGTGATTAGTGGAAGATGAGGTGGATAGCTTGCATGAAGCGCTTGGTGGTGGATGGTGTGGACAACTTTTGTGATTAGTGGAAGATGAGGTGGATAGTTTGCATGAAGAGCTTTAGAGCTGGTGGGCTTTTGCACATGGTGGTGGATGATGTGGACAACTTTTGTGATTAGTGGAAGATGAGGTGGATAGCTTGCATGAAGAGCTTGGTGGTGGATGGTGTGGACAACTTTGTGATTAGTGGAAGATGAGGTGGATAGCTTGCATGAAGAGCTTTAGGGCTGGTGGGCTGTTGGTAGGTATGAACTTTATAGATATATAGGATTAGTTAGCTGTCAAAAAATGCCATCAAGTATCAATTTGCACCCCCTACTCCTAGCACACCACCTAAACGCCGATCCTCGCGTTGGGTTGGGTGGTGCATGCCCTAACAAACTTGAGGCTACAAGTCAGTCTCAGTGTCTCACTGTAACTAAATATATACATAGTGTTGTACATGCATCCTTCAACGAGATGCTATGCGAGTCCAGATTGGTTTTAGCGAAAAACTAGTACGAGCTGTGTTGGAGGGGGATCCGACGACGATGTCAACAACAGCATCAGAGTCAGCTACATCTGCTTGGCGCTGCTGGTTGTCCATGTTCCATGTCCTCATCTTGCTGTGCTTATTGTGCACCTTGTGCTGCTGCAGCACCAGCACGGAGCCACAGCCTACCAGGTCGTCCGAGGCCAACAGCTCGCCGACGGGGCCTAGCTCTGGGCACTCCTCGTCCCAATCTCCCATGTCGCTGGTCATGACGCCTCTGTCGCCGCCGGCCTTGCCGCCCTTGCCCACAACGAAGAGCGAGCACATCCCTACCATCGAGCTCAACGCCTCCACCGTCTCCGCGCCGTTGGCCACTGTCCTCTCCGTGTACGCTACCTGCCCTGGCGCCACAAACCTCGCGTACATGTCCGCCATGAACTCCTCGTCCTGCATCGCCTCCTCCGCCGTCTCTTGACTGCCCAGCAGGCCCCTCCCGCTTGGAAGAAGGAACCTGCACACGGTCACCTTCACCGACGGATGCATCGCCAGCCGCACCGCGTACGCCACCGCCTCCCTGTCGTCCGCGCCGCCCAGGAACACGGCCATCACCTGGTGATGCTCTCCCTTGTCCTCCTGCTGGGCGAGGCGGCGCTCCACGAGGATCCCCACCGTGCACAGAGCCCTCTGCAAGATGCGCTGGTTGAGCAGGCGCCGCCCCTCGTTCCGGCACACCATGCGCCCGTCGTAGCGCTGCTCCTTGTGGAAGGGCATGATGAGTAGCGACGCGCGCGCGTCCTCCACGCTGTTGCGCACGTCGGTGTCCATGGACGCCAGGCTGGAGATGGCCGTCATCTGCCGCACGGGGATGGCGTTGTCGTAGGTGAAGGCCGCCACGGCCGCAGCCACCTGCTCGATCTCGCGCGCGTAGCCCCACTCGTCCTCGTCCTCGCCGCCGTCGCGGGCGTGGTACAGCTGGTGCGTGATGGCGTATTTGTGTGAGGTGACGAGCTCGACGAGGTGCAGGAGGTACACGGGGAGCAGGGCGTTGCCCTTGGAGAGGCTGGCGAGCGTGAGCATGGGCTGGACGCCCGCGGCGACGTGGACGCACACGAGCACCCGGAGCTCGTGCTCCACCCTGAGGTCCTGGAGGCAGCGCGATCGGTACTGGAAGGCGCGGCGCTGCTGCCGGACGATGGCGGCGGACGCCGGCCCGGCCATGAACGTGTTGATGATGGACGAGAGGAGGAGCACCACCTGCGCGGTCTCGCCCCACACGTGGACCTTGTTCCCGAAGTTGATGGCGAGGATGTCGGAGTAGCCCTTGACGTTGAGCAGCGCGCCCAGCACGAACGCCTCCCGCGTCGCGATGCCCAGCGCCCGCCCTGCCAGCACGGTGCCGGCCACCTTCCCCGCCGCGCCCAGCAGCGTGGTGAAGATGACAGCCGCGATGAGCTGGCAAGCGGTGAAGTGCCCGGTCTGGGCGAAGTCGAGCCGGGCGCCGACGGCCCCGAAGCAGAGCGGCATGATGAGCTGGTGCACGGGGTAGGCGAGGCGATCCATGAGCGTCCGTGCCGTTGGGCCCTCGCGTGGCATGGCGAGGCCGATGAGGAAGGCGGTCATGGAGCCGCTGTACCCCATCGTCTGCTCTATTAGGGAGAGGCCCACGATGAGGGCCAGCATTCCGCATAGCTCGTACTTGCTGACGTACTGCCGCCCGCGCTTGAACCGGTTGAGCAGGCGCGCCGTCCACGCCGCGAGGCTCACGGCCATCCACAGCGTCACCGCCATCAACGCCAGCATCAAGACCCTGGTTGTCACCTCCTTGGTCTCCGTGCCGGCGTCCTCTTCCTTGGGCGCCGCGCCGCCGTACACGGTGTGGGTGATGATGATGACGCTGAGGGCGGTGAGGCTGGCCATGTCGTTGGCGAAGGCGGCGCCAATGGCAAGCTGGCCGGCCTCAGAGCCCGTGAGCTTCAGCTCGGTGACGATGCGGATGAGGACGGGCGAGGCGGTGCTCGTGAGCACGAGCGTGAAGAGCGCAGTGGAGGCGTAGATCTTGTCAGGCGTGAAGCTTTTCTGGCCCGGGTGCAGGAGGCCGTAGGAGAAAGGCCCGGCCAGCATGGCGAGGACGAAGCAGATCGCGGAGCCACCGCAGGCCACGATCACCGAGCGCCGGAGGTTGTGGCGCAGGTAGCGCAGGTCCAACTCCAGGCCGATGAAGAACATGAAGATCATGCGGACGAAGTAAATCGTGCCGCTGAGGGCGCGGCCGGCGTCCTGCATGCCGAGCTCGCGGAGGTCCATGGCGCGGCCAAGCACCGTCGGGCCAACCATGATACCGGCCTGCATGCACCAGCTGATTAACAAAATGATCGGCCAACCGCTAGTCTACACGTGGGCGACATATACCAGGATGTGGGAGATGATGCTGGGCTGGCCGAGGCGGCGAAGGGCGGAATGGAAGAGGCCGGAGAGCACGAGGACGGTGGCTATGATGCCGGTGATGGCCATGACGCTGGCCATGAAGTAGGCCCCCTCGCCGACCGCCGCGGAGCACTTGTCGTCGCCGTCGTTCGCCATTTGCATCCGACGATTGACCGAGGATGGATCATCGGGCTCCGGCGAGCCGGCAGGCCTTTCGCGCGTGCTCCCCTACCATTTTGCCAACTGCGCCTATATTTGCTCATCCGATGATTTCGTTGGGGTCATTAGCTGGTGCATGCCCTAATTACAAACTTGTGGCTACTACACAAGTCGATCTCACCCATGCATGCAACTAAATATATCCATACATACATGCATCGATCATGCATAATATGATAGATGCGGCGCGAGGATGTCATGAACAAGATCATATATCATCGGCTGCACCAACATGCAACATGCATGGTAGTGGTGCGGAGCTTGAGGATGCAGCTGCTATTTGTCCTTGATCCTCGAAGGAAACTATCTCAAACTTGGAGAATTTCATTAATCTCTTCCCGTGCATCAGCCGGTCACGCTTCTCTGCTGGTACTTCCTCCGTTCGAAAATGCAAGTCGTTCTGAAAAGTCAAAATATCTCAAGTTTGATCAAAACAATAAAATACCAACACTTATGATGCCAAATAAGTTCCATTAAATTTTTCACTAAATATATTTTTATAATATATTTATTTAGTTTCATAAATCTTTGTAATCCTTTCTATAATTTTGGTCAAATTTAGAATGGTTCGAGTCTAAAAAAATTGAAATGAGTTACAATTTGGAAGAGAGTAAGTATATATATAGTATTTTAAAGTGCTTAGTGCTTCTGTATCTGTATGATGTTTATTTTGTAGCAACTAAAAGGCGTCCACAATGGTGATAGCCACGCAGCTGCTGATGTGTAGGAAAAAATTTAAATAAATCCAATAAAACGTGGGAGACCCTTTTCTCTCCTCTCTCTCTCTCTCTCTCTCTCACAGCCACGTCGAACAAACGATGTGAAAGACAACAGCGACCAGATTGGGTTAATTGGAGCTTTCAAAAAATTCTTTCAAAATAACCAAAGCTCTAAAACTCAAACTAGGTCTTCTCTTCCAGCAAATTCAAGTTCACTTAGCTATTGATGAACTAATGAACTGGAAGCTTGCCACAAACTCTTCAGAAGAAGCGCAAAAGCAAATTACCAAAACACAAAAAAGGTTTTATTGTTCTCAAAACCGGTGGAACCGGTTTCTCAAACCAATTTTACTATTCCAAAAGTTGGTTTCCGAAACTGGTGAAACCGCTTTTGCAAATCGGTGAAACCCCCGTTTTTTCTGGGCGGAAGCTCGAGGCATGGGAAGAAAAATGAGAAATCGATCAAACAACCTCCAATTTCGTGAAATTTGCGCCAAAACTGCGCAGGGCTTGATGAGTCTTTACCCAAAAGGTATACTTATAAAAGATCAAGACTTCACCTTTAATTTCACCATTTTTGCCAAGAACACAAGAGGAGGATGAGTTGGAGAAAAGTCAAATTCAGTGAGCTCAGATGAGAGATTTGGTGGGGAATCTTCCATTGACTTTTACTTGATCGAGGGAATGTTACATTGTAACCGCAGTAGTACTAGCTAGTACTCCGATCCCTAGGGATCCAGATGAGGACGTACTTAAGGATTAAAAGTACCGGGACAATGTGCTTCGGATACTGTTAATCCCCTGGCTTCGATGCTTGACAACGTGCTTTGGATACTGCTAATTCCTGGTCTTGATGCTGGATCAAACACCGAAGGCAATTCCCTGCTGTTCCTGAGCTCCTTGTTTGTCTGTAAGATCAGAAACTCGATGCTCCCTGATCTTTTTTTTAGTACACGCGCACGCTGTGATTAATGCGGCATCCATGCGCGCCATCAATGCTGTTGATAGTGTTCCCAGCGATCCTCTTCTCCAATTCCAGATACATACTCAAAACGGCCCTGTTTAATTCCATAAGTTTTCCCTATTCATCACTATTCATCAAATATTAGGACATTAATTAAGGGTATTAAACATGAATTAATAACAGATTAATTAGGCTTAATAGATTCGTCTCGCGATTTCCTGTCCATCCGTGTAATTAGTTTTATAATTAGATCATATTTAGCCCTCGTAATCTTCGATTTAGTTTTGCTACAGTAAATTTCCTAAACTTATCTTGCTGAATTAAACAGGGCGGAAGTGTTTTTTGTCAAACAGAAAATGGTTTTTCTTAGGACAATCTAGCTAAAAAACACCTTTTTTGGAATAGAAAGAAGTATGTGGCGCGGACAACAGTAGAACTGTAGAAGTTTACCCACATCTTCAATGCTAATGCAACCAACAAAGCTCGCTGTCATGTCATGCGGGCCATATTAATTTTAATTTGGAGAATGTATATAGTTCGTTCATTGGGCATGCTATCTGTTATATGCTCGAGGAGTCTTAACAGATGCTAGGACGACGTCACTCTAAATCTAAAGTACTCCATACTTAAGTTGGAAATTGCTTTTGTTGGTCGACTAGCTGATAAATCCACATCAAACAATAGGAAGAAAAAAAAAGACAAATCTCTCTGGCCAATGTGTGGGAGGATTGGGCAATTAATGCGGCAAGATTACGGCATTAATGGCGCCCGTGCCAGCCATGGCTAGCCGCTAGCTATCATCCAGGCATGTGGAGTTCGTTAGGCTGTCCGCACTCGTTGTCCCCTAAATGCATCCTCTAAAAGGAATATCCTGTCCTGGTCATCGAGATTCCGTACTCTAAACCAACTTCTCCCGCACCCGTCATACTCCAAATCACATACTTTATCCCAACTCTACTATATTTTATCCATCTATCCCAACTACTATATCATATCTTTTCTCACCTTTTTTTTCTTTTCTTTATAAATTTTATCAAAATATATCCATCTGAGATCTTGTTTTGAAGAATTTATTGCAACGAATTTAATGGTGCAATCGGAATTTAATTTGGTTTTTTGGTTTGTGAGTTATAACATTTTTTAGTTAGTTGAGGACGTAGGGCCCGCCACTCTCTCTCCTCTCTCTCCCTCCTCCCTGCCGATCGCGCGTCCGCTCCGACCGCTGCCTGTGCCGTATCCTCGATCCATACTTTTGTTTACCGGACTCGTCCAGGACACCGCTGCGGCAGATTTTCCGGTACGTCCGTCCTGAAGGACGGCGTCCAGGACACCGCTGCGACCAGCCTTAATGAAAGCAACTTGCACGCTGTTCGGTGGCCCGGCTGAAACCGGCTGGGCTAATTCCAGCTGGGCCGATCAGCCCAGCCGTTCGGCTGATGGGCCGGCAGCCGTTCGGCAGCTAAAAAACTGCCTCCTCCCTCCGCCCTCCGCGCCCTCCGCGCACACACACAGTAGACTCGCACTTGACCAGCGGCGCACAGCAGCTCTCCCGCAGTCCGTCGCTAGGGTTAGGGTTCCCTGATCTCCGCCGCGCCGCCGCCTCGGTCGTCCGTCCCCGACGTCGGCCTCCCTCCGACTTCGTGGCCGCATCCGCGCAACAGATGCAGGCGGGGCGGGCAGGTTCACGGCGGTGCCGGCGGATCTGAAGCATCCCGCTCTGCCTCAGATCCGGAGCCGCCGTGGATGGGTCGTCCTTCGCAGGAAGCTCCCCGACGACGCAACAGCCCGCCGGCGCAGCTTCCGCAGGCCACCGAAGTCCCCGGTTCAGATCTAGGTTAGGGTTAGTTTTCTAACGCTATAGGCCCAGCATCAGCATCAGCATCAGTCCCTCACTCCCTCTGCTGGGCGACAGAGAAGGCTGTATGTGCGGCTGCGGCTGGAGGCACGGAGGTGAGGAGCCGGGAGCGAGGCGCCGCCCATCCCGCCGCCAGAATCAATCCGCGAGCGCATCCGAGGTACCCACTCGATCTACTCCCTGTCCCCATCTGAGTCCTATTGCTTCCACGTCTGCTCTGCTTTAGGAGTGTTAGCAAGGGTGATTAGATGCCTAGTCCTGGATGTCTTCTGGGCTGCGCCTGGGCCTCTCAGGCCGGCGCCCCAGCCCATGCGGCTGGCTGCTCTGGTAGTGGTTATGGTAGATTATGTGTATATGGCAAGGATCCCGTGATTGGTGCTATTTCTATAAACCATCCTAGGGTTCCTTGCCTATATATGTACCCAACATGTATCTCTCCATAATCAATCTATTATTCCAGTGCCACATACCTTCCTTCATGGTATCAAGAGTCTGGGTAACCCGCCCGGCTCCCTCCCTTCCGCTGCCCTAGGTGCGCCGCCGTCCGGCTGCTTCCTGCGCCGCCGCCTGGCTGCATCCCTGCGCCGGCCATTGGTTGCACCATGTTTTCTCCCTCCGCCTCCCCTGAAGCTTTGGCTGCCGCAGCCGACGCCGAGGCCAAGGCTGCCGCCGATCGGCTTAAGGCTGATGAGGAGGCTGCATCCGCTCGCGCTGCTGCTCTCAAGCGCGCCCAGGATGCCGAGCTCGCCGCCGAGCGCGCCCTCAAGGAGCAGGAAGACGCTGCTGCCCAGGCGCGCATCACCCTTGAGCGCGCCCGTCAGGAGCGCGCCTCCCTGCTCCCTCCCCCCCGTCGACGCCCACCCAAACTAGGTCCTGATGACATGCACCAGGCCATGCTCCTTCACGAAGCCGCTGCAGTTCTCAATCTGCATGCTCAGGCCGTCGCCGTCGTCAATATCTGGAGCCTCATCTCAGTGGTGCTTGACGCCAACTCCGAGGGCTACTACCGGTGGCGCGACCTCTTCCTCCTCGTCGTCGGCAAGTACTCACTGCAGGACCACGTCCTGCGCGATGACTCCTTTCCCGATCATCCAGATTGGATGCGCATGGACTGCGTGGTCAAATCTTGGATCATCGGGACCGTCTCCACCGCCATCTTCGACGCCACTGTCACGCGCCGGGGGACCGCGCGCGACGCCTGGCTCGCCATCGAGGAGCAATTCCTCAGCCATCGCGAGTCCCGCGCTGTCTTCCGCGACGCCGAGTTCCGCCAGTTCTCCCAGGGGGACCTCTCCATCACCGACTACTGCCAGCAGTACAAGGCGCTAGCAGATCAGCTCGGGGATCTTGGTGAAGTCATCCCTGACCGCACCTTGGTCCTGAACATCCTCCGCGGGCTGAACGAGAAATACTCGGCCATTCGTCGGCATCTTCAGCGCACCCACCCCTTCCCGACGTACCAGGTGGTTCGGAACGACCTTCTCCTTGAAGAACTGACCCTGTCCCACAGCTCTACTCCCGCCACCGCCCTCGTCGCCGCGGCTCCTGCTCCAACCTCCTCCCAGCCGCAGCAGCAGGCGGCTGCTGCCCCTCCTGGGGGTACTGGTGGCTCCGGGGGCGCCACCCCCAAGCCGCCCAAGGACTTCCGGCGCGGCAAACGGGGCGGCCGCAACAACCAGTCCTCCGGGGCTGCGAACTCAGGCGGCTCTGGCAACTCCGGCGGCTCTGCCAAGCCTCCTGGCGGCGCTCCTGGTGGCTGGCCCTCCTTCTACAATCCCTGGACCGGGTCCATCCAGATGTGGCCCGGTCCCAGGCCTCCTCTGGCGCCAATCCCGGCGCCTCCCCAGCCGCAGCAGGCGGTTGCTGCTCTCTTGGCGCAGCACCAGCACCAGCAGGCGCTGGCCGCGCAGCAGCAGGCAGCTGCCGCAGCCGCCTCGCCAGCCACCTGGTCGACTCCGGCGCCCGGCTTCTACAACCCGATGGTCGGCCTCCCTTCGTGGGATCAGCGTTCTTTGGCGTCCTCCTTCAACACCATGACGCTGAATCCGCCTCAGAACACCGAGTGGTTCTTCGACTCTGGGGCTTCTTCTCACATGGCCACCGATACTGGTATCCTCTCACACAGCTCACAGTCTCCTATTCATTCATCTATTGTTGTCGGTAACAGTTCCTTGCTCCCCGTTACTTCCGCTGGCTCCGCTCAGCTTCCTGGCAATTTTACTCTTAATAATGTCTTGGTTTCTCCTAGTCTTATTAAGAATCTTATATCTGTTCGCCAGTTTACCTCTGACAACAACTGTTCTATCGAATTTGACCCTGCTGGCTGTTCTGTGAAGGATCTACCATCTCGGAACGTGATCGTCAGGTGCAATAGCTTCGGGCCGTTGTACCCCCTGCGCCTCCCTGCCGCCGCCACTTCCCTGGTCGCCACAGTCTCTCAGACACTGTGGCACCGTCGTCTTGGGCATCCTGGTCACGAGGCTTTGTCCAAACTCGGCTCCCAGTTTTATTCTTGTGTCAAAGATGTTAGTTCAGTCTGTCATGCGTGTCAGCTCGGTCGACATGTTCGTCTATCGTTTCCATTGTCAACGTCTCGTGCAACAAACAATTTTGATCTTATTCATTGTGATTTGTGGACCTCTCCTGTTATGAGTGTCTCTGGTTACAAATATTATCTAGTTGTTCTTGACGATTGCTCTCACTATCTGTGGACTTTTCCTCTTCGACTAAAGTCTGACACGTTCTCCACGCTGATTAATTTCTTTGCCTATGTGTCCACTCAGTTTGGCGTGACAGTCAAGGCAGTGCAGTGCGATAACGGGCGCGAGTTTGATAACTCTAGCACCCGTTCCTATTTCCTCACCCGGGGCGTCCATCTCCGCATGTCATGTCCCTACACCTCGCCACAAAACGGTAAAGCCGAACGCATCATTCGTTCCACAAACGATGTTATTCGTTCGCTCATGTTTCAGGCTGGTGTTCCCCCCTCCTACTGGGTCGAGGCCCTCCACACTGCCACATATTTGCGTAACATCCTCCCCACCAAGACACTTCACCACTCGACGCCGCATTTCGCCCTCTATGGCGTCTTGCCATCCTCCGAGCATCTCCGTGTCTTTGGGTGCCGCTGTTACCCAAACCTGTCTGCCACCGCTGCACACAAACTTGCTCCCCGCTCTGTAGCCTGTGTCTTCCTCGGATATTCTTCTCATCACAAAGGGTACCGGTGTCTCGATCCTGTGTCCCACAAAATCATCATCTCTCGTGATGTGATTTTCGATGAAACCGCGTTTCCCTTTATTGAGAAAGCCAGTTCGCCCTCCCCCACGGCCCTGGACTTTCTTGAGGATTTCACTAATGCTCTGCCGGTGCCTATCGGCCCGTCAGCTCCACTGTCTTCTGCAGGAACCCCTTTGGCGCCTTCTTCTGTGGCCGCCGGTCTTCCTGATGTGCTGGCCGAGACCAGCACCCCGGCGTCCAGCGCCCTCCCTGCAGCCGGTGCTGCTCTCCCAGCACTTGGCGCTGCTCCCCTCGCTGCTCCACGCGCGACTTCGACGGCATCCGGCGCTACTTCCTCCACGCCAGGCGCGTCCAGCGCAGCCCCCGGCGCTGCTGCCTCCGTGCCCCGCGCGGCTCCGGCGGCGCCCGGCGCTGCTGCCCCTGCGCCCTGCGCAGCTCCGGCGGCGCCCAGCGTTGCTGCCCCCGTCGCCTCTTTTGCTGCGCCGTGCGCGGCTCCGGCGGCGCCATACGACCAGCCCAAGGACGTGCGGATCGTCTACACCCGGCGGCGCGGCTCTGCTTCAGCTCCTGCTGCCCCTGCGCCTTCAGGACCGGCCGCTTCAGCGCCGGCTGCTGCGCCGGGCAGCCCTGCAGCAGCACCAGGAGGACCCTCTGCTGCGCCATCACTTCCTCCAGGGGCAGTCCCTGTCCCGCCAGTTGCTAATCAGCACTTGATGGCCACCCGGGCGAAGCATGGGTACCGCATGCCCTCACTGTACCATGCTGCGCCTCTCTCGCCCATCCCGAAGACCTTCCGAAGCGCCCTTGCCGATCCCAATTGGCGGGCTGCTATGGAAGAAGAGTACGCTGCCTTACTGCAGAACCATACTTGGGATTTGGTTCCTTGTTGCACGTGCTAATGTGGTCTCCGGCAAATGGGTGTTCAAGCACAAGTTCAACTCTGATGGTACTCTTGAGCGCTATAAAGCCCGTTGGGTTCTTCACGGATTTACTCAGCGCCCAGGTGTGGATTTCGGCGAGACTTTCAGTCCTGTGGTGAAGCCCGCCACCGTTCGTACAGTGCTCTCTCTAGCCCTGTCCCGCAGTTGGCCCATTCATCAGTTGGATGTCAAGAATGCCTTCCTTCACGGTACTCTGTCAGAGGTTGTCTATTGTGCCCAGCCTTCAGGATTTGAAGACTCTCAGCCTGGTCTAGTCTGCCGCCTGAACAGATCTCTCTACGGCCTCAAGCAGGCGCCCCGAGCATGGTACAGTCGCTTTGCCTCTTACATCCAGTCCCTTGGTTTTGTCGAAGCAAAGTCGGACACTTCCCTGTTTGTCTATCAGCGTGGCACTGACATGGCGTACCTGCTTCTCTATGTTGATGATATTGTCTTCACCGCTTCTTCTTCTTCGGAGTTACTTCGGCGCATTATTGTGGCTTTGCAGCAGGAATTCTCCATGAAAGACCTTGGTGAGCTTCATCACTTCTTGGGGATGCAAGTTCAGAGATGCTCTGGTGGCCTTGTCCTCTCCCAGCGTCAGTATATGCTTGATATCCTGGACCGAGCTAGTATGGCTGAGTGCAAGCCCTGTCGGACACCTGTAGACACTAATCCTAAGGTTGCTGCGGAGACTGGTGATCCCGTGCAGGATCCTTCGGATTTTCGCAGCCTTGCTGGAGCTCTACAGTATCTCACTTTCACCAGGCCAGATATCTCTTATGCAGTACAGCAGGTGTGCCTACACATGCATGACCCTCGAGAGCCTCATCTGGCAGCGCTCAAGCGCATTCTGCGCTATATACGTGGCACTCTTCACCTGGGCCTTGTTCTTCGACCCTCTTCACAGGCAGAGCTTGTTGTCTACTCTGATGCAGATTGGGTAGGCTGTCCCGACACTCGCAGGTCCAGTTCAGGCTATGCAGTGTTCCTAGGTGACAATCTGGTCTCCTGGTCGTCGAAGTGTCAGAACACCGTCTGTCGTTCCAGCGCCGAAGCAGAGTATCGCGTCGTCGCCAATGCAGTGGCAGAGGCTTCTTGGCTGCGCCAGCTTCTTCAGGAGCTCCATGCTCCGTTGCATCGGGCCACCTTGGTGTACTGTGACAACATCAGCGTTGTTTACATGACCTCCAACCCTGTTCAGCACCAGCGAACCAAGCATGTTGAGATCGATCTCCATTTTGTACGCGAGCGGGTGGCTCTTGGTGATCTTCGAGTTATTCACGTCCCGACCTCCTCTCAGTTTGCGGACATCTTCACCAAGGGTCTTCCTTCTTCTGTCTTCACGGAATTCAGATCCAGCCTGAACATCCGTGGTAGCAACGATCAGACTGCGGGGGCGTGTTAGCAAGGGTGATTAGATGCCTAGTCCTGGATGTCTTCTGGGCTGCGCCTGGGCCTCTCAGGCCGGTGCCCCAGCCCATGCGGCTGGCTGCCCTGGTAGTGGTTATGGTAGATTATGTGTATATGGCAAGGATCCCGTGATTGGTGCTATTTCTATAACCATCCTAGGGTTCCTTGCCTATATATGTACCCAACATGTATCTCTCCATAATCAATCTATTATTCCAGTGCCACATACCTTCCTTCAAGGAGGACTCTGGGAGTGCCTCGGTCGGACCGCCGTCCAGCAGGTTCAGTGGAGCCTCTTGTTTTTTTTTTGTAGGATAACCGTCTACGCTTCTACTTGTAGTCTAGGGTTTACATGTTTTGCCAGCCACCTAAGGTATAACACATATGTGAAAAATATGAGGAATTAGAGTCCTCTCTGTGTTCCTAAATCCATAAAGTGGGCCTTTGTATACCTTTCTCTCTCTGTTAAATACAAATAGTCTTAGTTCTCTTGCATGTTTGAGAAAAAAGAGAGATAAAGAACCGGAGTAGAGGAATTGTTAACCATCCATCACACAAGCATACTTTAAGTTTGTTCATGCCGATTACTGATATATCTGTTTCATTCATCCCCGAGTAATTGCCAATTCTCATACATCCTTTCACGAGCCAGATTCTTGCCTGGCTCTTGCCTGCAATTATTATTAACTTGTAATTGTGTAGCACTAGTGATTTATATTGGCATATGCAATGGAATCAGTAACATAATAGTTTGATTTACATTTCACAAGATTTATCTCATTGAATGGAGGATCTGCTGATGTGTCCACAAGATTATGCCCCCTCCGTTCTAAATTACTATTTCTTATGTTCCTTGTCTTTCATTTTTAGAAAATGGATAAACATCCGGCCTCTACGAAATGTATACGGCCCAAAATTATTACAGAGTTCAGCAATCACCGCTAGTGAGACATGAAGGAACAAAAGAGTTTAATCTATACCGGCCTAAAATTATTTTTCCATCCTAAGTTGGCCTGCTCCAAGGCAATGGTCTCCAAAGAAGAGCTCGCCTTCAAGAACAATTCTTTTGTCGTCTCGTCCTACTGTAGTAGCGACCAAAATCGCAGCCAGTATGTTCCTTGTCTTTCATATGTCCTGTGTATAAAGTATGCCTTCGATTGCCCTAGTTATGGTATGTGTTATTGATTCATAATGAGCTTGGGAACTAGCAGTGAACTACGCTTTTGCTGCAGGGACAGACGTCCACATTGGCACCTTCATACACTTCGTCTTGCTCTCCCCTCATGCCAGGCAGCACAACCTCCGTTTCACACACGTAAAAGGAGCTGCAAAGGCAAGTGCTGTGAACTGATTGGTATTTCTTATTATTTGCATGCACAACAAAATTGAATTATAGACTGTATACATGGGAACAGATGCGTAACAGCCGTGCTAACTGGTCTGTGGATCAGACCAAATGCTTCCTTGACCTATGCATTGAGGAGAAGAATCAATTCAATTTCAGCAAGAGCAAGAAGAGCTTAACTTCGTTGGGATGGCAGCACGTGTACCAGAAATTCAAAGATCAGACCCTGCTTGACTATGACCACAAGCAGTTGCAGAACAAGCTGGGATCGTTGAGAAGGCAATACATGCATTGGCGTGACCATCTGGACTAGGCCGTAACCCACGTACTAGAGAAGTTACAGTGGATGCCACGTACTGGTCGCCCAACGATGGGGTATGTCCCTTCACCTATGCATTCCAAGTTGACTCACGTATTTGAAAATATTTCTGCTGTTCACATTTCTGGCCATGCAGCTTACCCATTTTGCAACCATTAACTTGCAGGACCGTGGCACCGCACCACCTTGTGTTGATGAACTCCACGAACTGTTTGCTCACGTAGCACAAGACAGGGGGACTTCGATTGCAGTTGGGGGTGTCAGCTCTCAATCACCCACCACCGATACTGCTGAAACTCCTGCCGACTTGTATGATGACCCCTTGCATCCCATGCCTCCCATGTCTCCCTTTTATCCCGGTGTTGGGTCCAGTGCAGGCAATAGACAAAAAAGGCCTGTCAGGGAGGAAGTGGTGGACAGCCCTCAGAAAAAGAAAAGCCTTAGCTTGGAATACTATGTGCGAGGCATTTCAGAAACCGTTGCTGCGCGAAGCCAGAGAAAAATCACCCACGAGCAAGAGGAGATGGACCAAGTTATTCAGATCTTAGAAGCAGATGGTGTCAGTGAGGGGTCTGAAGAGTACAATAAGGCACTGTTCCTCTGCAAGAATGCACTGAATCATCGGGCCTTCACGACAATGAAAACCAAAGAGGGCCGCATGAGTTGGATCGAGTTCTTCTGGAACAACAAGTAGACCATAGGATCGGATGAAGCATTCCTCTGCCTATCTTTCTTTCGTTTACTGTTTTGTGTTGAACTTAAATGTGTGAATTTATTTTCATGTGAACTTATTTTCGTGTGAATGTGGAGATGTAATGTGGCAGCTGGCCAAAAACAATGTGAGGCTGTAATGTAGTGAACTAATGTGTCTTGTTCTACTTCGTGCTGTGTACAATTACTTGTTGAACCTTCTTATGCATTACATATTGGCATGCATATTAGGACTGATTAACAATTGATTCGCTACCTGTACTGATCCTGGTTTCTCTTTGCAGGGAGGTGGGGACAGGTGGGTAAGAAGTGTGCCAACAAGGTTCTTGTAGGCAGAGTTCCTGATATTTGTACTCTTGTAAGGTTTGTGGAATTAGATTAATCGCTGTCTACCATTTTTCTGTGTTGAGTTCCATATTTCCTATTTTGGAAATTGCAAGTTTAGTTCATATTGTCTGTATGTCATTATTTGTAGGTACCTTGGTTCATCCCAATGAGCAGTCCCGTAGAGGATGGCAGCAATGGTGGGAGCCGCTATAGGAGCTTTTGCACATGCGTGCAATAATGCAGATCCGTAGCGCAATCTTTCGGGCCCATTGCCGCAAGTGACAGGGAGGCAATGGGTGGAGATTGTTGACGCTCATTAGCGACACACTTTTAGTGCTATTTAAGTGGTGTTTTGGGACTAATTCATATACTAACCCGCCACTTGGCACTTGAAATAACCCCGTTTTTGCATATGCATGTATTTTTGGAGGATTTTGGTTTACGCGGGTTTTTTAGCTATAAATGAGCACTTTTGGACAAAGACCGAGATCATGCATAGCGCGGAGGAATGAGAAATTCCTCAAACATTGCAGGAGAAATTCAACTACCACCATTCCAGACTCCGAAACGTGGTGGAAAGGGCGTTTGGCATTCTCAAAGCGAAATGGCATATTCTCCGCGAAGTTCCCTTGTATGAAAGAGAGAGAAGCAAACCAAGGTAGTGATAGCTTGCTTTGCACTGCACAATTTTTTGTTGGACCGCAGGCTTGCCCAGGAAGCAGAGGCTGAGGAGCCTCGGGATCCTGATTACGAGATGTCAGCTTGGGTGGCTGCAAATGCCACTCCTGACATGACAACTGTGCGTGATTGGATCGCTGCCGGGATCAGTCTTATGTAGATAGCAGGTATGACTTTGTGTACTTCTTTGCATTACACGTCTTTGCCTATATATTGCTTACTGATGAGTCCATTCCAATCAGGTTCTGATATCACTTCCTCAATTGATCTTGTATGGTGACTTGTGGAAGGAATGCCCAAAAGTGCAGGGGCCTGCATCCCCATTGGTCTATGATTGTGTATGTAATTGAACTGGTTTGTGATGTGATGTATATGTGATGTTGTGTATGTGAACTGCTATGTGCTGTGTGTTGTATGTGTACTGCTTTGTATGTGAACTGGTATGTGCTGTGTTGTATGTGATGTTGTGTATGTGAGCCTGTGTATGTGTTTGTATATCACCCTAATTGCTGATGCATTGGCTGGATGAGTTGGCGCCATAATTTGAAATGTGTGTTGTTTTCCCGCCAAATTTGAATTGAATGTGATGCACCCTAAATCAGCCGGTTGTAGGCTGCTGTTGCTGACTGCTGGCTGATTTTTTGGCTGCTGGCTGCTGGCTGAAATCCAGCTGCAGTTCAGCCATAAAATCCCAGCCGAACAGCGTGAGTGTGCGGCATGCATGGCTGCCTGCCTCAGGGGGTTCTTGCCGGGGTGGTGCACACGTGCATCGCTGACATTTGGGGCTACGGGCTAGAGCACGCACACGCGTGAAGAATCTATTGCACCGGACGGCAGTCGTTTGTCACCACTTACCAGGCCTTGTTTAGTTCGTTGAATTTGATTGAATTTTCTATAGAAAAAGTGCATTGAGAAATGTGTCGCAGATAAAGGGGCACGTTTTCCAATACGTTACTTTTGGTTGAATTGCAAAAACTTGCAGGAACTAAACAAGGTCACAGTAAGGTTGTTATAGTAGTAGTAGTAGATAGTTGCATGCCCTTTCCACTGCTACTTGTTTGGGCTTGCGAAGAAGGAAGAACTAGATAATCAATTATTAGCTTCTCAGGTTTATCATTATGACATGTGTTAGGAAAATAGAGCAGTGATATGTCATGTATGATTTTAGCGATTGAATAACAACCTAACTGTTGGGACTAACATGTTTGTCGAGTATCCATTTTTGAGGTACTTTAGGTCCCAAGGATGGAATCCAAACCATTGGACTAAAATCACGGAATACCATGGCATCCAAGCACAGCTGAAAAGAACCACAAAGGCCTAAAATGAACCAACAAAGAAACAAAGCAAAATATAAAGACTGGAAGTTCCGATGTATTGCATCGCAACAACTCAGGAGCAGCACCGCAATAATCGATCATTACATAGACTCGGCGGAAAGATTGAAATCTTTCGACATGTTAATTTCAGATAACGTTTGTAGCTTTCGATGGTATTTTACAGGGCTGAACTCTTTTGATGGTATTTTCCAGAAGTCGCCATTTTTGAGTGCTATAGAACCAATTTTCCCTAGTATAGGTCAATAAGCTAAAGTGTTCGTTTACTAAAAAAAACTGTGACATGTTGGCTTTACCGGAAGAATTAGGTTTTGTGTTCCTTGTTAGTTGCTTCGCCATCATTACAAATCTCTGTAGAGCTCTACCAATGAAACATGCTCTCCCCGTTTTTAAATATGAGATGTTTCCTATATATAAAAACCACACAGTGCTCCAACTAATGCCATTTGCTGATGAGATTGGATTAGCTACGTAAATTGCCTGTGTGGAATCTGAATCTAGCAGTTCCTCCTATTGTCAGGCTCTGCACCCCGCCATAACAATATTCTCTCACTTATTCGAAAAAAAAAATAACAATATTCTCTCGTTC
This sequence comes from Alloteropsis semialata, assembly GCA_004135705.1. Taxonomy (NCBI): domain Eukaryota; kingdom Viridiplantae; phylum Streptophyta; class Magnoliopsida; order Poales; family Poaceae; genus Alloteropsis; species Alloteropsis semialata. The sequence continues at coordinate 66,185,360 of CM014270.1, read as the reverse complement.
AGCTCACCGTACGTGGATGGAGAGGTAGATCACAATGATGCTGGCTAAATTGAATCATATCGCTGATAAAATTCGCCAAAGAAGCTTTGTAGAGTAAGCTAATTCCATTAAGCTAGTGGGGCTACTTGGCAGCTTGATGCATCATTTATGAAGCTAATAGCCTAACATGTAGCGGTGTAACCGGTCAACTAGTATTCTACTGAATTATGAGTCGATCATTTGCGATGCGGCGAAAGAAGCTAGCAGGCCGGCATTAGTACCGCTGCTGTACAGCTTCAGGGTCATCTTATCAAATTTAACTATTATTTTTCTCTGATTAAAGAAATATGTTCTGCAAGGTCGGCAGATCAGAAATCAATGTGCGTCCAATGAAAAATTCTGTCCTCGTAGTCATGCACAGTGAAGGACAAACCGTATTATGCACTGAAAAGGTCTAAAGAAAGAGTTTGCGCTGAAACACTTACGGATTGCAATAAGTTCCTTCCTCCAGAAAAAAAAAAGAAAATTGTAATGCTACAACTCAAATGGGACTATCAAAAAAAGAAAATTTTGTTTTTGAAAATAGGATGATCAAAAGAGAATGGAGGGAGTATTTAGTTTGGTCGAATTGGTCTCTGCAACACGCTTTCAATGCGTCACTTTTGGTCGAATTGGTGCCTTTTGGGGGTGTTTAATTCCAGTGAATTAGTGAAAAGTGGTGAAAAATTTTGCATTGGGAAGCGTGTCCTGTGAGAGGGGGCACGGTTGCAGTGTGAAAATTTTTTGGTAACTTTTGATAGTTGGGGGAATTAAACAGAGGCCCTATTTAGATTGGCAACTTTTGCCGGCAACTGGCAACTTTCTTTCTACTGACAACCGTGCCCCCCTCACAGAACACGTTTTCAATGGTAACTTTCTTTCCAAACTTCATCAAACTTTCCCAACTAACAACAAGACCTTAGTTTTGAGGAGCCGACAGAACGAACGCCGCTCTTGCTGTTGCGCGGTCAGACAGCCGCTGCACGCGTGTTGAGTCCTGGAGCCTGTAGGACGGAGATTCAGGGGGTGTTCAATTGGATGAAAAAATTTTGGTGAAAAATTTTGCAAGAGAATTTTACTATTTAGGAGTACTAAATGTAGACTAATAATAAAACTAATTATAGATCTCGTCTGGAAATCGCGAGACGAATCTAATGATGGTAATTAATCCATGATTAGTGGATGTTTAGCGGATGGTTACTGTAGCATCACTGTTGCAAATCATGGCCTGATTAGGCTCATTAGATTCGTCTCGAAAAGTTACCTGGGGTTATGGAATAGATTTTGTCATTAACACACGTTTACTACTCCATGCATGTAAGATTCCCTTGGAAAAAATTTTGGTGAAAATTTTTTGGGAAATTGAACACCCCCTCATGCTGATTGCTACCCAAAAGAAATCGAGCAACGCGCGCAGCAGTGCCCATTCAGCTGTGGTGATGGCTGTTGCAGAGCTCCAGCACCAGCTCATACTCGATTCGTGTGCATGGCTTCTATACCAATGGCCGTGTTCAGATCGTTGGGGACATTGTCCCTAAGGAATTTTGCATGCATGAAGTACTAAATGAAGTCTATTTACAAAACCTTATCACAGATGAGTGCAACTTTGCGCGACAAATCTAACGAGCCTAATTAATCCATGATTTGCTACAGTAATGCTACAGTAACCATCCTCTAATCGTGCGGTCAAAGGCCTCATTAGATTCGTCTCACGAATTTGCCAAGGGGTTGTGAAGGTAGTTTTGTAAACTGACTTTATTTAATACCCCTAATTAGTGGTCAAAGTAGAGTGCAAAAAATTTGCCCCACCATCTGAACACGGCCAATGTCTAAGAAGGACTAGTATGAAAATATCGTACGGTTCAGATTAATTCTGAAAACTTTAACTATAGTATAAGTATACAATGGGTAGTATAGTGGTATATGGGTATTTTGGAAAAAAAATTAATGACGTAATTGATTTTAAAAAATCACTTTGATCTTTTATATATATATATTTTGCATTTTCAATCTCTAATTTCATTTTCATCTAAGTGAAATTACTTAACTATCCTTTACTTATGGAGGTCTATACTATATACCACTCGTTGGTGGTATGAGATACCGTAAAAGAGCTCGTATGACAATTGCTATGTTCTAAACCCTAAACTATCGTGAACACCAATTATGGTGACCTCTGGGCTCTGGCCGATACTCAGCCTGTTCGATTGGCTTATCAGCCACCAGTCAGCAGTACTTCAGTCTCACAACAAATCAGCACCAGCCAACAGCCACCAGCCAGCCAGCAGTACTTTTCTCTCACAACAAATCAGCACCAGCCGCCAGCCAACCGAACAGGCTGACAGTGAAAGCGCCCGGGATCCGGTCCACGTGTGTTCCGGGATGCCCTTTACTGCCGTCCGGTCAACAATTGACGGCTAATAATGACGCCAGGGTCTAGATTAATCTCAAGAGAACATGCCCTCTCCCTTGATCCCCTATAGAAGTAGGTGAACCTTGCGTCGGTCTTATGACTCGAGCCCAGTTAGATGAAGAGATTAGCATCGCATAATAAGCGCAGCCTACTTCAATGGCTCTATTTTTCAGTACGCTAGTATTATGGACATAATGGAATAACTAGAAACAGAACATGGCATCGATCTCACGTTTTCCGTAAGTGACGCTCATTATCGAAAAAAGATATCACAGTTTCATGCAGTGTTCTGGTTGATTCCAGAGTCATATGTACATGGGGTAGAGTAGTCTCCGTTTGCACTTAAGATTCATGATGACAACGCATCCTTCTAGTTCATCCCCTGCAATCTTCCCTTCTAGTGTTCCAAATCTTCTGATAGCGTCGCTATAAAAAATAGTCCATACATATTAACATAACCAAAGTATAGCCCAAAGACCATATCAACATAACCAAATCTTACTAGTTACTCAGTTCTATGTCACATTGCATCGGTGGCCCATCGGTGGCCACACTTCAGTTTCGTCAGAAAAGAAAACATAATCTTTGCACAGTTATATGCTCCATGCCGTCTTGATCCGAGATGCATAACCAGGATCATTTTGTGAGCACTTCTATCTTCAAGCAACTCAAGCAAAAGATACTGCAATTTGCTTGGTATCCCATAGTTAAGTAACCAATATTCAGATTACCTACCACTCCACGTACAAGCAACTCAAAGGCATTAATGCGAGTCCTAGTTAACATAAGATGATTGGTCTAAAAATTATCATAAGGTGATTATAGGTATTTATATGATTATATCATTGCAACTTTGCAAGTGCCTTCTCCTGCTCTACAGGAGGCAGATTCCAGTTGGAAAAAGAAAATCAATTATTTGTTGTGTCCAGAGGAAACTATCATATCCCTGACTGATCAGTGTTTTGACTGAAGGAAGAAAGGAAGCCGATACTTTTTCTGATTCTGTAGTTCTATCTGTGAAGTGCAACATGCTTGATTTAACAGTATGTTTTTTACTTTTTATTGATCACTTCTGCTGTCGCCAATCAAGTATATTACTAGTACCTAGACTTTAGCACCTATTAGCACTTCCTCTCTTACTAAAGTTTTCGAGCCTTGGCTAAAACTTAGCACTAGACTTTCGCACTCCTATTTGGATGGGCTAATGCTAAAGTTTAGCACTTTCACCCATTAACACTTGTATCCAAACAGAGCTCTTTTACGGTACACCATACTACCATACTACAGTTAAAGTTTCTAGTAGTATACAATTAATCTGAACCGTACAATCTTATCATACTAGTCCTTCTTAGACACTAGTATAGCGTAGTATAGAGTACCGTAAAAGAACTCATCCAAACATGCCCTATAACATCTCAATAATTCCTCGTTGTCCACATAGCTAAAACTTGTGTCCATCCAAATTTATCATGCTATCTCTGATGACTGATTTTGTATGGAATAGTTGAGAGCTCTTAAATTCATTGAAGCGAAGTAGGTGGCCACTCGGGCCAACTTGAGCCAGCTAGGTCTCCATGCATCTTGGAGTATCAGATTCAGAGGTGAATTATTATACTTCCAAAGATCATCAGGAGCTTTACCGAGCTCTTCAGAAGCAGGAAAAAGATTTCAGATAACGACAACTCAACGAATACAACAGTCTGGATCCAACCAAAAAATGGCTCTAGGTGCACACTCCTGAATCCATATATGATGACTCAACGAATCTCTACACAGTATATTCAGAATCACAGCGATCATTTCTCGAGCACTTCGAACTGCAGCCAAAAGATAATGCGATTTATCGGAAACCTACAGTTAATTTGACTTATATTAATCCACAAGTCTTCAGATTAGCAACCCGGCCCACGTAGAGGCAACCAAAACCACATTAATGCCAGTCCTAATTGACATGAGTTGATTACAAGTATTCTAGATCATCTGTAAGTGCCTTTTCCCGCCCTGCTGGGGCAAAGTCCAACAAGGGGTGAAAAGAATCAATAATTGGCTGTGCCCGAAGGCATTTGTCATATCCTATGTCCTGTGTCCTGATCAGGGCCTTAACTGAAGGAAGAAAAAGGAGCAGATACTCCTATCTGATTCAGTAGCTCCATCTGACTGTGGAACGCGCAGGCAGCTTAGGTTAATATTCTACTTAACAATGCCATAATGTGGCCTTAGTGATCATACATCGGCTGTCGGCAAGTAAGTAAACTGAGATATTAGTACCACGTACTTGCGACTAAGAACAAGCAATCATGCGTACCCTAGCTCTGTCCAGGAGCTGGCTCGAGCATGGTACAAGGAGACAGCTGAACGTTGTATTAGATATGAACCAGGTTCGTCATTAGTGGTCAAGTACAGTGTAGTACTTGTAGTCATGGGGTGTTTGGATAATGGTTTTAACTTGTAGTCCGGGCTTCGAGTAAGGGCCTGTTCGGCTGGCATGTTGAACAGTGCTCGGCTGGCAAGTTTCGACTTATTTTCTCTCACACAATACTATTCATTCTACCAGCCGATCACTATTCATTCTACCAGTCGAACAGCCTCTAATTCTGCATTACTGCACGCATAACTCACAGCGAGTTTATTTGGAATTGGAAGTGATCTCGCAGTCATATCTCACTGATGTGGTGATTTTATTTCCAGATTCATGCGGGAATATCTCTTACTATTTGTTTGGAAATCCTTAATTGCAAATAGGTTCGCAGAAGACTGACTGTAGGGGACGAGCTGACTTCTGTATATTGCTACACTCCACCGCCCAAAACTTTGAAACTTCAGCTAGAAAGAACAAAAAGGAAAACAAGAAGAACATGAATAAAGAGTGAGCTTTTTGGTGAAGCAAAGAACCAAATAAAAAAAGTAAAAAAAGAAGAGTAACAGGTCTTTGATGCTCTTTTGCACCCTCTTTTTTTTCTCAAACTTCTTCGGCCATCGTCTGTTTTATTTTTCTTTTGACCCATTCTGCCTTTCATCTAGGGATGGCACCCGCGGATTCGGGTGCGGGTTTAGTGAAAACCCGCCCGCAGCCAAACCCACGGGATAGAAAAAAACCCGCCCATGAGAAACCCGCGGGTGGATTTGTACACCCGCACCCGCACCCGTCGGGTTTCGGGTGCCCGTGGGTCTGGGAGCATCACATGCACAAATGATGAATTTGAACATGGTTTAAGTGATTTCACGGTTTTATTTTTACACATATAATTTTCAACTATCTAGTAGTATAAAAATTCTAATTTCCGTAGTCTCCGAATAAACATATAATCAAATAGAGGTCTCCAAATCAACAAATAAAAATTCACAGACAGCGATACATTTAAGTTTTACAATGCAGTCAATAGGGAGGACAACAACATGGTCTCCAAATCAACAAATAATCAAATAGATAAACTATTACAACTATCATTCAAATTAATGTATGAGAGATCTTATATTGCTTCCATTTGTATTTAGATGCAACCACACTGTAGTGCTTTTTACAGTATATGCGGGCGGGTGCGGGTGTACCCGCGGGTTCGCGGGTACGGGTGCGGGTGCACCCGCGGGTGAAATTTTGAACCCGCACCCACACCCGTCGGGTCCAAAACCCGCGGGTACCCGTACCCGCGGGTTGAATTGCCATCCCTACTTTCATCGCTTAGTCTTAGTCAAGAAATCACCATTTTAGCCCATAAGCCCATTCCATGTCAGCTCTCATTTGTATGGGCCGGTATGTCTCCTCGGCTCCTCCATACCACACAAACGGGCCTCTCCCTCCATTGTCTAGGCCCAGATCCTTGCCGTGCGAAAGCCAAGGCCCAATTCCGGTGTTCGTTCGGTGCTTGTGCTTTGCTGTTGCATCTTCGTGATGCATCGTGGCTTTGCTGTTGCATCTTCGAGAGGGAGAACCTGAACCTTAACTCCAAAGAAAGAGAGAAAAAAAGAGCCTGTGTGTTCGTGACATCATCGTAGGACGCACACGGCACACCCATGTTCTCATCAGAGCATCTTGGCGGCAGACGACAGGTTGTTGTACCAGAAGAGCCTGTGCTGTCGTACAGGTCTAAGGTCCTGTTTAATTGGGGTGAAAGGGTAAAAAGTGATGAAAAGTTTATGCATGGATCGTGTGCACAAAAAGAAGAAATGAACTGACACGGTTCTCGAGGTTGAAAGAGAATGGAAAGTTTGGGAGAATTAAACAGGGCCTAAAAAGGATCGTCTTTTCCTTTGTCTTCCATGAAAAATTGTTATTAAGGCACTACCGGTGCTTTGCCGTGTGCTGCCCACGGTGAAGCCACGACGGCGACAGAAACGACGGTAAAGCGATTTTTGCCGTGCGCTTTATTTCGGGCACACGGCAAAGATGTTCGCTTTGTATCAAAGGGGGCGCACGGCAAACTGGAGCTAACGGCCGTTCTCCGTCACTCCGTCACCGTTCCCGTGAGATGGTGGGCCCCACGTTTGCTGTGTGCCCTACGGATGGCACACGGCAAACTCTTTATCTTTGCCGTGTGCCAGACCTTGGGCACACGGCAAAGATTCAAACTTTGATGTGTGCCCGAGGCCTGGCACACGGCAAAGATGGTCAGTTTGCCGTGTGCCAGCGTTGGGGCACACGGCAAAGGCTGCTCCAGTTCAGTTTTTAAGGTCACTTTGCCATGTGCCAAGGTTCTGGCACACGGCAAAGTGACCCAAAAAATCCTGTTTTTATTGTTTTTTGACGTAAAAATTGCCCCAAATCAATCAAACATCATATTTATCAGACACATATCACAACAAACATCACAGGCACTTGATATATCACAAAAACATCACAAACTCCATAAGTTCACATTAAGTACCACATGCTCACAAATATCACAAGTTCACAAATACGAACCAACTAAAGTTTATCACTGAGATGGAGGGAACGGCTGTGCTGGGTCGAACTGCTGTGCTGGGTCGAACGGAGGTGCGAACAACTGCTGTGGGTGTAACGTCGGTGAGATGCCCGGTGACATGTCAGGCGTATTTGATGCCGCCCCCGAGAGATTCTGCAGAAAGGAGAATATATTGCATGTCAGACCCGAATCAAATTTCCTAAGTCATAATCTAAAACATTGAAAAGTTCATTGTAGTCTCTACATTCTCTAAGTCTCTACATTCTCAAAGTGACTCTAAGTCTCTACATTCTCTAAGTCTCTAATACTTCAAATAAATCTAGAAGATTGTCAAGTGACTCACATGAGGAGTTGCAGGAGCTGGAGCCGGTGTGAACATCNCTTGGCGCCGTGGAGGAAGAGGTGGAAGGCTGGGGCGGCCTGCGGGGGCGGGAAGGAGGCTGGAGGCCCGCAACGCTGGCTTGAGGTCCCGCACGGAGGCCGCGGCCGGGAGGCGGACGGTGGTGGTGTGGCCGTCGAGCGCGCGTATTGGGAGCACCACCGCACGCTCTTGTTTGCCCGCCATTGCCGCCGACGAGGAAGGGAACAAGGGGCGCGAGGTGGGGAGGAAGAAGATAAGGAGTTTGACATGTGGGCCCCATTAGCACTGTAACATACAGAGAGTCTAGTTTTAGAGAGTCTGAAAGCTTTTTTATTTTTTAGCTAGCCTTTTAATCTTTAAATTTAGCTAGAATTATTGCTAATCTCTTAGAGATGCTCTAAAAACTAGAGAAATTGCACTAGAATAAAACCAGGAATAAGTATGCACTTAAATGGTAGTGACTATCAACCAGTGACTGCGAAAGTTGAAACTGTTGCTTTCTTTCGTTCAGTGATCTGTCTTCACGCCAATATCAACGTAAACGGGAGGACTAGTGGATCTAACGCACCACTACTCGTTGCAACTCTTTGGGTGCTAGACCCTCACATCTTCCTCTCTCACCAAGTGAGCTAGGGCCAGTGCATGAATCCTGTTGTGGTAGGGCCCTCATACCACACACGTGCATTCTTGGACATGCTAATCCTTTGCAACTATTTATCACAATGTATGTATGTTACCCCACTTTATTTTAGTTAATTTTTCTCTGTAAAAAATATTTGAGCATTTTATCCTTATCCCTGTGCCTGAATTTTTTTAGCCATTAGATTTTCATAACATCTCGACCGAAAAGCTAATTATTATCTTTTTATCTCACTTTTTTTTCTCTCACTCCCACCTTCATTCATTTTCCAAGGAACCAAACTTAGCAGTGGCTTGCTGCTTGGCCTTGCTCTGCGCGCCTCGTATCATCTCCAAATGTGTCCTTACCCCGGACTTTCCCATTGGTCATATTTGCTCATTTCATCGGACTGACTTCTTCCTTGCCTTCTCTCTGAAGTTCTAAATCTCCTAATCTCCAATCTTGATCCCCAACCCCAACAACTAAAATACTCCCTAACTCTAAATCATTAGAGAAGTTGGACATTGTGGAAGATGGAGGAGAGAGGAGGTGAATCTTGCTGAAGATAAAGAAGAGGGTGAAATTTGAGTGTGTTGACGCAAAATTAGGTCAACACACAAAAGCGCTAGAACGCGCAGCACGTAACACGATAAACCCGAGGCTTCCCTGAGCTGACCGGTCAGACCGGTCAGGGGCACCGGTCTGACCGGTTACCACCGGGAAGTTCGGGGTAAACCCTAAAACACGCCTCCCGAAAGAATCCGTCAGGGAGAACGCGAATCAGGGGTGCCCTAGGGTCGGCAGGCCACCTAGGACGCCTTCAGACGTCGCGGAGACGAAGGAAGAACAGCATATGGGGTTGGAAAAGCTAGGGTTGGAGATACATAAAGGTAAAGGTAAATAAAGTAGATTTGATAGATTCGATTGGGTTGCCCTCAATCGTCCGAATCCCCTTATATTTATAGGGAGGGTAGGTCTTGTCCCGCAAGGAAACCAAGTTACAACTCGTTACAACCTCGGAATCCCAAAATAAGAGTCCTAGTCGGATTACAATTAAGGTGACCGGTCCCCCACACCGGTCAGACCGGTCTGGGCGTGACCAGCTCCTCGCGCCATCTTCTGATTCTCCATGCGCAGTCTTCTATCTTGCTCCATACGCCGTCTTCTATCTTGCAATCCTTCTAGTCCATGTGCCAATTTTGGTTGTCAACATATGCCCTCCTGTTTTTTTGGTAAAGCTTGTGTACCATAAAACACATCAGCACCAAAATTGTCATCTAAGGACGATGTTTAAACAGAATTCATCGGCCATTATAATTTTCTAAGGGCGATATCCAAATATCGGCCATGAGCCGCTCTATCTATTCTTCATCATCTGAATTGACCGATTCTTGAACCGGTCTTAAAGCAGCGGACATGAAGCCATCCTTAGTACAAGCAAGGAACTCAAAATCCGAAATATCAATCCCGGTCAAGCATTTGAAATTATCATGAGTCCCTAACATGGATGCATCGGCCACAGCAACACATGCCGAAGAATCCGCATGAACCGTCTCAACTTCATCACCAACCCATTGAATTAAGCATTGATGCAAGGTAGAAGGCACACATTGATTTGTATGAATCCAATCACGCCCCAGGATCACGCTATAGTTACCTTGCACCTCTGTAACGAAGAAAGCGGTTGCCAATGTCTTGCTCCCAATAGTAAGCTCCAATGATGCTACTCCCTTGGCACTCATCGGTTCTCCTCCTCCAACACCGCTAATCATCATGCTAGTCTTGATAAGCTCGCTGTCCAAACCTCCCAATTTCTTGTATAATGAGTATGGCATGAGGTTTACAATAGCACCACCATCGACGAGCATCTTAGAAATCGGCCTCCCTTTAATGTGACCCTTCACATAAAGAGCTTTCAGATGATTGTCCGATTCTAAAGGCTTCTGAAACACAGCATTCTTGGGAGCAAAATCAATTTGAGCCACCCTCTCATCATCTCCGACAAAGCAATAGTCGGCGTCTAAATAGATAACATTGATGTCCATGTCCGTTCTGCTGGGTGATGTCGGATGTTTGGACCCGGCAGTCCACACAGGGTAGCCTACGTGGTTGATTTGATGAGGGACAGATCGAGGATCACAAGACGATGGTAACACAAGACGCAAGGATTGAACAGGTTCGGGCCGTCGAGATGACGTAATACCCTACGTCCTGTGTTGAGGGTGATTGTATTGCTGTGTATGAAGTTCCTGAAGGATCTCCGTAGTTGGGTTCTGTCCTAGGTTTCGTAGATGTTGTGTATGATCGTGGGTTGTAGATGTCGCTCGTGTTCTGGAGGGGGGTCTCAAGGCGCCTTATATAGTCCGGCTGCCTTGAGTTACAAGTCGGCTAGAGATCGTAACCTACCCGAAATACAAGGATTCGATCCTATAACGATTACAGATATCTTTCCCTATAATTCCGGCTAGTTTATCTTGATCTCCGAGCTTCTTGCGGGATACGCCGTCTGCTTCCTTGCCGCGCGCGCCGTCGCGCCCATCCGGCTCGTCCGACTAGTGGGCCTCCCGACTGGTGGGCCACCTAGTCTGACAAACCGATCCAGTTGCACTCGGACTGGGCCGCCCCTTGCTGGTTGGGCCAATCCGCCTGCTGGGCACCCCTGGGGGTCTACCCCCGACAAGCCCCCGAGTAGTACGTGGTTGAGAGACAAGTCGGCGAGGTCGTGCTGTCTGATGAGCGTCGAGCCTGCTGCAGTTGGAAGCGAAACCGCGTGATACTGGAGAGAAAAGAGCCGTTTCCCAACGGATGCGCCGCGAGGTGCGTCCGTTGGCCGTAGCCCCCGAGCCTTGAAGCGATTCCGAAGGAATCGGTCCAAGGGTTAGTAGCCTTCTTCTGAAGTCGTCAGACAATCAACGGATGCGCCGCGAGGTGCGTCCGTTGGCCGTAGCCCCCGAGCCTTGAAGCGATTCCGAAGGAATCGGTCCAAGGGTTAGTCAAGGAGCATCTGGCTAGATCATCCGACGTTAATTTCGGCGCCCAGCCCCCGAGCGTGAGGGCCGGGTCGAGCTGTCCGAGGCACGCCGAATAGTCGCCCAGCGCCCAGCCCCCGAGCGTGAGGGCCGAGCACGCCGAGTGGTCGTCCTGGCGCCAGCCCCCGAGCGTGAGGACCGAGTACGCCGAGTGGTCGCCCCGGCGCCAGCCCCCGAGCGTGAGGGCTGAGCACGCCGAGTGGTCGTCCCGGCGCCAGCCCCCGAGCGTGAGGGCTGAGCACGCCGAGTGGTCGTCCCGGCGCCAGCCCCCGAGCGTGAGGGTTGAGCACGCCGAGTGGTCGTCCCGGCGCCAGCCCCCGAGCGTGAGGGCTGAGCACGCCGAGTGGTCGTCCCGGCGCCAGCCCCCGAGCGTGAGGGCCGAGCACGCCGAGTGGTCGTCCCGGCGCCAGCCCCCGAGCGTGAGGGCCGAGCACGCCGAGTGGTCGTCCCGGCGCCAGCCCCCGAGCGTGAGGGCCGAGCACGCCGAGTGGTCGTCCCGGCGCCAGCCCCCGAGCGTGAGGGCTGAGCACGCCGAGTGGTCGTCCCGGCGCCAGCCCCCGAGCGTGAGGGCTGAGCACGCCGAGTGGTCGTCCCGGTGCCAGCCCCCGAGCGTGAGGGCCGAGTCGAAGGTCCGTCAAGTCTTCGTCTTCCTCGTTATGCGGTAGCGCCAGCCCGAGTGCTAGAAAGCACTCGGCTAGCGACCGTCATGGAGCATAGCGCCAGCCCGAGTGCTAGAAAGCACTCAGCTAGCGGCCGTCGTGGAGCGTAGTACCAGCCCGAGTACTGACTGACTCAAGTACTCAGCTGGCGGCGATGCCCGAGTGGTGCAGTCCCCGAGCGTAACAGGCAAGCTCGGGATCCAAACCTGTGCCCTGCAATGAAGATATGAAGGATAGGTAGTATATGGTGTAGCAAATACTGATTCTGGAGAAAAACATTCGGCGTTGTATGTAATAGAATTTCTACTTCCAACTCTTTAAGTCTATTAATTTCCTCGGGTAGTTATCCTGTTACGTTTATGCACCTGATCCCCGATAGCCGTAGTCCATAGCGCAGGGAGCTGGGCCGCATGCACGCGTAGGAGCGTAGGCGTACGGAAGAGTCGAGGTTTCACGGATTAAGGCGTGTGCTTCCCAAGTACTTTAGCGACTTGTACAAGAGTGGAAAAAGAAATAAACGATGGAGAAAAATGCAATATACATCCGTTGGGTGTTGCCCGACTGCTTGTGTAGCGCTCGGGCTGTATAAGCAGTCGGGAACAAACCAAGGGTAGTCGGCGATGATTATGGAGAAATGTGGCGAAGTATGGAGATATGCGGTGACCGAAAAATATCGTAAAAAGTATGTAAATATGACTTAGCTTGATTTATGTCAGAGTTGGAGAATTGGCATGTCGTTGCCGAACATTGGTATGAAGCCTCAGACATCGTTGCCGGCTTGCCGTCGTGGTGGACGAGATTGCCGATAATGTCGAAGAGTCGGTGTTGTACAGTCGTCCCCATATATCAAATCCAGCATGTTGACGAGGCCACGCTCGCCGCTAAGTGCCGAAGCCTTGACGCGTCAGCGAGGTACTTGCATCTTGAAGTTGTAGGCGTGTGCGCGCAGGACCTCGTGCGCGTGGCTGACAGGGGACAAGCTGGGCGCACATGTGTTGCCATCCAAGGTTCCTCGTGCACCCAAAACAAGGAAGTGTTTTGCAGGCAACGTAGGACGCAGCGGTGCCGGCCAGTCTTCTCCGATCCAATCCGGCGGACACGAGAAAGACATGTTGCCCAGCCCCTGAGCCGTTGTTTGCTGTAGCCGCAGACTCCAGGTAGATGAGTTTGGCGGTGTGCAGCACAGTTGATGCATGCGGAGCTCCATCACGTCATGCCGCCATGCATGACAGGTCGTGTCGCCGCCGCCGTAGTAGATGAAACTGCCATCGAGCTTGCAGATTGATCTCGTCGATCAACCCCTACCTGGCGCGCCAACTGTCGGATGTTTGGACCCGGCAGTCCACACAGGGTAGCCTACGTGGTTGATTTGATGAGGGACAGATCGAGGATCACAAGACGATGGTAACACAAGACGCAAGGATTGAACAGGTTCGGGCCGTCGAGATGACGTAATACCCTACGTCCTGTGTTGGGGGTGATTGTATTGCTGTGTATGAAGTTCCTGAAGGATCTCCGTAGTTGGGTTCTGTCCTAGGTTTCGTAGATGTTGTGTATGATCGTGGGTTGTAGATGTCGCTCGTGTTCTGGAGGGGGGTCTCAAGGCGCCTTATATAGTCCGGCTGCCTTGAGTTACAAGTCGGCTAGAGATCGTAACCTACCCGAAATACAAGGATTCGATCCTATAACGATTACAGATATCTTTCCTATAATTCCGGCTAGTTTATCTTGATCTCCGAGCTTCTTGCGGGATACGCCGTCTGCTTTCCTTGCCGCGCGCGCCGTCGCGCCCATCCGGCTCGTCCGACTGGTGGGCCTCCCGACTGGTGGGCCACCCAGTCCGACAAACCGACCCAGCTGCACTCGGATTGGGCCGCCCCTTGCTGGTTGGGCCAATCCGCCTTCTGGGTACCCCTGGGGGTCTACCCCCGACAGGTGAAGGCTCAAAATCAACAGCTTCATCATTATCGCCCATCTGAACATCAGCAATAACAGTGGGCGGAGTCGAAACTTTAGCCGAAGACGAAAATGCATCGGCTACTGATTCTCTGGGCGACGTCGGTCTGACCGGTTCCTCCTGACCGGTCTGATCGGTTCCGGTTGTCGGAACCGGAACAGGGGGTGACCGGTCTGACCGGTTAGGGACACCGGTCTGACCGGTCTCGGCCAGATCAACCGGATTCGCTGCAGATGGTTCGGCCTTTTCTGGTGTTTTAACTTGAATGTCTTGTGCACCAGAACCATCCTTGGAACTCTGATCAACTGTTGGAATCATCGGCTTAACCTCATTGAACCACTCCTCCCTCTTCTTAGCCGATTCTTCCTCCCTTTACTTTTGGGTGCGCAACCGCTGCAATCTCCTCTTCTGAGAATGAGTCAAACCAGAAAGACACCACTTTGGCTGCGTGTGCTGAGGCAAAGGTATCTTTTTTGCGACCGATGCGCCAATAACATTGGGTCCATCAGCCATTGAAGGATTTACTGCCATAGAGCCAATTTGAATCGCACTCCTTACAACTGGCTTTGGAATAATTGGTTCAGACTCTTCCTTCTTCCGAACGGGGCGATATTCCTGTTTGGCCGACTCTTTGCCCGGCCTCTGTTGGTAACCGGTCTGACCGGTTGGAGGGACCGGTCTGACCGGTCCGTGCTGCGGAGGCACAATCACCGGCTTTTGTCTTGGTTGAAAATTGGTAGGCCTTAGTTGCGTGGATTCACTCTATGATGTACAGGAACCTTCGGTCGTGGTTGATTTGGTGCGGGGCAATAAGGCACGTAAATTATACCATCTCTCCAAATAGGTTGAGGAGAGGGAGGTTGATACGTTCCCCATGGCCTAGAAGAACCAGCACCACTGAATGAACTTGTACCCTGATTCCATTGTCCTCTTGGTGCCTTCATCACACCAGAATTCCTTGGTGGAGAACTTGGTTTCTTTTTTAGTGGCCGATCTCGTTGAACGGCCGCGTTTTGCATATGCTTCGCCATGACTTGATCAAAGGTTGCTTTTGGCTTAAAAGTTTTCCTCTGATCTTTGCCTTGATTAATCTTCCAAGTACCCACTTCAGGACGTTTAGGCACAAACGTTCGGACCGGCCTCTGGGCCGGACCGGTCTGACCGGTCAAAGCAACCGGTCTGACCGGTGCCCCCTGGGCAGCAGGAGCAGCCGGTCTTTGATCCCGCACTTGAGAGTTCGATTGCCCCCCGACTTCAGAAGTCTTCACTGTAATAGTCAAGATTTTCTTCCCATCAGGAGCTTGTTTAAGGACCACTTCTCTCCCAAGCACTTTGTCATGTTCCATCACCTTCCTTAGTTCTCCAATCACAACATTCTTGCCTCCTGTTGCATGGGCATTGTCTAGCCAAACCAACATCTTGGCTTTCTAAAGATCCATGGTATTAACCAACATGTTGTTGACTGGAAACGGGTGCTTATCAATTTGCATTTCATTCAAACTCAATCGTCCATCATTCACAGCCGATTGAATCTGTCGACGAAAGAAATTGCAATCATTAGTCGCATGAGAAAAAGAATTATAAAATTTGCAATAAGCACGCCGCTTTAACTTCTCAGATGACGGAATGATAAAAGAGCATTTGATATATCCACTCTTATGCAATTCATCAAAAATTTTATCGCATTTGGATACATCAAAAGTAAACTTCATCTCTTCTTTCCGATTCTTATGAGTCGGCTTAAGAGATGTGCAAGTAAAGGCTTTATTAGATGCTGGCCATACAAATTCAGCGGCCAACACGTTATGAGACTCATCATCTGAACTACTAGAGTCACATTCAAGATTATGCATATTGACCTGATGAGTCCTTTGGCTTTCTTTTAAATCTTTGCTTCGGCTTTTAGCAGCCAAAGCTCTTTGATGCACTTGGTTTACACTAAAGAACTCAGTGTTCTCTAACTTCTCCTTGATGTGAGACCGTAAACCATTAAAAGCCAAATCAGCAAGATCCTTTTCGGCAATATTGACACTAAAGCAACGGTTTTTGATATCACGGAAACGTTTAATATAATCATTAACAGTTTCATCACGTGATTGCCTAGCTGATGTAAGATGTGATAATTTGAGTTCATTGCTGCCAGAAAAGAAGTGATCATGAAATTTCTGCTCTAACTGTTCCCATGAGGTAATAGAATGAGGAGCCAATGATGCATACCATGAGAAAGCAGTACCAGTTAGAGACAAAGAAAATAAACGCACTTTCAAAGCCTCACTAGAGCTAGAATCGCCTAGTTGTGCCATGTATTGACTTATATGTTCAAAAGTGCTTTTAGAATCCTCCCCATTAAACTTGATGAAATCAGGAAGTCTAAATTCAGTAGGGAAAGGAACTAAATCAAATCGAGGAACATAAGGCTTTTGGTATAACCCAGCCTTATCCCTTACATCTACTCCCAAATTCTCCTTAAGAGCAGAAGCCAAATCAAATTTGTACTTAGAAAATATCTTATCTAAATACTCCAATGAATTATTCGGTGAATTTGACTGTTGAATATTTTGAATGGGAGCGGAAAGCAAATTCCCCATGTCTGTACCCTCGAGACCGGTCTGACCGGTTACGCTGACCAGTCTGACCGGTGGGTGCGGCCCAAGTAGATTGGCCGCATCCGACCCTTCAGGACCGGTCTGACCGGTCACGCCGACCGGTCTGACCGGTTGGTGCTGGCTAGATTGATTTGCCAACACCTGCCCTTGAAATTGTTGGCCGAACCTTCCGAAAAGTTTGTAAGGTACTGGGCCTTGTGCAAATAACTTTTGTACTGATGGGAGTACAGAGTATCTAGAATTTGGAATTTGTGGGGTAGAATTCACAACTTCATTACTAATTCGACCATAATCAGCCGAATTAGGAAAAGTTGCGAATGACTGAGGCGCAGCGGGCCGAGTAAGCATTGGATTAGATGGTATAACAGATTGGCCTTCAAAATAATTCAACGGCATACCAAACGTAGGTTGTTCTATGGGTTTTGCTGCCGGTGTTTTAACATCAGGCACAATAGGAATTTTTGGAATCAAAAGATTAGGATCGGCGGCAGGTTGTTCGACCATGGGCTGTTTGCCTTCCGATTCTAAGCGTTTGTTATGCATCCAACTAACAAATTTGACATTATTCTCAGCCATCTTATTTTCCATGTACTTTATAAAAACTTCGTGAGAGTTTTTATCAGATTGTACCTTAGGAAGCGCTGCTGAAGATGTAACAGATTCATCAACCTCCTTGATCTTGGATATCACGCCATTGCGGTCCTTCTTGAAGTGCGAGAGGTAGTAGAGGCGATCTTCTTCTGCTTTCTTCTTCAGGTGTTCCTCGAGCCCTTGACGATCTTCAGCAGAAAGTTCATCGTCCTTGACGACGATGACGTTCTCAAGATCCAATTCAGCGGTGGAACCCATCTGGATGAGTTAGATAGATTGGCTGCAAAACCAGATCTTCAATTCCCCAGCGGAGTCGTCAAAAGTATGTTGACGCAAAATTAGGTCAACACACAAAAGCGCTAGAACGCGCAGCACGTAACACGATAAACCCGAGGCTTCCCTGAGCTGACCGGTCAGGGGAACCGGTCTGACCGGTTACCACCGGGGAAGTTCAGGGTAAACCCTAAAACACGCCTCCCGAAAGAATCCGTCAGGGAGAACGCGAATCAGAGGTGCCCTAGGGTCGGCAGGCCACCTAGGACGCCTTCGGACGTCGCGGAGACGAAGGAAGAACAGCATATGGGGTTGGAAAAGCTAGGGTTGGAGATACATAAAGGTAAAGGTAAATAAAGTAGATTTGATAGATTCGATTGGGTTGCCCTCAATCGGCCGAATCCCCTTATATTTATAGGGAGGGTAGGTCTTGTCCCGCAAGGAAACCAAGTTACAACTCGTTACAACCTCGGAATCCCAAAATAAGAGTCCTAGTCGGATTACAATTAAGGTGACCGGTCCCCCACACCGGTCAGACCGGTCTGGGCGTGACCAGCTCCTCGCGCCATCTTCTGATTCTCCATGCGCCGTCTTCTATCTTGCAATCCTTCTAGTCCATGTACCAATT
>CM014270.1:66130420-66166305 GCA_004135705.1 Alloteropsis semialata | reverse complement strand
ATTTTGCATCATTTTTCGAAACAGTTTCATGCTACAGTGCCTCGTTTTACGCAAAACTGGTAAAGCTGAGCTACTATAAGCTCTATGCTGTCGCGAGATCAAGGGGGGATACTGTCTACTTTACACCTGGATTAAGAGGGACAAAAGCTTCTTCGAACTACCTGTTGTTGTGTTGGAAAAAAAAGTACTCTATCCACTCGACTCGTACAGCTGAATAAGTTTTAGGTTTTTTTTTGGAAGAAGTGTACTTTTCATCCCTTGAATATCACAAAAATGTGACTTGCATCCCTTATATTTTGATTGGAGCAAATCAACCCCTTAACTAACTAAATTGGTGCACTAATCATCCCAATCTTATCTTAACAAGGTATAATGCCATATGACGGTTTAGGCCACGTAATCAACTGCTTAGCCACATTATACGTTGAGTCAAACCCATCATTATAAAAGAAATATCATAAACACAATGTAAGAAGGTGCAACCTCTTCACCTCCTACAAGATGAACGGACCACACTCATCTCTAATTTTATTGCATTTTGTCTTGAAACTTATGTTTTTGTACTTATCTAAAAATTATGGCACAATGCATCTTTTTTTGTTTTACTTTGCAGAGCAAGAAAACAATATTGCTGAACCATCACATTTGTGCAAGACAAATATAATTATAAAAGAAATCAGAAGCACAAACTGAATAATTTAAATCATGCATGTCAGAAGCTCACAAATGTGAGCAAGACAAAGATGAACGGACCATATATATTTGCTAAAATATTTTGGACTGCGTTTAAGTAACCGCCGCATGGCATCGGATTAGCAAGCATACTGCATGGCTAAACACTGGTTAGTCAGATGATTACATGGTCTAAAATATTTGTCCAATTAGCACTAAACTATTGTCATGCTAAGGTTAGGATGGCAAGTACACCGGTTTAATTAGTTAAGGGGTCAATTTGCACCGGTTAAAACATTAGGGATGAAAATCACACTTTTGCAGTATTTAAGGGATGAAAAACACACTTTTTTCTTTCTTTTTCGAAACATGGTACTAGTACCAAATAGGGACTTAAAAACATGAGTGCTTACATATTTGAGCATCTCCGAGGGATTGGATTGCTATGTGTAGTTCAGAATCCAATCCAATAGAGTAATTTGCAGTTTAAAAAGAGCATAGTAGATTAACAGCAATAAGGAATAGATAGTAAGATAGTACTCCCTCCGTTTTTATTTACATGTCGTCTTAGGTTTGTCTTAAGTCAAACTTGGTCAATTTTGACCAAGTTTATAGAAAAACATAGCAACATCTATGCTATCTAACATATACACAATTAAAATATATTACATGGTGGATTCAATGAGACAAATTTGTTATTGTAAATGTTATTAATTTTTACTATGGCCCTGTTTGGTTCTTTAGAGTTATAGAATTTAGCCCACTACAATCGCTAAAGTTCCAAATACCCCCTTGTAATTGTTACAACTCTAAAGATTATAGGCCCATGGCACTGTGGCCCATCCCGCGTCCGCCGGCTCTATCCGCTCATGAACCCCCCTCCCCCCCTCCCGCGCCGCATCCTCATCCTCATCCTCATCCTCATCCATTCGCCCAAAGCATCCTCATCCGCTCCTCGCCGCCGCCCGTCCGCACCGCAAGCTGCGCTGTGCCCGTCTCCCTCCGTCCCTCGCAAGCTCTGGCCGCCGCCCGTCGCCATCGGACGCTGCCGCCGCTGCCGCCGCCGCCCGTCCGCATCGCAAGCTGCGCTGTGCCCGTCTCCCTCGCAAGCTCTGCCCGGCCGCAGCGCATCACTGGCTCGACGCCGGCGTCAACCTCATCGGGCGTCCGGATCCGCGGCAGTCCGGCGCTCCGCCCGTCTGCGCGAGCGAATGGCGGGCGAAGCTTCGAATCCGTTCGGCGGTTTCTTCTCGGAGGTGGACCCCCGCGTCGGTGTCGCCCCCTACCAGTTCTTCTCCCAGGGCTCGAGCTCGGTTCCGGCCGCGGCCGCCTCCAGTCCTGGCGGCCCTCACGAGGGCCTTGCCGGCCTGGATCTCAACGCCGACGCCTACTTCCCGACGATGGATCCGTACCAGATGCACCTGCAGCCCGGCGACGACCTTCCCACTCCGTTCATTCCTCCTAGGGCTGCAAGGAGCTCCGCATTAGGTGCAGCCGGACGCGCCAAGGGTGGCCGCTGTGAAGGCCGCGGTGGAAAGGGTGCCATGGACGCGATTGCATCCGGTGTCGGTGGGGGCGGCTCCGGATCTGCGCTTCGTTCGGCGCGTCCACCCGTCGGCCCACCACGCCGGGCCGGCGCACGCGTTACCCGCAGCCGTACACACGCAGCAAGGGCTGCCGCTGCCGGTGATGATGCTGCCGCTGCCGAGGAAGGGGAAGCACAGCAGCAACACGGCGACGCCGACTTGTAGAGAAAAAAAGTGCAGCATGTACCCTATGGACCCAATGATGCAAGCTTTATTAATTTTGGCCCCATCAATTAAACCTCGCTCCTCAATGATATACACCATGAGAGCTCCCAGATTAAATTGAGATGAAGTAAAAGAAAAAGAGATTAAAAAGAAAAAAGAGAAAGTGCATCAGCCTCCGTAGGACTGCCGGAGCGACACAATGATGCCATGTTTGGTCCCAGCAATGAAAACTCAGTGCCATCTCCATGCATCCCCCAATTTCAATCAAAAGGCACCAAACACACAGGTCACACAAACTTTCACAGTGGGCACACCATCTGATCAGATGGACCAGTGCCAATGCCAACACAGCTCGTGAATCCCAATGCTCCTGTCCGGAATCTCTGGTCCGGACAGTTTGAACAGGCTGAAATTTTTTGAACCTCTTGCACGATAGGTCTGTGACTATTTGCTCCTTCAGAATTGGTGTTTTCAGATCTTGATGCACCTGTGATGCTTGCCTGTCTATTTATATGTGTTATGAATTGCATTATGAATTGGTTGTGCTCTGTCGTAGATGGTGCCTGATAGATCCAACTGGTCGGATACGAATACGACAATTTTCTGTGACTTGTGGATAGAGCAAATGCACCTAGGCAACTGTGTGAACGGGAGAATGAAGGACAGAGGTTGGGCACGACTGATTCAGCGGTACAAACACATAACCAAATTATCCCATGAAGTGCAACAAATGAGGAACAGAGCCACCCAGCTTCGAAGAGTGTATACGGCATATAAGCTCCTGCAAAAGCGTAGTGGTGTTGGCCGAATGCCGAACGGGGCATTCATTGCCAGCAACAATACTTGGCAGAAGATTGCAAAGGTACATTCATTTGCTGTTCAGTTGACCAAAATATTTACATAGGGTGCTGCTTTCAACTTTCATGTATAAATATGGTGCCTTTTGTGGCCTCACAGAAAAACGCTGAAGTGCTCCGACTTGGCAAGTACATACCTCCGTATATGCCACAGCTAGAAACAATGTTCAGACATGTAGCTATTGATGCAAGCACCATGGTTGGTACAGCCGAAGAGGAAGAGGAAGAGGAAGAGCAAGAGCAAGACGATGCCGAAGAGGAAGAGGAAGAGCAAGAGGAACAGGAATGTATGATGAAGCAAGAACATGAATGGCCAGAACACCCTTTGAATCGAGAGACGACGCCCTCCACTACAAGTAGCCGCAAGCGAGGAAGTAGTGGAGGAACCAGTACTGAGGACAGCGCTCGCAAGCGGTCCAAAAGCCCTGTCATTGGTATGTGGCGAACTCTACTGAAGGAATATCAGGAGGTAGAGAAAAATAACCAAAAGGCACTGCAGATTTTGGGACAGGACAAGAAACAGTTGAAGCAGCAGGAAAAAGAGGAGATTGAGCGTTGTTTTCAGTTGGCTGTGCAGTCTGGGGTTAATCCGGCAAGTGCAGACTATGTTGCCTGCACCAAACTGTTCAAAGAACAATATTACAGATGGGTTTTCCTCCAAATTCCAGATGCCGGGGCTAGGAAATACTGGATCCAGCAAATGGCTGCCCCAAGTACTTAGGCGGTTGTGTGCTTGGGTGGTTCTGTGCTTGTGTCACGTGTGGTTGTGTGGTTGTGTGCTTGTGTCTGAACACTTTCATCATTTATTTGTGTGGTTGTCTCACATGTGTGGTGACATAACAGTAGGCGTGCCATGATTTGTATTGAGCTACTTAATGTTTGTGTGATTGTTGTTCCCCTGTCATATGTGTGTTTCCTTGATGGTTTATGTCACATGTAGACCATATGTTACAAATATGAATTGTGTGTCTAATTTCTGATTTCAGGTGCTCATTAGGCATCCAGTACAGATCACAATGGAGGTTCTATTGCTGATTTGGATGGGGAGTCAAGTATTGCAGCAGGGAGTGAAGGGAGTGAATCAAGTGATGGCATGGAACTGGAGTTCAGTGATTCAAGTGACAATGAGGTGCTGCGGCTACTCTATGAACAACAACAGAGGAACCGCAAACTTCTAAAGATGGCCTGCCTGCTAGGTATGTACCATGACACTTACGTGAACAAAGCACCATCGAGGGTAGCAGCTCAGTCTGGATTTGATTGGGTAGAGGAAAAACTAGCAAATAGAAACTCTTGCTACGATATGTTTAGGATGTATCCTTATGTCTTTGAGCTACTGCACGATGAGTTGGTCCGGTCATATGGATTGAAGTCAAGTTCCAAAATGTCCTCAAGGGAGGCTTTAGGGATGTTCTTGTGGATACTAGGAGCACCCCAATCAGTGAGGCAAGCAGAGGATAGGTTTGTGAGGTCCAAGGAGACTGTTAGCAGAAAATTTGAGGAAGTACTAGATTGTGTTGTGAACCTAGCCAAAGATATTGTTGCCCCAAAGGACCAAACCTACAGTTGTGTTCACCCAAAGGTAGCCAATCACAAGTATGGTCATTGTTTCAGAAATGCTATAGGTGCTCTAGATGGGACACATGTCACAGTGGTGGTGCCAGGTTATAAGGTTGGGCAGTATTTCAATAGGAAAAGTGAGAAAAGTCAGAATGTTCTTGGCATCTGTGACTTTGACCGTCGGTTTACTTTTGTTGCTGCTGGGATTCCGGGTTCCGCACATGATTATAGAGTGCTCTCTGAAGCAATTGACAAGTATGGTGCAAATTTTCCCCATCCTCCCCCAGGTAACAAACACAGCTTTTCTTCAGGCTCTATTTTGATAAGAGGAATATTTTGTTATGTTAACAATGTTAGTGTCTTACTAAATTCAGAATTTTTTGCATAGGACTATGACAACTGTAACCTGCACAAATGGCTGAACTTGTAACCTTACAGTGTTTGACTTTAAGTCCAATGCCCTTTCATTTGAGCATAACCAGTTTGCTTCTTTTTGCTTCGTTTTGCTTCTTTTTTTCCTTGTAAGCTTGAATATTTGTACATTTTTAATTGTGTGATGCAGGAGCTTGATGATTGCTGCATTAGGAATAGGAGATTGTAATTGCAGATAATACATTGACTACAGACTACCTAAACTAAATTCATGATGCAATTCGTGGCACTTTCCCTATTTTACTTTTGTTAATCTCACCTTAGTTACACTTAACCATGTCCTAATAAGCATTCCTCTGTACAAATGTATCCAATACTGCAAACATTTTTTTGCATGTTTCACATCAAGTTTTGCTGTTTACTAAATCTAAGTTTCTATTGATGTTTTCTACATCCAAATCTTCCATGGTGACACTGCAAATGGTCAGATTTGGCTATTTTCTGCATTTCAACTTTAAGATTTCTATTGATGGACAACATTCTTGAGTCCTCATGCATATATTGAATGTGTCCTTTCTTCACATTTTATAATGAAGTGTTTAGGAGGTCCTCTGGTAAAAGATTGTAATAATAAATGACAGCCGGCCTAGATTAAAACATGCTCTAGGGGCTTCACAATTTTTCTTTAACCTGTTGTTTGTAGATCAACAAGCCCCACCCAGTGGTCTACCTACCTGAAACCCAAAACTCTTGCAACCTATATGGCTGTTATTGACTCAGAATATTAGGCTGAGGGTTTACGGTGGGTGTCGCTGTTGAGTTCAGCCATATGTTTTCACGTTAGCATATAGGAGTATGCTCATAACTGAGATGTACTGCAGGCATTGAAAAATTACCATGTTGTCTATTTCCTACTATAGCAAATGGCACCAAGCTTATTACTTTGTGATTGCATTAAAACTTCTTTTTTTTTTTTGCTCGACAACACTGACTATTTGGCTGGTTTTTTTCCACCAGCTAAAACTAAACTGATGCATCGATCTTTTAACCAATAAGGTTGCAAATGGCTTGCCAGCAAAGGCAATAGTTTTTACAAAGGTACAGCATGCTCAGCTTTAAGAAAACTAAACTAAACTGATGCATCAATCTTTTAACCAATAAGGTTGCAAATGGCTTGCCAGCAAAGGCAATAGTTTTTGCTTCTTTTGACTTTAAATAGCGAGGTGCTTCTATTTGCTTCTTTTTTCCTACTGGTACGATCAGTTTTGCATTTTCCATTAGCAGGTTCTTTCAAATTTAGTTGAAGAATAACTTGTATTAGACATAGTGCCTGATGCTCTACTGATTTTGATGAGTTCTGTTGCACGCTGGTAGAATATGTGATAAATAGAGAGCTGAACCTGAACTAAGTGATTGCACATATGTGATCAATAGAGAGCTGATTGGTTTTGGGAAAAATGAAGAGAAAATGGTTGGTTTTGGGCATTCTGATATAGCAGCCTGATCATTACAGGTAATTTCCATAGAGCAGCCATAATAATGCACTTCTGTTTCAGAAGACTGCACTTCTGATATAGCAGCATGCTTAACCTTTGCCATATGCAAGACTGCTACCACTTATATTTTTCCGTTATGTTGTGCATGCTTAACCTTTGGCATATGCAAGACTGCTCAACCTTTTAAGTTTACCATTGAACTGCCCTTTCAATTTCAGTAATACTTGCAATGTATTAGCCTATTAATTTCATATCCTCAGTCATTGGGTGGCCTATGTGATGAGTGCAAATTGATTACAGGGAAGTATTACCTTGTCGATGCGGGATACCCTAACCGGCGGGATATCTTGCACCTTACAAGGGTGTCAAGTACCATCAGGAGGAATGGAGAAGAGGGCCCGGCCCAATAGGTAAAAAAGAGATATTTAACCAAGCTCATTCTAGCCTTAGGTCAGTGATCGAGCAGTCCTTTGGGGTGTTGAAGAACAAGTGGAGGATATTATTTGGTGTTCCATGTTATCCCGAGGCGAAACAAACGAAAATTATTGTTGCATGTGCTGCGCTACACAATTTCATTATAGACAATAGTCCGGATGATACCGACTTTGATGAGGTTGATGAAGATGACAATTTAGCTGCCCTGGATGACGAAGGAAATGGAGGAGCCCAAGGTATTGATGCACCTGTTGATGAAGATGTGAACATGAATGCCGTGCATGACGAAATAGCGAATGCGTACTATCAGCTAGGCTAAGATATTTGAGGAAATGTATGGTCATGTGGGATCCGTATGCTTAGGACTAAATTGTGTGGTTGCATTATATGTGTGCCTCATGAATGTTTGGTATGTGCGAGTGCAAGATTTGTATGTGATGACCATGTTTATGTCGAATGTAACATTTATCACATCATTATTGGAAAATGGTTGAAACACCTAAAAGTTCAAAAGTCTAGATGTCATCCAAACACCCAAAAGTTCTAAAGTTTAGCAGTCATCCAAACACCCAAAAGTTATAAAGTTTAGAGTTCTAAATTTTACCAGTTACTAAATTTTAGAACTCTAAAGATCCAAACAGGGCCTATATAGTCGGTCAAAGTTGATCATATTTGAGTTAGGACAAACCTATTACGACATTAAATAAAAACAGAGAGAGTATATGTCCTTTGAGTTATCGAGGAGGAAAACTCTTTGATTATGCTAGGGGCTTTGTCCAATCACCGGTGGAGAAGGACAACCAAACGGGTGTTGTCTAGTCTAGTACTACTCCTTCCAATCAGATTCAGACGACGTTTCTGATATCAAAATTGAACCGCATGCATAGTTGACTAGAGTAGCATTATTCACACGTTGTCGTGTACTCTGCTCTCTAATAAAATGGACCTGACAAAGTAGAAACAATGAAAAGCAGCAGCAAAACAGAAAAACGATTTAAAGGAGAAGAAAAAGGCCTCTTTTGTTTGGTTTTGCTTCTCATCTTTTCCGCCGCAAATACCTTTGTTTTCTACTAGTACTACGTACCATCTGCTGCCAAAAATAGTTTGCACAATGTTCTGCCACCCAAAAAGAATAGTACTCCTAGCTGGGATCAGGTATCCGTAGGTCCGTATTAGCCAGGCAGCCGTCGTTCCCAACACCCTGGCGCCTCGCCGCACCACGCTGTAAAGACCCGGCGGAAAAGGCCCCGCGCCGCCGCGCCACGCACCTGTCGCCATTAAACCAACGGCGGCGATGAGGTATCGGGTACGAGCCGATAAGGCGGACACGCCGGCCAACCTTTCTCGGTGGTCCACATCTCAGCGACAGCGAAGGGGGCGGCGCGGGGTGACGCCGGTGCATTTAATCCGGGCGCTGCGAATATTCGAAACCCCTCCCGGTCTCGCCCCCACCGCCCACGGCCGCCGCGCGGGTCTGACGATTCTACCCCTTCCCGCGCTCGAGCCCCCGGGAGCCGCCCTGGCGAGTGGCGAGCGAGCGCGCGCGCGTCCGTGGGCCGTGGCGCCCTCGCGATCGTGGAAATGGAAATCACGCACCCCCTATCGTGCCGTGCCGTTGGGCGTTTGGTTACGCTCTCCCGGTCTTGACTGATGTCCTTTGATTCTTTCTGTTATGTTGCTTGTCCTCGCCGAGCAGAGCCGTCTCACGGCCATGTTCTGATGATGCAAGCGGCATGTTAAGGAGATGGTGGCCAACGAGGTCGCCGCGTAGGACGATGGAATAATGGCATCTCCACACCCTGGCGCGAGTCATGCAGGCATGTCGTGCCATGTAGGAGTCGCTTGATTACGGGGCTTCTGGATTTGTCTGCATCTTCTGCCAATCATTAGACTAAGTAAGGCCTTGTTTAGTTCGCGCAACTTGGGTTGCAAATTTACTGTAGCAATTCTAATCCTAAGATTAGGAGAACTAAACATGATCTAATTATAAAACTAATTACACGGATGGACGGGAAATCGCGAGACGAATCTATTAAGCCTAATTAATCCGTCATTAGAGATTGTTTACTGTAGCACGACGTTGTCTAATCATGGCCAAATTAGGCTCATTAGATTCATCTCGCAAAGTTAGGGGGGTTATGGAATGGGTTTTGTCATTAACTCACGTTTAATACTCCATGTATGTAAGATTCCCTTTTATGAATAGTGAAGTTGAATAAATAGTGAAGTTTGTTGTGGGAACTAAACAAGGCCTAAGTACGCTAGCATCAGCATTGTTTATTTGTGTGGTAGTTGGAATTGGAATTGTACCACAAGGGGTCATTTTCATCGATCGCTAGCCAGAGCGTCGGTTTTATGTGATGTCATAGGACGAAAGGAAAGATTAGAGGGCATATGTCACCTGAAACGTGTTTGGTTCTCAGGGACAAAAAATTTTCCCCCGGAAATCTTGCGTGCATGGAGTACTAAATGAAGTCTATTTACAAAACCTTTTCACAGATGAGTGCAATTTTGCGCGACGAATCTAATGAGCCTAATTAATCCATAATTTGCTACAGTAATACTACAGTAATCATCCTCTAATTGTACGGTCAAAGCCCTCATTAGATTCGTCTCACGAATTTGCCAGGAGTTGTGGAGATAGTTTTGTAAACTGGCTTTATTTAATGGCAACGTATCAGGTGCAAACCAACCTCCCCGTGCAAACTATGCAAACCTCAATCTGGACCACATGATCTTGATCCAAGAGAGCGCGTAGAGAGAGGTGGGAGGGGAGTCTCTACGCGCTCTCTTGGATCAAGATCATGTGGTCCAGATTGAGGTTTGCATAGTTTGCACGGGGAGGTTGGTTTGCACCTGATACGTTGCCTTATTTAATACCTCTCATTAATGATCAAAATAGGGTGAAAAAATTTTCACCCTACAACCAAACACGGCCTAAAAGCAAATCAGTGACCTGCACGTACTTGCGTGAAGGGACATGAGCGCAAGTCCAACACATGCTATCAATACTATTGGCCTCATATGCCATGTAGATTAGAGAATACTAGAACCAACGATACTTCCCAACGTAGGCTACCAATACTGTGTTTCCTTTCTTCCGAGATAAAGCTGTTTTTTTTTTGTCACTTTTGCTTGCAATGATGGTTGCCTGCTATGTGGCTTATGTGCCCAACAAAACGTGTACTGAGAGAGACTGATGTTTGCAACGTGTGTCTGTTCCCACTTTTGTTGGCGAAGCTACTGCTGCCTCTGTAGGTAGCTCCGTAGGTCTGCAAGACCACTGGTCTTAGGGCCTGTTTAGTTTAGAGTTGTAAGTTTGCGAAAGAAAGTTTTCAATTCTAAATCGAAGATTAAGAGAACTAAACATGATCTAATTATAAAACTAAATACACAGATGGACGGGAAATCGCGAGACGAATCTATTAAGTCTAATTAATCCGTCATTAGAGATTGTTTACTGTAGCACGATGTTGTCTAATCATGGCCAAATTAGACTCATTAGATTCGTCTCGCAAAGTTACCGGGGGTTATGGAATGGGTTTTGTCATTAACACACGTTTAATACTCCATGCATGTAAGATTCCCTTTGATGAATAGTGACGTTTCAAAGTTTCAAAAGTTTCGGTGGGAACTAAACAGGCCCTTAGTGGTATGGCATGTTCATGCACATGTAGAGGCTGGGGCAGTAGTCAACTTGGAGCGTTGGGCATGGTCTAATTAATCGTAGTCACGGTATACAAGCAAAAATGAATGGTAAAGCAATAGCCAATGTACCAAGCATATCAACCTACTACTACAATACATTGCTCAAAGTCACCGGTTGTTTCTTCTTTTAGGAGAAACGTCACTAGACAATGCCACTTTGTTTCGATATATAGCGATAAAAAGTAGAATAATATATAAAGAACATCTTCTATCTCAAAGAACAATTCAAACTTAAACAAACATAATACTTTTCCAACAAAAACAACTGGAATAACAAATCCTCTGGCTTTTGATAATATGGGTCAACGCTATTGAAACTTCGCCTCAAGCATGTTATGCAAACTTTCAAAAAAAAAGTAATTGTATCCTCAATCATCGCACAAATTTACCTTTGAACATATTTTAAAGGATTTTCAAAGACCAATTAACATCTGTATCTTTACATGCCTATGATGTTGTTTTTATCGAGCATCCCTTCTGCTCCTCTTCCATTCAAGTTCTCAAGCCCTCGCACGTGTGATCAAAGAATCGTTTAGAGTTGCAACATTGTTCCTTAAAATTCAAATTACTCAAATTGCTTTATTCTACATGAAATTCAAATCGCTGCATTTTTCAGGCTCTATTACAAAAATTATTTTTTCTTGACACTGCTTTAAGCACGAAGAACAAACTGAACAACACTTCCAAAGTTTAGGTTATCCAGTGTCCGGCTGACAGGCAGTTGCATCGATGTCTCCAATAACCCCTCAAATAATAATGGTCGAATGAGAGGACCCGATTCAGGGCTTGTTTAGTTGGTGGAGGAAAGTTTGCGAATTTTACTATATCAATTTTAAATCGAATATTAGGAGGACTAAATATGATCTAATTATAAAACTAATTACACGGATGGACGAAAAATCGCGAGACGAATCTATTAAACCTAATTAATCCGTCATTAGAGGTTGTTTACTGTAGCACGACGTTGTCTAATCATGGTCTAATTAGGCTCATTAGATTCGTCTCGCGAAGTTACCCGAGGTTATGGAATAGGTTTTGTCATTAATCCATGTTTAATACCCTCGATTAGTGTCCTAATATTTGATGTGACGGGTGAACAGTGAAAAGTTTGGAAAGCTGATGCAACTAAACATGCCCTCAAATGATGACATCATCGAAAACCCAAAATCTTGGGGGCATCGTGGTCATTTGCCGCACCGCACGCTCCCTCGCGAGCACCGCTTTTTAGCCAGCCGTCGAGAATTTACCACGCTACCCCTCCGCCCCCCTCTTCCTCTCTCCTTCTCTCTCCCCTGCTAGGCTGCTACCGCTCCCTTTCCCAAATCTGGCCGCACGACGCACCAGCCACCAACCGAACCACCCAACTCGAAGCCCAACCCGACCCGAGCGCTAGGTCCCGTACACCCCTCGCGCTCGCCCCCTCGCCTCTGCGCCGCGTCCGGCCGCCGGCAGCGGGCCGGGCACCTCCCGGTGAGCGCCCTCCCCGCAGATCCGTTCGGTTTTTTCTCAGCTTGGTTCTTGGGGTTCTTGGTATTTCGAGGGTTTCTGTCCCGGGGGTTCAAAAATCACAACTTGGGAGCGCTTGGTAGGCTGCTTATTTGTTCTTGGTAATGCCGGGGCTTCTTGTTGCCCTGTAGGCGGATTTGTTCGGTTTCTTGAGAATTAGGGTTTCTTGGCGTGGTTTTCTTGATAATTAGGGTTTTGGCGGAGGGAACTTGGTTTGGTAACCTGTGTGTTCTATTTGCTTGTGGTGTTGCAGGGAGGGAGAGGTGCTTTGGTTCTTGGATGAGCAGCGAAGGGATTCGGAGCAAGAAGGCGTGATGTTTACTCCGCAGGGCAAAGGATGGACTGGGTGGTCGACACCAACTCCCGCGAACCAGCGGAGCGGTGGTGGGGCTCCAGCCGCGTCGGCGCCCCTCGGAAAGGGGAAAGGAAGGGTCACCGAGCTTGAGCACGAGGTTCAGCCCAATCTTTGCCTTTCTTTTTTCCAGTCAGCATAATCTGATTGGCTATGTTTCTCTGCTCATGGTTGTTTCGAAATGGTTGGAATTAGGACTCTGAAGTAGGTTGAACTATTGTATCTCTGGACTATTTTCTGTAGAATGTATTCGGTCTGCAAAGATAAAAGGCACTTTAATCTTTAGACATCCAATTCTTCAGTTGATCCAGGTGCCTTTTAAAAGTCTGTTATGGTATCAAATTTTATTAGCAATTTAGCATGAAGAAAATTAGCTACAAAGCTATTGCAGCATTGCTGATGGTAGAGTGAGGGGTTTACTGTTCACCACTTCTGCAAATAAGCCAAATTTCAGATGGTCCAAGCAGTTACGTCCAGGGCTATAGGACTTTGTTACACCTGTAAAATCTTTTGCCATGTCGGGGTCCAACAATCTGAAAATATAATTACACTGGTTTCTCATTTGTGGAAAGAACTGTAACAAATTATCACTTAAAAGAAGGCATGCGAACAACTATGCGAAATGCACTGTGTAATTGCCCTTTATCCCCTGCTATATTCACTTGGTGCAATTTTGATTGCGTCACGGAAGGTTATTTGCTACCAGGTAGTTTAGACCTCCATTTCATTGGCTTTTGGCCATTATTGTAATAGTTATTTAATTCTATGTTCTCATTCGCATATCTGCAGTTACACGAATATCAGTACAATATGGGACTGCTCTTGCTTGAGAAGAAAGAATGGGCGGAAAAACTTGAGGAAGTCAGTCAAAGGCTGAAACAGCAAGAGGAGATATTGAAGCGGGAACAAGCTGCACACTTGAATGCTATATCAGAATACGAAAGGCGGGAGGAGACCATGCGAAAAGCATTGGGTGTTGAGAAACAATGTGTAACTGATGTAAGTTGGTTGATCTAAGATTTCTTTATTCTTACAGTTCCACCAACATTATTCTTATCTCGAGATGCCATTAGTTATAGAGCACAAATTATGTCCATACACTTTGTGTAAAATTTGATGATTGGAAGTTTTCTTTTGGGACGGCTTCAATAGGGAAAGTATATCTATACCCTTCCATGACCTGTTAATTTGAAGGTAACCTTCAAGTTTCTTTCGTTGAGGTTCCAGAGTGTGTTCACTCTGTCGTTTGTAATGAATCTCCTTAATCAATAAAGCCTCTCTCCTTTCGCAAAAAAATAAAAATAAAAATTAATAGCCAAAATGATCTTAGTTAACTGATAGGAAACACCCTCACACCTAGCTGTTTGTTTATTGAACTTCTGTAATTCTATCCCAGGTTCAACATTATGTTTACGTTCAATGGTAATTGTTCTTAATGAATTGTACCACGCTTGCATTTCCACTCGTTTTGTTATAGTTGTTATATTGGTACCTTTTGATTACATCGTTTTGTTATAGTTGTTATATTGGTACCTTTTGATTACATCTGAAATATTTCCCTGTAATTTTTCTTACTGTTGTTTTCTTGAATGCTGCAGCTGGAAAAAGCCTTGCGTGAAATACGTGCAGAGATAGCTGAGGTCAAGTTTATGTCTGAGAAAAAGATAACGGATGCTCAGTCTCTCGAGGCTAATTTGGAGGAAAAATCCTTGGAGATCGAGGGAAAACTTCATGCTGCAGATGCCAAACTTGCAGAGGCAAATCGTAAGAAGTCACAAGCTGACCGGGATTTAGAAGAGGTTGAAGCTCGCCAGCGTAGATTGGAGAAGGAGAAACTGTATTTTGAGTCCGAGTATGTAAATTTTGCTATTTTATTGTTTCTATCTATGTGACTAGCCGACTATGCTTGATTTTGCTACACATGTGGTTAACTGGCTGTATTTTGTTCCGCTGTTTTGCCATGTTTAGGCGGAAGGCACGGGAAAAACAACTTAAGGAGCAGGAGGATTCACTGCAGGAATGGGAGAAAAAGCTGAAGGAAAGTCAGAACAGACTTGTTGACTTGCAAAGGTCTATAAATGATCGAGAGGAGAGAGCTAACACGAATGACCAGCTTTTCAAGATTAAACATGATGAATTGGAAGAAGCAAGAAAGTCAGTGGAGGCGACTAAACTTACATTGAAAGCCAAAGAGGATGGTATTAACAAAAGACTGAATGAATTACAATCACATGAAAAGGTAACTAACTGGTTCATGAATGTCTTAACTCTTTTCTTTTATCCAGTGTTGATGCTTACCAGTTCAAGAGAATTCTGTTTTCTCATTTTTTTGTGTGTGTTTTGCAGGATGCTGACTCAAAACGCAAGGAGCTGGAAGAACGAGAAAAGAAACTGACTGAGAGAGAGCAAAAGGCTAGTATTAGGGAAAAAGTAAGTCCAACAGACAAGTTGCCAGCACCTCGTTTTGCTACTGCAATGGATTACCCTTGATGCCACTTACCCTTTGTACCTTATAGCTGGTTATGGCTCGCTGAATTCCTGTTATCTTTTGTGTTGTTGCTTCTTCCTGTATTATTTTTTTTTGGGTAAGGATCTCACATATAGTTTTGCCAACACTTAAAAAAGTCAGATTTAGCTGGGTTGCCACTGTTCCAATTTCACCTTAGTGCTTGCCAGTACTGTTTTTACATAGTGTTCACTGCATGCCATCTTCTTGTTATTATAGCATGCCATGTTTTCTGTGAGTGTTGATTCATTAGAATATTTTGCGGGCATTATAGTTTATATTTGTTTTGTTCTTCAATAGACTGACCTATACTGATGTTGCCCTCCATTATTTTCTAGGAGGGGCTTCAGAAGATTCTTGAAGATCATCAGGTTGATCTTGAATCCAAAAGGCGGGATTTTGAATTAGAACTAGAGAGGGAGAGGAAATCCTTTGATGAAAAGATGAGACAGAAGCAAGCAGATATAGTGAAAAGGGAGAAAGACGTCAAATCGTTGGAGGCTAAGCTTTCTAAAAGTGAGCACGCATTGAATGACAAAAAGAAAACAATGGAAGGTTGGCAGAATGATCTTGATGCCAAATCGAAAGCTCTGAAGAGGTGGGAGGAATCATTGAAAAATGATGAGAAAAAGTTAGTGGAAGAAAAACAGCATATGGATCAGGAAAAGCAGCAAATGGAGGTGTCAAAATTAGAGCTTGAAAGGATCCAATCCACAGTACAAGCTGAAAAGGAAAGAGTATTAGAAGAGCAGAATAATCTGAAACTCACAGCGGAAGAGAGGCAGGAGCATAGTGTGCTGACAGAAAAGCTTAAGAAGGAGATTGAGGAATACAGAATGCGAAGCAACTCCCTCTCTGAAGAAATTGAAGATTTGAGGAAGCAGCGTCAGAAGTTTGAAGAAGAGTGGGAACAGCTAGATGAAAAAAAAGCTCACCTAGTAG
Source organism: Alloteropsis semialata (assembly GCA_004135705.1). NCBI lineage: Eukaryota > Viridiplantae > Streptophyta > Magnoliopsida > Poales > Poaceae > Alloteropsis > Alloteropsis semialata. The sequence continues at coordinate 66,150,148 of CM014270.1, read as the reverse complement.
AGGAAGACAAAAAGGTGAATATTGAGAGGATGAATTTAGAACGGTGGCGTGCCAGTGAAGAAAAGAGGTTAAATGATGCAAAGCTCGAAATGGAAGAAAAATACAAGGAACAGCAGGAGAACCTTGAACGCAAGGAAAAGGCTTTGAATGATGATATAAAGCACAAGCAAAAGGAGAATGATGACTTTCTGAAGGGGGAACGTGCTGATCTTGAGCGCAAGTTGCAGCTCCATCGGCATGAATTGGAGATGGAGATGGCGCAAAAACAAGCAATTAAAGAGAAGGAACTGGAAGACAAGGAGAATGAGTTAAACAAGAAAATAGACTTTGTGGAAAATGAACTCAGACATGCAATTGAGTCAAATGAGTCCAAGATTCAGAAGATATTATCAGAGAAAAAGCAGCTGCAGATGGAAAGAAAAGTTTTACTCGAGGAAAGACAGAAACTGGAAACTGATAAGGAGGATATTAAGAGAGACATTGATAGTCTTCATGCGCTGAGCCAAAGTTTGAAACAACGTCGAGAAGCATATAACAGGGACAGGGATAATCTCATTGATTTATTTGAAAAGTACAAGGTGTGCAAAAACTGTGGTGTTTCTCTCTTTGAGGGATTAGATTCTTTGGCACTTAAAGACAGTGTTGAAATTGAGCACCCCAGTCTGGCTGTTGAGAGAGATGAGCGTTCCTTGAATGCTGATACATCGGCTCCAGATACAGGAACCCTTGTTAATTCAGGTGGTAGATTATCTTTGCTACAGAAGTGTTCGAGGCTTTTCAAGTTCTCCCCTATAAAAAAGGGTGAGCAGTCATCAGAGCAGCCAACAGAGAACATACCTTTTGATGCAAGACTGGAGGAAGCATCACAGAGTGATGGAGATTTTGAGCCAACTCCTGTCTATGAGATAGCACATGATTCTTTTGGTGCAGATGGTCTCCCTTCTGAAAGTAGAGCAAGGGAGAATGAAGAGTCTGAAAGGCATGACCCAGTTGATGATGTCCAGATGGAGTCTTCAGTTGGTGTTGCAGATAATAGTATAGATATTCTTGGTACTCAATCGTTTGATGGCATTAACGACATGGCAGTTGATGCAACTATTGCCTCGGACCAGAATGGAAAGGACTCTGCAGCTCCTGCTGAGGCAGATTTACAGCCTGAAACAGCAAAGCAAGGACGACGCCAACAAAACAGGAAGGGTAGAGGAAAAGGTGGCATGAAGAGGACACGATCTGTTCGTGCTGTAGTTGAGGATGCTAAAGCGATTCTTGGGGAGACTTTTGAGGAAAAGAATGATGGTCAGGGAGATCCTGTGGGGGTGGGTGGTACACGAAAGCGGCGTTTTGCTGGAGCTACGATAAGCGAACAAGAAGAAGAAGGCAGTGAAGCACATTCAGAAAGTGTTTCACTTGGAGGGCAGCGACGCAAGAGGCGGCAAACTGCTGGAGCAGTGACAGAGGTCCCAGGGGAAAAGCGTTACAATTTGAGGCGCAGTACAGTGTAAGTATTGATCCCTTGTTCATATCTACAGAGTACTTGGGACTGGGTTGTCTTTGATTTTGTATTCTGAACTAATACTTTCGCATTTTATTTATTGTTCCAAAGTGCAAATGCTACCGCCGCAACACCCCAAACTGACAAAAAGAAAGCTGCAAAGGCAGGAAGAAAGGCACAGGCTACTGCTGACGACACAGAAGGAACCTCAAAGGCTGATGAGGAACCTGCCCCTGAGAGCAAAAGGGCCTCAGAATCTGCAGATGCATCCCAGTTACATGAGTTTTCCCAGGTAATACCCTTACTACCATCTGTGCTCGGTATTGCTGACGTTTACTGTCATTGATGTAACCGCATGCCTTTTTCCACAATCCTAGTATGGCCTTTTAGCATTTGGATACGTTTGTCACTTAGGGTCACACTCTGCCTCTTTGGGTGTAGATCATATAGGACCAGAGTCCAGAGGTAACAGGGAACCTTATCTTGTTTCAGGCTGAAGTTGGTGATGCCCACGCCCCTGCAGAGGGGACTGGTGAGGACGACGGTGATATCATGGATGTTAAAGATGCATTGCCTGATGTGCCTATGACTCCATCAGGAAGCGAGCTTGGGGCAGAACAGGATGACGGGGACGACGATGATTCGGAGAGACGAAACCAATCGATCAGCAAAAAGCTATGGTCGTTCTTCACCACATGACGATAGAGAAGAGGCTGCAGAATAGATTGTTTCTAGCTTTTGTGCTTCCTATTCATGATTTCTCATTCTTGGAACTGTAGGATGCGTGCTTTTGGCGATGATGTGCTGCTATTTTCCACTCAATTGTGCTTCTCTCCCATGTAATTGAAATATATTTGTAGTAGACATAGTCTGATGGCGCTCACAGAAGTAGCTCATGAGATGTACACTGGCGATGATGCATGTAACACCAGTAGCTTGGTTTGTAATTGTTGTTCCTTTGCCCAGGTTCGGATTTACTTCGGTTGACCTTACAAAGTGTTGTGGCTTTTGTCAATCGTAAAACTAATTCCTGCTCTGGAAGTCTGAATGTCTTGAATTCTTGTGCGCCTTTTGAAATGCTTAAGTCGGAATGCCAGCGGCTCCAACCACTCGACGCAGCTTTTTTTCTCTTTGATTGTGGACGTGGGTACGGCCGGGAGCTTGAAGTCTTCCGTATTGCCCAGTACCTCCAGGAGGAGGGCTGGGCAGCTGGTGTCCTGGGTCTTTTCCGTTTTCAGTCTTTTTACACGGCTGAAACACTGGTCTGTTTTCCTTCGTCAGTAAGGTATCGTGGAACCAATGCAAGCAGGGGTTACTATAGTCAAGAAGCATCAGCAATTTTTTTTTTAAAAATGGTGATCCCAGATATTCGTGTATGAGAAGAAGGTATCAGCTAGATCTTCGATAAAAATGTCTGTGAGATGATAAATATTTATAAATAGTCCCATATATTTATGTCTGTGGATATAATAGTCCCAGATATTCAACTGTTAATATTCTTTGATTTGATATGCTTGATGATAAATATTGTGGATATAAAGTAGCTGTGAGATTTGCTTATGGTTGTCAATACGCTTTATTACAACTGTCTAGCAAATTACTAGGGTACACGAGATAGCCGCGTGTGACGCGTGCCCGTGTCTGGTTTTCACCCCAGAACGTGTGCAGCTACTGCAAGAAGGAAAAAGAATTGCCCTAAGAGCATGGTTAGTAATTTCGCCCGCTGCCGGCTGGGACGCACGCCGTGATGGTGGGAGGACCCGTTAGCTCAGCCAATAGCAGCGGACGCAGGGTCTCTCCGCCGGCTTCAGCGGGCGCACCGCGAGACGTCCGCCTCATTCTCTCTTCGTCCACGTAGATTCTCAGCCGGCTCTCCGCCATCCATAATACTTGCTCTAAAAAGAAGAAGGAAAAAGAAATTACTATCGTCTTATTATGAGAATTTAATAACACTCCCACACTTCAAAGCAACAAAGAGTCCTCAGCCACGCGCCCACGCCATCAAAACATATCGTCGTCATCAACCCCAAAAATATTAGTCCAGGCTTCCAGCGTGCCATTGCTTCGGCCGTAAGAAGAGTTGGTAGGGAGGGATCGAGCAAAACCCGAGATCGCACCTCTCCGCGTGGCGATGCGTGGAGGAGACGCAGCAGCAGCAGCAGCCGAGGGAGGGTCCCCGCGCTCGCCGGACCTCTACGACCTCGCCGACGACTCCGACTACGCCGCCGCCGCCGCCGCCGACTCCGACCTTACGGTACTGGCCCGTCCATCCGCCCGTCCCCGCCCCCGATAAACTCGACGCTACCCTCGTTCATCTCGCTTGCTCCCGTGCCCGATTTGGGGGGCGGCCCGAGTGGATTGCTCGATTAGGTCACTGGTTCCGTTGGGGCCAGGGGACTTAGGTTGCTTTACTCTTACGTTTTTAGCGGGGGCGAAGGGCTCTTGTTTGATGCTAATCCCTGGAGCAGTTGCCACCTCTCAACGCAGTTTGATTGGACTGGATAGTTAATTATTTGTTGGTTCCGTTGGGTGTGCGTGTTGTTTGGATGGATAGCCTAAGTGTTGTGTTCCCTTTGGATCAACTGATGCTCGTTTGTTGATCGAAGGCTATGCGGACTGATTTGGCGGACAGAGGCTCGGATGAGACGGCGAGAATTGACGTGGTTTATGAGAAGGAGCGTGTGACCATCCACCCGACACAGTATGGCTCTGGCCGGATCAGTGGGAAGCTGCGCCTGTTTCTGCAGCAGGGATCATTGTTCCTGGTGAGGCAATTGAGCTCATCTCCCTGAGTCAATAATGCATTCATATACATAAATATGCGCAATTATATCTGCATATGCACTGAGAAAATGGAGTAGTTTGCTAGAACATAGCACATATAGTAACAGTATCAAATAATCAAGTGGACTTCATACTGTAGCTCTCATGTAGTCCCATCAACCTTCTATGAGGACTGAACGTTGGCCTTTGAATTTCTTAGGATGGCAAACATCGTTGCTAAATGAACCATATGTTGTTTGCCTTATGTTATCTGCTTTGTTCAGTATTATGTGTGCTAATAATTATGCTATTCTTTGCTGTTGTTTTGATCAACATTTATGACAGAGCTGGGAGCCAAACGAAGGAACCGACTCTTTGTCAACCAGTTCAATCGGTGTGGAAATAGAAAAATGTATGCCAGTAGAGTTTGTTTATTTGTTACTATCATTAATCATCTGGTATCTGGCAATTGAAGCACAACAGCAATGATGCCTTACTCTCTTTGAACTTCCTGATCCTACACAGATAGAAATCTGTACACTATTAAGGCCTTGCCCTTAAGTGATGTACGCTTCATCCGTAGGCACACCCCAACATTTGGATTGGACTACATAATAATTGTTCTCTCATCAGGTGAGATGTTCGTTTGCTCTTCATCATCTCATTAGTTTGAAACTCCACATGATCACATAACACCGATATGCTTTCATTCTCTACCTTGTTGACACACAATAGCATTTCTGCTGCTTCTTTTTTCTAGATAAATCATTTAATGCATGCACATGCTGAACAAAATTAGAGAAAAAAGGGATCGTGTACATTTATTTGCCTACTAACTTTTGCAGGCCTGGCTTTTCCTCCATTCTATTTCTACAATGGCGGAATTCGTGAACTGTTTGCAACACTGAAACAACATGTCTTCATTATCAGGTTTTCTTTTTGGCTTAATAGTTCTAAAAACATAATAATAGTGGTTCATCGTTTCATTTTTATAGTTGGTTTCTCAATATGGAAATTCGTGTTACTTGCAGTACAATAACTGAGTTTTCTTTATGTGAATCATCCATAAAGTAAGGTGGATACCATATTGATTCCATGTGAATCTACATTAAAGGTGATAATAGTATAGCAACCTGTGTAGGATAGTTCGTGTAAATGTGAATTTCTAGCATTATTTCATTCCATTGAAAAGTAATGAAGTTTGAAGCCTCGAAACTTTAAACTATAGTGACTAAAATCCTGATTGCAGACTATTTAATTACCTTGAGCATTGTTCGGATGAATTTTCCCCCATGCATATATGATTGAAATGTTCTCTCTTCTGTTTCAAGGTCTGATGACGATCCTAATGTTTTTCTTGTCAACGACTTTCAAGATCCTCTTCAGGTGTGTTATCATGTTCTAATTCTTTGTAGCCAAATAAGCTATTCCCAACTCATATTGGAGTTCGATTCTTCTCAACTCAAAAGAATTGTAGCCCTACCTGCCAAATAGTTGTATGGTACCTTCAATAGGCAATCTTTTCTTGCGTTCTTTGGCTGCAGCAGCTGTTGATCTTTACAATCTGTTAATTTTGAACTTCAGTCATTCTGTATTTTCTGTGAAGTAGCTAGTCTGTCATCTGAAAAGTTCCCTTTTTCTGAACAAATGTTTCCCAGTTTGAAGACTGACTTGACTCCATTTGTGCTGTCATGTTGCAGAAAAGCTTATCATCCCTGGAGCTTCCTGGAGTGGCATCTGTGGCAAATGCCATGTCACGACAAAATTCACTCAGTCTCACTGGGCCAGTTGACGAGGCCAGACATGGGGATAATGGCAGACATGGGGCAGCTTCTAGCATGTCTCAGTACGGCTCAAAGCAAAAGCACAAATCAAATGACCCAGGTCGTGATCTTTCAATTCAAGTCTTGGAGAAATTCTCATTGGTTACAAAGTTCGCACGAGACACTACATCAAGCCTCTTTCGAGATAATAGTGGTGCTTATGCTTATGGACGGCAACAACATGAATACATTTTGGATAATAAAGCAAGTGATAAGCACAAGAATATAACGCCAGAAAAGGCTTCTATACCGTCAACTCCTCCGGAGGTAATACATTTTGCCTTTAATTTTGAGTTGTCATACAAATTTTGATTTCTGGTATTATTTACTGCATACAAAATCATTGCCAATTCTTTGAATCAATTGTGGTTTTTGATCCAAAATTTGGCACTATTGGCAATTAGGATCAAGGCTACTTCGAACTGAGCTGAAAACTTAAGCTGCATGGTTGTCTGATATTTCTAGTTCAAGACCACTATCGTTGGCGTTAAAACTAACCTCTGATCATTCAAGTCATTTGTGGGCTTAAACTTCCGTTAATTAGAGAATACATGATACATATTAGATAGTTGGGCTAGATTTCACCGAGCCAACCAGGGTTCAGTTTTCACCTTCATGTTAATATACTACGGTAGATATATCTACCCTGGTAAAGTTTTAAACTTTAATAAATTATTTAAACAAACATTGCTCACAATTTAGTTGAAAACAAATACAAAAACATGAGTTAAGAAAACCGTTAAATGAGAAAAGTCCCTTGGTTTCGTCTTCTGACCTTTGATGCTGTTGAAAGCTTTAACTGCTTAACTTTTCATGATGCAAATTGCACATTCATCAATTTGTTTAACATCAGCTTCCACGCTCTTTTGACAGCCAGATCCGTTACCTCTGGTATGGGGAAAACAAAGAGATCGCCCATTAAGTGTTGAAGAGGTAATGACTCTTCAATTTCTGATATATATTTTCAAGTTTGCATTTCAACATGATTATGTTTCTTTAAATTCAATTGATTCGTGACATTAGAAGCCCATGCTGTAGTTATTCTGTGATATTCTGTGAACATAGATGTATTAAATGCTGTAGTTTATTACTACATCCTTAACTGAGTCCGTGTGATACATTACTTGTGAGTTGTGATTATACGATGAGATGTGTCCAATATGAAGTTTCTGGTATGTGTAAAGTGTAATTCAATAATATATTACGATGCTTAGGACAACCAACCAAGTTCCTGTTCAATCTTGATATACATGTCCCCAGATTCATCTCTGGCTAACCTCTGGCTTTCATTCTAAATAAACCTGTAGGGCAGTTGTATTTTGATGGAACTGTCGCACATTAATTTTCAAATCATGCTTTTACTGGCAGAAGAACTAAACATTTTGATTAAGTACTTAGGTCCGTGGTATAAATAACACAATATTTGAGGATATAGGTGGTAAGTACATGGACCTAAAAGACTGTCTGTAATTTTTAGCCCGTAAGATTTGTCCCTGTTTAAACTGTATATTTTGTTCTTTGTTTCATGGTACATAACTACCAACCATCTAGCAATATTCCTTTGTTAACCATATTTTCAGTACCTATTTTCCTCTGATGCCTTCTGTTTTTTGTCTGAAAAATCTTTGGACAGTGGACAGCTTTCTTAGATCCTGAAGGTAGAGTTATGGACTCAAAGGCACTGAGGAAAAAGATTTTCTATGGAGGAGTTGATCATGTTTTGAGAAAAGAGGTTTATACTTAACACCTGATCTGACTTTTTGTAACTATTGAACATTGTTTCTAGAATACTCTTCTGATATTGGACACATAGGTCTGGAAATTCTTGCTGGGTTGTCATGAATATGATTCAACATATGCTGAGAGGGAATACCTTGCTGCCATGAAACGAGCAGAATATGAAGCCATAAAAACTCAGTGGAAGGTTAGTCCATAAATGCCCTATGCTGCAATTTAGTCTACCCAGGCCTTCTTCTTTTTTTCTATGTGAATTATTGCTGGACGGTACATGTTCGGTATTCATCACATGGTTTCATTTTAACTTATCATTTGCTTTTGTTTGGGAGGCTGGGCATCTTTGGCCACCTTTATTTGGGTCTTTTGCACTTTTTGATCACCATTTAGGGGTTTCTGGACATATCATGTCCGTAAAGTAGAGCTTGACTTTTCAGAACGAGGCTGTCATTTTTGGCACTTATTTGTGATAGTGATCTATTGCATGCATTTTCAGCTTCACTGTTTTCATTGGAACAATGCCTTCACATTTTTGAACTTACATTACACTTCATTTATGCAAGTTATATGCATGATTGTTGTTAATACCATTTGCAGAGTATCTCAGCCACACAAGCTAAAAGATTCACCAAGTTTAGGGAAAGAAAAGGACTTATTGACAAAGATGTGGTATAAATAATTTTCCTCTAGTCCTTTTTAGTCTTTACTGACCTTAATTGCAATTCTGCACTGTGCTATTTTAGCTTACACTGATACTTCGATATTTCTTATATCAAGGTGAGAACAGATAGGTCTGTTCCCTATTATGAAGGAGATGACAATCGGAATGTTGTAGTCCTACGTGATATTCTGTTAACATATTCCTTCTACAATTTCGACCTTGGTTACTGCCAAGTAAGTTTTCATCTTTGCACTCGTGAAATGTTAGAGCTTACTACTGTTTATGTGGGGAACACAAAGTACACTATGCCCACTAGTTTTCTTCTGCTAGTTATGTGCTAAATCACATTTGGGGGATGCTTCTGGAATAGATGCTTCATTCCCATGCTCTTTTCAGACAAATAGACAATGACATCATACATATACGTGGAATATTTAAGAACTCAGATTTATTCATTGTTTAGGTGCTTCCACTTCCTGATATATCACTTACTACTGCTAAGCTGTGATGAGTCTTAGTGTGATATCCTGGTAGAATTGTTTTTTTGTAGTAGATGGAATTTTCTGGGGCATTTATCTATGTACTCAGTTACTGACTTGCAACAGCTCTGTGTTGACACATTATTGTTTGGTTTTTTATACTAACCTAGTAAATCTTGCTGTTATTTTCTTGTAATTTATATGATATGCTGAATTGATCATTTGCGATTCAAAAGTTCACCCCTTGTTTTTTTAGAAAAAGATTTTTTTCCTGAAAAGGTGTCTGCTGCTTTTTAAATCTATTGTCTTCCTGGAACTATACTGCAATGTTGGTGTTTGTATCCCAGGGAATGAGTGACTTTTTGGCTCCTATACTTCTTGTCATGGAGGATGAGTCTGAATCATTTTGGTGCTTTGCTTCCTTGATGGAACGGCTAGGGGCCAATTTTAATCGCGACCAGAATGGCATGCATGCTCAACTGCTTGCATTATCCAAGGTATATAATATACTGTCATGCCAAGTGCCGAGTGAATAGCTAATAATCAGTATCATGTTTCTCCTTTTCCATTTTCCTGTATTATGTGGCAGAGATTCTAATGAGTCAGTATTATCTCAATAAAATTTTGCTTAACTGACTTGCTGGTGCAAATGGTTAGTTCTTCATGTAATTATGTTTATATTGTTCTTATGTGCATTCATTAATTCCTTCTCCGACGATATTGAGCCTTCATACCATGGAAAAAACATTGTAATGTTTGGCAGAAAATTTATAAAATACCAAGGAGCTCTGTATACTTTGAATTCGCTAAGATCTTAAACCTTTCACATGATTCAACATATCAGTGGTATGGCGCTATCAGTGTTAATTATGCCATTGTCTTTTAATGATTTTCAGCTTAGGCATGCAGCAATTACTTTCGTCCGCTCCATACACTAATTTATGGATATGTAGTGCTAACTCTTTAATTTTGTGCCTCAGCTTGTGGAGCTTCTTGATCCTCCGTTGCATAACTATTTTAGGCAGAACGACTGCTTGAACTATTTCTTCTGTTTCCGCTGGGTTCTTATACAGTTCAAAAGGTAATATATTTCCTTTTTAAGTTGCAAGTGGTTTGCATATGCATGTGAGACATCGGTTTGCATTTCATCTTTGAACTATAGTTCTATGTTGTAGGTTACTTGAAATGCACCCTGTCTCTAGCGCACCATAAAAATTTTCTTGCCTGCAGGACATTAAGAAGTGTCTTGGAGAAGAAAATATTTAAGAGTGTCGTACTGTCGTACAACTGAATTCACAAAAGTAGCGCGTCCGAGACACTTCTTTGTATTTTCTTCTGCGGTCATTCTTAACTTTTTCTTGAATGACCGCAGAAGTGTATTAGAGATAGGAAAAAAAAGGCACTCCACTTTTACAGAAAAGGGTCTCATACTCTCATGCACTCAGAAAGAAACTAAATACCTGTTAAGAATTTGCCAAAAACTGCCCAGCCAAACTTGCCACAGACTTCCTAGCCTTTTGGCACCTGCTGTGATCCACGCTGTGCTTCATCAGCAATCTCTCTGAGCATCATTTTCACTGTAGGGAAAGACGATACTTTGCTTTTGGGAGTATGGTCATTTCACCGAACAGCCCAGTATGATGAGTCCTCATAATTCATACCAGCTGGGGGCGGTGAATGCGATCAAATATGCAGTATTTACAGAAAATAGTCTTTGTTTTTTTTGGGAAGAATCAATATACTTCTAGTGTCAAATTGGGATTCACTAGGGCAAAAATAAAGCAATTGGGTCGAATTCTTCTTTGGTGTTGAGGTATTAGTTGCTGAGAATAGCCATCGACTACCCAGAAGAAGAATGGGGACCTATTCTGGGACATATACAGAGCATTATATGCGTATGATCGATCATTATCCTTCAACCGGGTTATTCTATTCCGCTTTTAGATATAGAAACAAACAAATGGAGATGACTCTCAAGTCTCAACTGTGCTCATTAGTCATTACAGCCCCTGTATTTGGTAAGTCTGTTTGTTGGCAATGCTAGTGCGTTGCACCTACTCTTGTTCAGTTCTCTTACCCTGCAAAGCATTGGCATTATCAGTGTTAGTAAATCTGGATAACCAACTTCACTCACGGGCGCTTTTGGTGGTGCTCAATTCAATTTCTTTATAACTAAGGCGAACTGTACAAGAATCAATTTAATCTGTATACCACAAACAGCTAGCCAGTTACTTGAATTGTAGAAAATGTGTCTTAATTGTCAGTCAACAGGTCTCTCTTTTTTTCATTTTTAAAATTCTAAGATGCCCTGATTTCTTATGGGTTGCAGGGAGTTCAGCTTCGACCAGATCATGCTCTTGTGGGAAGTTCTGTGGACCCATTATTTGTCAGAACACTTCCACTTGTACTTGTGCGTAGCAATCTTGAAAAGATACCGTCAGCGCATAATTGGGGAGCAGATGGACTTTGATACCCTCCTCAAATTCATCAATGAGCTCAGTGGTCAGATCAATCTTGACCGGGCTATCCAGGATGCTGAGGCATTATGTACTATTGCTGGAGAAAATGGGGCTTCCTGCATTCCACCTGGAACCCCACCTTCAATGCCCATTGAGACCGATGGTGGCCTGTACGTGCAAGAAGATGAGATCTTGTGAGATATCACCCGTCACCTTAGAAAATAACTGCACAGAAGCACCACATCACCTTTTATCCTGTAGTGGTTTCGTCAATGTCATAAATGTTATCAGGTGTAATATTACACCAATGGAAGAATCATGAAACCTTAGCGCTGTGTGTATATACTCCCTCGACCCTAGATAAACCCAACTGACATTTGGTTTCCTTTAATGGATATGGATTCGCTATGGGGCCTCTGGTTTTTGCCTCAGCTAACTTCTGCCACCCAACCCTAACTGGTGATGAACAGGCAGGTTTGTGTGGCCAGTCCCTGTATTCCAGCTTAATTGCTTATTTTATACTGTGTACTTCATGCTTTTGCAAATGAACTCAAAATGATATTAGAGTGTTTGTTACTGCATCACCCCTGGAACTCTACAAAGTGGTGGTGCATCGGTGTTTTTCTTCATTTTGTTCTGAAAAGGCAAGATTCGGTACAGAAAAAGGGTTAAGTGCACCATTCTGTTTGAACTGTCCAGGTATCAGATGCCTGACTCAATCTTCGTCATGAAGAACAGGAAGGCTAGAAATTTGTATTGAAAGCCTGCTAGTGCTGCCAGGGTTGTGTTTGCTCTAGTTCTCTAGTTTTAGACAATGGTTTAGCCTGGACAGCATTCTGGTGACGTGAGCTTGGATGCTTCCTTCCACCGGCGTCAGCGGCAAAATAATTTGGTCGCGAAATGCGGCTTGAAAAGAACATCTGCAATGATGATAGCTATTGGGAGACAATACAATTTGGGTGCCCGTTTGCGCATTGTGATATCTAGGGACATACCAACTGGGAAAGATTAGTTGTCTTGCAGGGGCATTTTGATTTAAAACCTTGGATTTCAAGACCTTATGATTTGGTTCAACACTGTCAAAACTAAGCAAGATTTGCTTTCGCCCCAGTAACCCGGAAGGATCACACACGTGTTGCGCAACAGGAATTTCCACCGACACCAGGCCCACGGCGACGACCCAAATGCCGCGCATGGTTTGAGCCTCTGAGGAGCAAANCGTGAGGTTTTGGTCGCCATGGAAATGATCAGAAAAGGGAGCGCAGGTAAGAACTCCATCCATGGCTGTCCCTTGTTCCGTTCTGACTCCTGCGTCGCAGTCGCCGTCCGGTGAGCAATGGCCATCTGCCTTTAATTTCGGCCGTCGCCGTCGTCAGATGAGCTAACGTGCAGAGTTCGTTCAGAGGGTAATGATAATGCTGGAGATGTTGCAAACCTGCAATGAATCCACAATGATGTTCGTAATACAATTCCGCCGGTCGACTTGCATATATGACGAATTAGTGGCTTCGCCCGTGAGCTTCCACCTTGAAAGACAACATTGCTTTAGCTGATGATATAATATAGGAGTATATACTAACTGTATTATATACTGTGGATAAGACTAAGAGAGAGTGATGGTGCATTGGTGCTGCACATTCCAAGGCAGTCCTTAATCCAAGGACTGTGGTGCGCACTCGTGCACAAGCTTGTAGTAGTAACTGAATTCTACTTTCTGAATACAGACAGTGCCATACATGCAGACACAACTTGCACCAAAAGCTACTGGTGCCAATCATGCATGCTCCTCCTCCCGGCCTACATGGACATGGCTTGCATATTCTGAGTCGACAGAGCTTTTTGCTGAGCCAGGGTCACCCAATCAACTCCTTCACTTTATAAACCAAATTGCAGTAGTAGTAATAATATCCTTGCAAACAGATGAGCATTTGATGATTGGATGCCATGCCACCGGAGGCTCCAATGAATTCTTTACGACATACTGGCACAGGGACTACGGATGAGATTAGAGTAGAGCAGAAAGTGAACGGTGACGACAGAGGCCATGAAATGGAACTGAGTGGGGATAACGAAATATTACCTGCTGCTGCTGCTTCTTAGAGCCTGTTTAGATCACCACGAAACTTTTGAAACTTTGAAACTTTACTATTCATCAAAGGGAATCTTACCTGCATGGAGTATTAAACGTGTGTTAATGACAAAACCCATTCCATAACCCCCGGTAACTTTGCGAGACGAATCTAACGAGCCTAATTAGGCCATGATTAGACAATGTCGTGCTACAGTAAATAATCTCTAATGACAGATTAATTAGGCTTAATAGATTCGTCTCGCGATTTCCCGTCCATCCGTGTATTTAGTTTTATAATTAGATCATGTTTAGTCCTCCTAATCTTCGATTTAGAATTGAAAACTTTCTTTCGCAAACTTCTTTCCAAACTAAACAGGCCCTTAATCCTTGTGGAATGTGCAGTCAAGATTGGACGGCGAGGTATAATGTTGTTGCATGTGCAGAATTCCACTTCTGAAAAAGGGGAGCTACTACTCCAAGTCGTGTAATTACTCAGTGGCTACTTCTAGCGCTTGTCTCTGGGCTTCGAGTAGGCTGCGACTCCAGGCCTACCCTGATGTACGCTGATTTGAGGTCTGTCGGCCATGACATTATGCTGTGATGTCTGAACTCTGAAGCTGAAGCAACACAAACTTTTGTACACATCTGATCATCTCTAACGCTAGCCGTTTCATACTCTGCTGCATCCTTCCTAATTTGAGTACGTATTTGACTAAGCCTATGAGAGCTTGCACTCAGCCCGGCCCGGTATGAATCTATAGCCACTTGCACACATACATGCTGGATTATCCGATATGGAAGCTTGTGTGTTTGGTTTACTAGACGCCTCGCAATTCGCAACTGAATTCGAATCTCCCCATCCGAACACTGAACCATGCCTCAAATTCTCACCGAGAAAGGGTACTAACTGCCCATTTCTCAACCCGACAGCCGCGCACGCGTGCGGTCGCCGTCGCTCTCGTCCATCGGCTGGCTCACCAATCCCCAGCGCATCGGCGTCCCCCTCACTCCATTTCGGCGGGCGCAGCAAGATATGACAAGCGGGGCCCACGCAGCCGGGCAAAAAGCAAGCGTGCGAGCGCCAGCTTTACGCGCTGCGACGCAATGATGCGTGCGCGGGAATATCTCGGCCGTTGGCGCCTCATTTAAGTAGACGATAATCCGCTTGGGCTCTAAAGCTTTCCCTTTCCTTTTCCACCAGGAAGCGTAGGCCTTTAGGCTGACAGTTTAAAGATCCAACTGGTCTCTCCGTGGCCCAACAACCTTGGCAGTCCTCATGACATTCCTTGGGCCATGCCAATCGCCACGCACTTGCCTGGCCCGCCTGGTCCCTTCTTCCTTTTCTGCCCAGCCGGCGAGCGCATAAAGCCGGCAACGGCATGGATGAAAAGAAGAAGAAAAGTGAGAGGAAAAGGGTTGTTCCATTGTTAAGCCCTAATGATGAGGAATAAGTGGCAGAATTACTCGGGATTTGTAAAATGTAAAGGACACTTCAGTTGTCCCAACCTTTAGAATATAAAAAGAATTTCAGGCTCCATGGTCTCAAATAGGGCAACATATCAGGTGCAAACCAACCTCCCCGTGCAAACTATGCAAACCTCAATCTGGACCACATGATCTTGATCCAAGGGGGCACGTAGAGAGAGGTGGGAGGGGGGATTTGCAAAATCACCGCCCACCCTTAATCACAGCAAGATCACTTTTGCAAATCCCCCCTCCCACCTCTCTCTACGCGCCCCCTTGGATCAAGATCATGTGGTCCAGATTGAGGTTTGCATAGTTTGCACGGGGAGGTTGGTTTGCACCTGATACGTTGCCCTCAAATAGTCCTTTTGTCTTTTGATTAAGGTAGTAGAGCAAGGGGATCATGTTCTTGAATAGTTGCAAAATATTGCAATTCAGTTGGTACACTACTGGGCTTTGCAACCTTCCAAATTCCTTCCATAAATCATTGTTTAATGCCAGGTTAAGCCGTTCTGATCATCATTGCAACGGCTTAGTGAAGTCTGATGATGATAAAGAGTGCTGCAGTGTAAATTAACAAGGACAAAGGAATGGAATATACTTATACAACAATCATGATTCACCAATAGGAATCTACTAATGAGAGGTCCCATGCATCAGGTTTGCTACATCAAAGTCTCAATAATTTATCACGAGTTGTTCTTCAGAAATAAATATGTATATATAATCCCCTTGTACTGTGGCCACAGGAGGCAAATGCGAGGGCAAAAGTAACGGATATGTCCAATCTGATTTTTTGTCAGTGTTATATATATATATATATATAGGAGCAAAATTAACTGTTAGCTTTGTGAAAAGAAATTAAATGGAGAGAAAAAATGAGGCGAAAGAAAGTTCAGAGTTCTCATGTCTATAGTGATGAGTGGTTACTGATGAGACATGATAAGGAGTTGAATCTGACTCAGCCGGTGCAACTTGTAGGGGGTGTTTAATTCGACGAAAAGTAGGAAAAATGGTGAAAACTTTTTGCATTGGGAAGCGTATTCTGTGAGAGAGGACACGGTTGCAGTGTGAAAATTTTTTTTGCAAAAAGTGGAAACTTGGGAGAATTAAACACCCCCGTAGACGTAGACGTAAAACAGTACCAAGATGTCAGTTTCAATAAATCCCTCTTTTTTGGAGGAATGCATACAGCAAAGGCCTTGTTTAATTGGTGGAAGTTGGTTGAATTTTCTGTAGAAAAAATGCATTGGGAAGCGTGTTGCAGAGAGAGACACGTTTTCAATGCGTTACTTTTGGTTGAATTGCAGAAACTTGCAGGCAATCTGTCGCATCGCACTTATGGCATACAGTGTCATAATTTCTGTTGAATAATTAACAGATAAAAGAATCCACACTGCAGCACCACGTTCTTGATAGCATCTTATCATGCAGCAGAGGCACTGATCTTATTCTCCAGTTTTCCGAGCCATTTGATCACATAACCAAAGAGAGAGAAAGATGATACCCAACCTAGCTATCTAAAACCACACCACCTCACACCAAAAGCTAATCACCCAGAGTATTTAGCCATGTAAGTGATCAGTAGCATTGTACATACACCATCACCATTGCCAAGACCTCCAAATTACATGGAACACAAGCCCAACCAATTGTGCGTGCATGGTTACATACAAAGGGGAATGCAGGCTGAAGCGCGTCTCCGGGCGGCGACCGGACGCCGGCGATCAGACTCGTAGCAGGTAGATGCTGAGCTCGGGGCCGCCGCTGCCGTCGGGGTTCATCATGTAGAACGCCTCCGAGTCCCTGGAACCCACCACCCGCTCGAACCTGGCGCGCATGTACATCAGGTCGCCCTCCGCGGCGCCGGCCCCGGCCCTGGAGACATCGTCCGGGAGCACACCGGCGCCCACGGACACCGGCTCCACCGCGCCCAGCACCCGCCACTCGTCCGCGCCGCACTCCCGGCGCACCGCGAACCCGCACTTGCGCCCGTTGCAGTACGCGCGCCACGTCGGCTCCTCCAGCAGGCCCCGGCGCTTCTCCCCTGCAATTTTTGTTTGAAGTGTTATCGATACCGGTGCAGTAATGGAGGCACCGTACATGCTTATGTGTTCGGTGTGCGTACCGGCAGCGAGCGGCGTCTTCTCGCACTCGAGCGCGAGGCGCACGAGGCCCGAGGACATCTCCCTGACGAGCGCGCCGGTGGAGTAGGCGGCCAGCTCCACGAGCAGTACGGGCGCGGAGCGCGGGTCCGTCTGCAGCGCGACGTGCACGCGCCCGCGCCGGCGGCCGAAGATGGTGCCCGTCACGCAGGACCCCAGCTGCCGGCGCCGGCGCCGGTGCGTGATCGCCGCCAGGAACGCCGCCCGCAGCCGGGCCAGCGCGTCCGCGCGCTTCCTCGACGGCGACTGCTCCGAGGGCCCGTCGGCGGCCGCGGCCGCTCCCTCGGGCTCCTCGCCCTTGCCCTCCTGGCCGGCGCTCGGCCCGCCGCGCTGCGCCGCCGGCTTGCTCGAGCCCTTCTTGGTCAGCCACGGGAAGTTCCCCCTCCCGCCGCCGCTCGTCACGGTCGCGGCGCCGCCCCTCGAGCTCGGCAGCGGCAGCGGGGACGCCGCGCGGAATGCTCTCGCCATGACGATCACAAGGATAAGCTCGCTAAGCTCGAGAGCGCTCAGCTCCCCCTCCGTGGCGTGCTCTCGTGCGTGCGCGCGGCGCGTGATGGCAATAATGGGCGAGCGCGCGCGCGGCGCGAGTATTTGATGGGCTTCTCCTAGTGGCGCAGCCGGAAGCCGAAGTGCCGAGACGCTTTTTCAAGAGGTTGGCAAGCGGCAGCGGGGTGGTGCATGCGCGCGCGCGGCGCGGCCCCGGGCACTTTTGGCAAAGGGGCGGGGCGGGGGCAGTGCCCGCGGGCGCTGGGGCCTGGGGGCTGGGGCGCCTCTGCCGGCCGGGTGGCCGGCGTCCGCGTAAATGCGGTGGCAGTCTGGCACGGTCGCGAGTGACGGGCGTGCGCGAGGAGATGCCGCACAGACCGGCCGACGGGCGCGCGGCGCGCGGGTATACGTGCGGCGGCGGCGGATGGGAGAGGGCACTGGGCACGGCCGCTGGCCGCACGGGGCCGTGTCTCGCCGTGTCCGTGACTCCGGCGGGGTCATGGTTGACGCGGGCACAGGTGAGGTTTGTACCGCTCCACTTTCGCGTGTACTGCCAGTACCAGTAGCAGGATGGTACTCGGTACTACTGTTGGTTTGGTACCAGTACTGCTGCTGTTCTGAGGTTCTGACTCACCACTGTGCGAGTGAAATCTGGAAGGCGAGGGTCCACCGGCAGGCGTGAATGTGATTCATCCTCCTCCATCTGTCAATCAACACCATATGTCTATCACCTCATCACTCGTTCGATCTCAGGTTGTTATGTTAACAACCACCGGCTCACGCTTGTGCCGACGTGAAGTTCAACTTCTGTTCGCCAAAAGTTCCAACTTTTATTAGCAGGAGACAATCGAGATTTGTCAAAAGTTGAGCAGTGAGCACGGAGACGCATTTTTCAGGTGAGATGTCGGAGGGCTTAAATAAAAACCCACCAGCTTTTCGCGAATCACGAGCAGGGGCAAGCTCAGAGTTTAGCATCAGACTCTGATCACCAGTTGAGGTGGAGGCCGGCCGCGCCACGGGCCACGGCGGTCCCCAGATCAGATGCATGTCCGTACCGGGGACTCGTCCGCCGGAAACCGGATGGAAATGCGTGATCCATCGGTATTGGGTGCAGGGAGAGGGAGCAGCATAAATGAAGGTCACCCGCTTCAGCGGCGCCGGATTATGGCGTGGGGATGGCCTGCCAGATCAGGGTTCATGCACGCAAAGGCCGGCGGCGAGCACTAGCATCACAACTGCAGGAGAGGAGTTCATCAGGGTGGTGTGGTGCTGTCAGTACCTGGGAGAGAGAAGCTGAATACTCAAGAGGGTCAGTAGCGGTACCTTTCGTAATGCATTCTCGATCGCATTCTATCGTACTCCACTGTTCGCAAATTCGGTTGTCCTTTGCTTTCTTCTTCAGTTAAACAAGCTGTAATTTTTAAGAATGTATCGTAAACTATTCGTAGAACTAACGTATTATTACTACGACACTAGCATCTACTCTCAATTTCAGCCCTGCCAAAAAATTCCAAACTAAAGCTCCAACCAAACACATTTTTGTGATTTGTATCTTTAACGTTTGGAAACTTTTCAAGTTTTTTTACCAGTGCAGACTATGGTAAAAAATCAATTGCAATTTTGTGATTTGTATCTATTTTGAAAAGGTATGTTAGGGCTTCTCCAGTAGTCGAATCTTCGTCCAACGTGGACAGTCATGCATCGAATCAACTGGTGCAGCTGGCTGAATCTTCGATGAGAGAGAAAAGAACCGAACCTCAATCTTGCATTGGTGCATAAGAGTAGAAAACTGTTTTTGCTGTAGCTCCTGGGCATTGTGTGGTGCTGCTTTTGCATGGCCGCAGCTTAAATATTAATGGTGGATATATAAATCAGTAGTGGACCCAGCTACTATTGTGTTGCACAGAATCTAAAGATTCGTTTCTGTAAAGTGGCCTACATGTTTCAGGGTTCGACTCAACTACTGGAGAAGCCCTTAGTGTAGTACTACCTCCATCTCGAAATATCTGTCGCAATTGATTTTTTATCACGATTTTGACTATTCATTTTATTTAAAATATTATGTATATATGGTTTATTTTGATGGTGATTTGCTTTATCATTATATGTGTTCTAAGTGGACATTTTTTTT
>CM014270.1:66115552-66130139 GCA_004135705.1 Alloteropsis semialata | reverse complement strand
AAAAAAAAGTTAAGCACACATCAGCTTAGAAAACATTTCAAGTGATAAATTGTAAGTTGCATATAACACAAAACAGCAGTAACCAAGTTGAGTCAGGAACCCTAGAAATGACAAATCTATATGTCAGAAACTACAATATTTAAATGCTTTACTTCCTAAATGCCACAATTAACAAAGAAACTAAGTTTTAATGCACTAGTATTAATTCCGCAAGATAAAGTTGAATAATATTGGAGCATACCATGTGTACTTTCGAGAACGTGAATTTTTTAACTAATCAAGAATGAATTTGAGGAAAGCATTGTACTGACCTGATTTTTTTGCTTTTTGGCCCTTTTCGTGAAAAAATTTCAAAAATAGACCCCTGGAGGAAAGATTTCCAAAAATGGACCCTCTTCTCGGCGCCGTGAATCACGGCGCCGACGTAACACGTGTCGGCGCCATGATTCACGGCGCCGAGGTCCAGACATCATGGCGTCGGGACTTTCGACGTGGCGCTGTTGTGGCCGGGCTCGGCGCCACAGATCTTGGCGCCGAACTCTGTCGGATTTATCGTCCGGCAGTCCACCAGGGGGTACCCAGATGGTTGATTTGTAGGCAAAGGGCAATCGCGAGACTAGGGAGCTCGAGGTAACACAGGGACACAGGGATTATACAGGTTCGGGCTACCCGGAGGTATAATACCCTACGTCCTGTGCTCGGGGGTCTCGTATTGCTTTGCTCGGCGTGATCCCGGGGGAACGACGGCGAGCTCTTGGTTACAATGGATGAATGGCGTGGGAATCAGATGATCTAAAGGGGTCGACCTAGGCCGCCTTATATAGGCTGACGGCCTAGGGTTTACAAGTCAGTTATCTCTAATTAGTGTCCGGCTCAAATCAGGAAACTAATCCAAGTCGGTTACAACATATCCTCCGTGATCTCCGGTCGGGATCCGGTCGTATTGCCGAGTTCCTTGCGGGCTAAGTCTTCTCCAATCTTATCCATCAAGCCAGGGATCCTCGTGGGCCGGCCTGGAGTCGGCCCACATCCTTGTCAGGCGTGGGACCAGGCCGACTAGCTATCCGATCGGTAGTGGGCCCAGGGGTACCCATATCCCACAAGTCCCCGAGCAACGTGCAGGCGCGTGTCGGATTGCTGATGAAGAGGCGAGGCCGCCTTGGTCGGCTGAAGCGTCTTGGTCGGCAGGCCGACACAAGGGTGGACGGTGCTCAAAAAAGAGAAACCGCAGGTCATCGGGGATGACTCTGGTCGGACCCGAGGCAGAGCCCCGAGTGGCGTAGCGCCAAGTCGTGGCCGAGTCGGGCGCCGAGGAGCTGCACCACTTGGGAAAAATGACACATCCTGATGGGGCATATGGAGAGCGACGCAAGGAGCTCTCCATATGGAGTAGTCCCCGAGCATTGGGTCGATTAGTAGAATCGGGCCAATGGTCAAAAGAAGAATCATCCGAGCTTCGAGGCAGACAGGCCGCCTAGAAGATAGGGCGGTCTGGCGCCCCGAAGAGAGGAGCTTGTCCCAAAATCATGGCGCCGAGTGCCCGAGCGTGGGGGCCGGCCGAGTCACGGAGACCCGTTGACCGTAGTCGTAGCGCCGAGTCCCAGAGCGTGGGGGCCGGCCGAGTCGCGGAGACCCGTTGACCATAGTCGTAACGCCGAGTCCCCGAGCGTGGGGGCCGACCAAGTCGCGGAGACCCGTTGACCGTAGTCGTAGCGCCGAGTCCCTGAGCGTGGGGGCTGGCCGAGTCACGGAGACTCGCCGTCCGAAGTCGCAGTGCCGAGTCCCCGAGCGTCGGGGCTGGCCGAGTCACGGAGACCCGTTGACCGGAGTCGTAGCGCCGAGTCCCCGAGCGTCGGGGCTGGCCGAGTCACGGAGACCCGTTGACCGGAGTCGTAGCGCCGAGTCCCCGAGCGTCGGGGCTAGCCGAGTCGCGGAGACCCGCCGACCAGAGTCGTAGCGCCGAGTCCCCGAGCGTCAGGGCGGGCCGAGTCGTCTGTGGCGCTCAGCCCCCGAGCCTGGGAGCCGAGCAAGCCGCCGAGTCGCCTCCCACACCCTGCCGCCGAGCTGGGAGGTCGGCCGGGTGGTAGGAGACACGCCGAGTGGTCGGCCTGCGCCAGCCCCCAACCTAGGAGCTGGCCGAGTCGGTCGAAGTACACCAAATAATGCCTGAGCTGTATGAGGACAGTGCAAATATTATATAGCATAATATTCAATAACCTGAATGATAAACAATGTTTGTCGTAAAGTCGTAACAGAAACAGGTCTGTGAATGCATTGTGCATATGTGTAAAAACCCCTTCCCTCTAGCAGAAACACCGAGTAGGACGCCGTGCGGCCCTTGCCTTGTGTCGCTAAGCACCTTTTTTACCCGCTGACCACTGCTCACGGAGAGGACGGCTTACCCCAGACTACACTTCTCAGCAGGGTGGCTTAGGTGTAGGGGGCGCACGGGTTGAGCACGGAGCCCAAGGTTTCACGATTGGGGACTTGAACCGTACGGGTTAACCCAAGAATTACTAGAGGGACATAGGGTCGGGCAAGGACTCGGAAGTCAGAGTCAGCAGGGACTCCCGAGCGCTAGAGCAGCGCGCCGTGTTGGAGAAATTAAACCGAAACAACAGCATGAGCTGGACACCCGTGAGGTGAGTCTGGACAGACCAGGCTGTAAAAGCAGTCGGAGTGCAACGCAGGTGCTCGGCAAAAGTCACAGAGACATACTAGAGCCGAGGCGTATGAAGATATACGGAAGCCGTAAAATATTTAATTGAAAATAACACTTAGCTTGATTTGTAATCGAGTCGGAGAAGCCGAGCTGATCGCCCTCGTGTGTTGGTACGAAGCCTCATGCATTGTTGTTGTTGTGGCCGAGTGGACAAGATTGTCGATGACGTCGGAGAGTCGGCGTTGTGGTGCATTGGACGCCAAGCACCCGAACTTGCATGTCTAGTCAATTCATCGCGTTGTCCTCGTGGATCGGCAGGCTAAGGCGATGGCGCTCCACCATGTGTACTCGGGTGACAACCAGTGCGTACATGCCATGGTCATCCATGGAAGGTTCAGCCTTCGGTCCGAGTAGAAGCGGTGCAATTTGATCTGCACTCTGCGGCCAAAAATAACTCGGGTATATGCCCGTGCATGCATCCATGCAGGACACGTTGATTAGTAGATGAGAATAGTAATCAGAAGCCTACATATGCATCGGTTAATTAAATAAAGAATTAAAAAATAGGAAGGAAAGCAATATCTCCCAGTTCCTTGTACGCACGGTAGGAAACCAGCCCCAGATTGCTTTTGGTTCACGTGCTGGATGACCGGCACCCTCGAGCAGATCGACCTGAGAGGCCGACTGCTTTCCGTCAGGCGGAGAGCCAAAGCTTTTTCGATCGGGTTCGGAAGCACCCGAACTTGTAATCCGACCGCCACCATATCGAAGTCGAGTCGATGATCGCCCGTCGCCGATGCAAGCAGGTGTTGATGGCTGCCATCGAGCTAGCTGTATTGCCCCGCGATCACCCCTACCTGGCGCGCCAACTGTCGGATTTATCGTCCGGCAGTCCACCAGGAGGTACCCAGATGGTTGATTTGTAGGCAAAGGACAATGCTTTTGCTTCTCAACAATACCCTTCTTCCTCTTCTGTCCTTCATCTTCTTCCTACTTTTCTTGTTCATCCTCTTCACCCGTGTTCTGAATCCTACTTTTCTTGTTCCAACTCTTTTATAACTAATTCTATCATCAATGAACCCAATAGGCTAATTCAACATTCTATGGGGTGGTTAATTAATTTGTTGTCGGCTTGAGGATATCTTCTCTTTCTTTGTGATGAAACCTGGGGAATTCCCCGAACGGATAGCAGATCCACGTTGCCTGTTAGCCCTCAAACCGTAGGATCCGGCAAACACGCGAGGTGGACCGTCCGATCGTGGGTCATTGCGGGTCGCCGCCCGCTAGCGCACAAACCCATACTCTCGCAAACCCATACTCTCACAAATCATCGCGAACCCACCGAGAGAACTTCATGCTCTCCGCCTGTTGCACCGCCTGCTCCAGCGTCTGCCGTCTCTCCGCTTGTCACGCCACCCTTGAAGGCTCTAGATCTCGCTCGGGGCGGCGGCATCAGGGGGCTATGGCGCTCAACATGAAGACCCTCGTAGGCGCTAGCCAAAGGCATTGACGGTGATTGAGAAGATGGTGTCTACGACGGTGCCGGTAGGGATGGCAGTTATACCCATGTGTATGGGTAGACCTGATCATGGGTCACCGACCCAACCCGCTTGAAAAATACTCGACTCGACCATGCGACGGGTAGGGCATGGGCCAAAAAATCCTACCTGATGGTCGCCACGGGCCGGGCACAGGCAAAAAATTTTGACCTAAAACCCGACCCAACCCGAAAATTACACATAAAACACCGGGTTGACCCAAACCCGACCCGACCATGCCAAGGGTCGGGCACGGGTCAAAAAATCCGACCCGAGGGTCAGCTCGGGCCATTCACGGGCCGAAATTTTTGACCCGGAAACCCGAAATGGCCCGACCTAAACCTGACCCGACATATGATCAGGTCTAGGGCCCTGTTTGGATGCTTAGGCTAAAGTTTAGTTCACATCTTTGACCACTAATTAGGGATATTAAATAAAGGCAGTTTACAAAACTACCTCCATAACCCCTATGCTAATTCGTGAGACGAATCTAATGAGACCTTTGACCACATAATCTGAGGATGGTACTGTAGCATTACTGTAGTAAATCATGGATTAACTAGGCTCATTAGATTCGTCGTGCAAAGTTGCACTCATCTGTGAAAAGGTTTTGTAAATAGATTTTATTTAGTACTCCATGCATACAAGATTCCTTTTAACGCTAATTTTTAGCGTGGTAACCAAACAAGACCCTAGTATGTGTACTCGCGGGTACCCTACCCAATGAGTAAAGGTACGAGTAAGAAATTTCGCCCATGAGTAAGGGTAAGGGTAAGGGTAACAAATTTTGCCTGTGGGTACAAGACGGGCGAGAAATCTCGCCCGTGGGTAACCCATGGGTACCAAAAACAAATAGCCCAGTAAACATCCAACTATGTATTTCATTGATCCATGACTTGCATGATGGCTGGATAAGTTTTGCACTTATGTTGTGCTTGTTTAGCTGGATAATATTTGATTTCTCATGCTGCAATAATTTTGACTTGTGTGTGACTGAGAGACATATGTATGTTTGTGAACATTGAACCGTGATCGGTTACTTTGATCTTTAAGAGTGAGACTGTGAACATCAAGTGTGTTTACTCGTTTGTGCGACTATGAGCTTGTGGTTTCTACTGGCCATCTAAATTTTAAAGGGTGAAGTGTTACAATATCTATTGCTATAAATATTTTGATGTATAAATCAGTATTCAATGTATTGCTTAACGGGTACCCGATATCCAGCGGGTACTCTACGGGTATGGGCATGTGTGGCACCCCTGGTGTCACTATAGGAATTAAGAACCCTAAACGAACTTAATTAAGTCAATCATAGCATGCATCATTTCATGATCAGCTTGTTTGTGCATGTGAGTGTGGATGTGTGATCAAAGTCAACTATTATAAAGCAATATACTAAAAATAGTTAAATAAGGATTCATGAGAGCATGGGTACATAATTTTACCCGCGGATATATTGGCGGGCGGATAAAACTAGAAATTCGGCTATGCAGTCGAACAGATAAATGCCTTACCTGACCTCGTCCTACCCATTGCCATCCCCTTAGGTGCCGGAGGTGAAGGGCCCGCGCCCACTGCAGGACTATGAGGGCATGTAAACGGTTACACATCCGCTGTCTATCTGAGTCCAGCTTAGCAAAATGAGGTGACGTAGAACTCATTAAATGAAGAAAGAGTGTGTTGTTGTCTATTGTCTCGTATACTGCTCTGGCTCATACTTCTATATAAAACAACATCAACTAGAGAAGACATTAAATATCATATAAACAGGAAAACAGACAATCTATTGTAAAACTGTCTATAAAAGCAGCTGTCTAAACTGTTGTAAATCAAAGCAGCTGTCTAAACTGGTACTAGAGCAGGCCGGGTCTGGCGGTCCCGGGCTCCCTTGACGAATCTACGGCGCGGCTGCGGGAGGGCCGCCTCCGGTACCCTACCCGGTCGTCTCCATCTCGATGCTCGACAAGCAGACGCGGACGACGATGTCCAAGGCCGCCGAGGACGCCTTCCTCGACCTCGTGCGCGCCGACACTGCGCGGTTCATGCGGCTGCACCAACCAGGCGTGCTTCACGTCGTGCAGACGCTCGACGAGACCAAGGCCGGCCGCCATGGCCATGGCAACCGAGCCCATCTTCGCCTCTGCAATCCAACGCGCTCGGGTGCGTGTGCATCGCTGATTCACAAGGAGCTCAAGGGAACGGTACCACTTTGACGTAACCACGTATCATATTTTTTTCCCGATTTTGCTTGTGTATGAACGACCTAGCATGTAGCATCAGTTGTAGGCAATTATTTTGCTGCTAGGAAGGCTACAACATTGAAGCGTAGTAGTTTGCATATGGCCTCTTAATAAACAGTTACTACTGCACTCAATACAAGTAAATTACAGGGCATGAATTAAGAAGATTCCATTTAATTTTCTAATGCTCCATTTGGCACTGTCACAATGAGGGAAATCTGCCAAAGTTGGGTTGAATGGAATTTGGGTGAACCTCATCATTTTTTTTACTTCATACCAAACATAATCATCTTGACGCAAGACTGTACGTAATATGATAAAATAGACAAGCAGAACAATTGGAACCATGAGGAGTCTATAAGCCCAAAGACCATTGCAGTACAAGTCAGGAAAATATAAAAATATGAAACCATGGTGAAGTCCGTTTATATGCCAAAAAAAAATGAAGCCCAAAGATTTTATTTTAATTACCTGGAAATATTGGATGACCTTACATGAATGGTGTCCACAATATATTCGCTGGCCTTATTTTCCCGTCGAACATCTCTTATACCCCTTCGAGCTTGTCAAGTGTGCACTTTAGACTGGAAACACCAGTTAACAGATGCAATTTTAAATTAGCAAAACCATTTGATGAAGTATTGAAGGAGGAACAGCAAGAAGATTCCTACTTCAGCTTCTTCAAACTGTCATATGAAACCCAGTCTCCTATGGGGTTAAAGTTACTCTCTTGGAAACGGATCAGCTTACAAAAGAAATAGCTTTGGTTGTTTAAGTAGCAACAGAATTGGTTGAAAACATTGAGTAAACGAGTGCATGACCCATGTTTACCAATTTGACTACCAACTGTTTCTCATGGCAGAGGTAGTACAACTTCTCATTGAATTTTTCTGTGGAGACAATTTCAATACACCTTTTAAAAATAGCATGCCTGTTGGGCCAGTGAATCAAATTTCTTAATTTTTTGGGATAGTTACGTAGTTTTTATTTTTTGGTAGGACTTTAAAGAATAATCAAAATTGTTTCCAGGCATGAGGTTGGGTGTGAGATTCTTGCATTTTTTTCCACTGTATAATTGTTAGTTTACAATCTGGTATATCGTGGAATTGGAACTTGTCAGGTCATACAAGTGGTTATTTTTGCTTTTATATTTTATACAAGACATGAGTTTGCGTATGATAGGAGTTGCACATACATCGTGTTGACAACCAAAATTGGCACAAGTCAGGGCCGACCGGTCAGACTGGTTAGCCTGACCGGTCAGACCGGTCTGGCATGTGAAGTTGCGGTGCTGGCTTGAATGACCGTAACAATGAGTCCTAGTGCGATAAAAGTGACATAGTCTCTGGATTGATTCGACTATTGCGGTGCTGGGAGATCTGGAGGACCGCAAGATTTGGTGCAAGGCGTGGAAGATGGTATGTTCTCTGGGATGACAGGATATTGCGGTGCTTGAAGATTTGGAGGATCGCAAGAGTCGGTGGTGGAGCAAAACAAGCAAAAGGGCGAAGTTCGGCACCCAGACCGGTCTGGCCGGTGTGGGGGACCAGTCAGACCTGTTACCCTTATTGTAATCCGACTAGGACTCTTATTTTGGGATTCCGAGATTGTAACGAGTTGTAACTTGGTTTCCTTGCGGGACAAGACCTACCCTCCCTATAAATATAAGGGGATTCGGCCGATTGAACACACAACAATCGAATCTATCAAATTTACTACTTTTATCCTTTACTTTTTGCATCTCCAAACCCTAGCTTTTCCAACCCTACTTGCTGTTCTTCCTGCGTCTCCGCGACGTTTGAAGGCGTCCTAGGTGGCCTGCCGACCCTAGGGCACCCCTGATCGCGTTCTCCCTGACGGATCCTTCCGGGAGGCGTTTTTAGGGTTTACCCCGTTCTTCCCCGACGGTCACCGGTCCGACCGGTGTCTCTGATCGGTCAGACCGGTCAGCGCATGGAAGCCTCGGGTTTACTGTGTTACATGCTGCGCGTTCTAGCGCTCTCGTGTGTTGACCTGATTTCTGCGTCAACATACTTTTGGCGACTCCGCTGGGGAATTGGAGATCTGGTTCGTGCAGCCGATCAATCTAATTCTATCTAGATGGGTGCCAATACTGAGTTCGATCTGGAGAATATCATCACCATCAAGGACGACGAACTCTCTGCTGAAGACCGCCAAGAACTTGAAGAGTACCTGAAGAAGAAGGCGGAAGAAGAACACATCTACTACTTGTCGCACTTCAAGAAAGACCGCAAGGGCGTGGTCTCCAAGATCAAGGACGTAGATCCATCTGCTACATCTTCAGTGGCATCTGCTAAGGTACAACAAGCTGATGAAAACTCTCATGAAGTTTTTCTTAAGTATATGGAGGATAAATTGGCCGAAAACAATGTTAATTTGGTTAATTGGATGATGAAAAAACGTTTAGAATCAAAAAGCAAACAGCCCTTGGCTAAACCACCTGCCGCCGACCCTAATCTTTTAATTCCTAAGATTCCTGTAGTGTCTGATTTTAAATCATCGGTAGCAATGCCCGTAGAGCAACCTACATATGGCATGCCGTTGAATTATTTTGAAGGCCAATCTATTACACCATCCAATTCAATGATTACTCGGCCTGCTGCGCCTCAACAATTTGCAACTTTACCTAATTCGGTTAACCATGGCCGAATTAACAATGAGGATGTAAATTTCACCCCGCAAAATCCGAGCTATGAATATTCTGTACCCCCATTAGTGCAAAATTTATTTTCACAAGGCCACCTTATGAGCTTTTTGGAAGGTACGACCAACAAATACAGCGGATGATGTCGGCCAATCAATCTGGCCAGCATCAACCGGTCAGACCGGTCGCCGTGACCGGTCAGACCGGCCCTGGAGGGTCGGAAGCGGCAAATCAGATTGTGCCGCTCCAGCCGGTCAGACCGGTCACTGGATCTGGTCAGACCGGTCCCGGGGGATCAGAAACGGGGAATTTGCCTTCTACTCCCGTGCAAAATACTCAACAGCCAAATTCTCAGGATAATTCATTAGAGTATTTAGATAAAATATTTTCTAAGTACAAACTTGATTTGGCTTCAGCTCTTAAAGAGAATTTGGGAGTAGATGTCAGGGATAAGGCTAGGTTGTATCAAAAGCCTTATATTCCTCGATTTGATTTAGTTTCTTTCCCTACTGGTTTTAGACTTCCTGATTTTGTCAAGTTTAATGGGGAGGATTCTAAAAGCACTTTTGAGCATATAAGTCAATACATGGCACAACTAGGTGATTCTGGTTCTAGTGAGGTTTTAAAAGTGCGTTTATTTTCTTTGTCTCTAACTGGTACAGCTTTCTCATGGTTTGCATTATTAGCTCCTCATTCTATTACTTCATGGGAACAGTTAGAACAAAAATTTCATGATCACTTCTTTTCTGGCAGTAACGAGCTTAAATTGTCACATCTCACATCGGTTAGGCAGTCGCGTGATGAAACGGTTAATGATTATATTAAATGTTTCCGTGATACTAAAAACCGTTGTTTTGGTGTTACTATTGCCGAAAAGGATCTTGCTGATTTGGCTTTTTTGGTTTACGGTCTCACATCAAGGAGAAATTAGAGAGCTTTGAATTCTTTAGCGTAAACCAAGTGCATCAAAGAGCTTTGGCTGCTGAAAGCCGAAGCAAAGATTTAAAAGAAAGCCATAGGACTCATCGGGCTAATGTACATAATGTAGAATGTGATTCTTGTAGCTCCGATGAAGAGTCTCATGAGGTGTTGGCTGCTGAATTTGTATGGCCAGTATCCAATAAAGCTTTTACTTGCACATCTCTTAAGCCGACTCATAGGAATCGGCAGGAGGAGATGAAGTTTACTTTTGATGTATCTAAATGCGATAAAATTTTTGATGAATTGCATAAGAATGGATATATCAAATGCTCTTTTAATATTCCATCACCTGAGGAGTTAAAACGGTGTGCTTATTGCAAATTTCATAATTCATTTTCTCATACGACTAATGATTGCAATTTCTTTCGTCGACAGATTCAATCGGCTTTAAATGATGGACGATTAATTTTGAATGAGATGCAAGTTGATAAGCGTCCGTTTCCAGTCAACAACATGGTAGTCAATACCATGGATCTGCAAGATACCAAGATGTTGGTTCGGCCCGATAATGCCGATACGACAGGAGGCAAGAATGTTGTGATTGGAGAACCAAGGAAGGTGATGGAACAAGACAAAGTGCTTGAGAGAGAAGTTGTGCTTAAGCAAGCTCCTGATGGAAAGAAAATATTGACTATTCTAGTAAAGAATTCTGAAGTTAGGGGAGAATCAAGCTCTCAAGCACGGGATTAAAGGCCGGTTATCTCTGCCCAGGGGAGACCGGTCAGACCGGTCCAGCCCAGAGGCCGGTCCGAACTTTTGTGCCTAAACGTCCTGAAGTGGGAACTTGGAAGACGAACCAGGACAAGGATCAGGAGAAAACTTTCAAGCCGAAGGCAACCTTTGATTAAGTCATGGCGAAGCACATGCAAAACGCGGCCGTTCACCAAGATCGGCCACCAAAAAAGAGACCAAGTTCGCCGCAAAGGGATTCTGGTGTGATGAAGGCACCAAGAGGACAGTGGAACCAGGGTCCAAGCTCATCTCTTGGTGCTGGTCCTTCTAGACCATGTAGGTCGTTTCCACCTCCCCCTCCTCAGCCTATTTGGAGGGATGGAATTATCTACGTGCCTTACTGTGCTGCACCAAATCAACCACGGCCTAGGGTTCCTGTTCATGCCAGAATAACTCAACAACAGCCTAGGCCTGCAGGATTCCAACAAAGGCCGACGTTTGTGCCTCAACAGCACAGACCGGTCAGACTGGTGCTTATGACCGGTCAGACCGGTGCCCAGAGGCCGGTGTTTGTGCCCCAGCAGTACGGACCGGTCAGACCGGTGGACGGGACCGGTCAGATCAGTGTTCAGAGGAGGCCGGGCAAGGAGCCGGCCATGCAGGAATATCGCCCCGTTCAGAAAAAGGAAGTGCATGCTCCTGTTATTCCAAAGCCAGTTGTGAAAAGTGTGATTCAAATTGGCTCTATGCCAGTTGATTCATCGATGGCGGACGCACCTAATGTTATTGGTACTTCGGTCGTAAAAAAGGTTCCTTTGCCTCAGTACACGCAGCCAAAGTGGTGTCCTCCTGGCTTGACTCATTCTCAGAAGAGGAGATTGCAGCGGTTGCGCATTCAAAAGCAAAGGGAGGAAGAATCGGCTAAGAAGAGGGAGGAGTGGTTCAATGAGGCTAAGCCGATGATTCCAACGTCTGGTCAGAATTTGAAGGATGGTTCTGGTGCTCAAGATATTCAAGCCAAGACACCAGAAAAGGCCGAACCATCTGCAGCAGGTTCGGCTGACCTGGCCGCAACCGGTCAGACCGGTGTCCCTGACCGGTCAAACCGGTTGCCTACTGTTCCAGTTCCGGAAACTGGAACCGGTCAGACCGGTCAGGAGGAACCGATCAGACCGGTGTCGCCCAGAGAGTCAGTGGCCGATGCTTTTTCGTCTTCGGCTAAGGTTTCGATTCCGCCCACTGCAATTTCAGATGTTCAGATGGGTAATGATGATGAAGCTGTTGACTTTGAGCCTTCGCCTAGCAGGACGGACATGGAGGTCAATGTTATTTACATGAACGCCGATTATTGCTTTATCGGAGATGATGAACGGGTGGCTCAAGTTGACTTTGCTCCCAATAACGCCGTATTTCAGAGGCCTTCAGAATCGGATAATCACTTGAAAGCTCTTTATGTGAAGGGTCATATCAAGGGAAAGCCGATTTCTAGGATGTTTGTTGATGGTGGTGCTATTGTGAACCTCATGCCATACACTTTGTAATCAAGACGAGCATGACGATCAGCGGCGTTGGAGGAGGAGAGTCGATGAGCGCCAAGGGAGTTGCATCATTGGAGCTTACTGTTGGGAGCAAGACGCTGGCAACTGCTTTCTTCGTCACGGAGGTGCAAGGTAACTTTAGTGTTATCTTGGGGCACGATTGGATTCATGCAAATCAATGTGTGCCTTCTACCTTGCATCAATGCTTGATTCAATGGGTTGGTGACGAAGTTGAAGTGGTTCATGCGGATAATTCGGCATGTGTTGCTATGGCCGATGCGTCTATTTTGGGAACTCATGATAATGTCAAGTGTTTGACCGGGATTGATATTTCGGACTTTGAGTTCCTTGCTTGCACTAAGGATGGCTTTGTGTCTGCTGCTCTAAGGCCGGTTCAAAGATCGGTTGATTCAGATAATGAAGAATAGATGGATACAAGCGAGAAGTGGCTAAAGGAGAGGGTGGAGCATTATCTGTCAAATATGAACGATGCATGTGAAGCCATTAATGATTTTGAAGAAGTGGAAAAGTTAGGAAAAGGATTTACGTCGGCTGATCCTTTAGAAAAGATAGACATAGGTGATGGTTCTGTACCAAGGCCGACTTTTGTAAATCAAAATTTGAAAGCCGATTATAAAGTTGAATTAATCGAGTTATTGAAAGAATATTCTGATTGTTTTGCTTGGGAGTATTATTAAATGCCTGGTTTAAGTCGTGAATTAGTTGAACACTGATTACCAATTAAACCTGGTTTTAGGCCATATAAACAAGGCAATAGACGATTTAATCCTTTATTTTATGATCGCATAAAAGAAGAGGTTAATCGTTTACTTGAAGCTAAGTTTATTCGGCCATGTCGCTATGCTGAATGTATCTCTAATATTGTGCCTGTTGAGAAGAAAGGTTCTAATAAAATTAGAGTGTGCAATGATTTTAGAGATCTTAATAGAGCGACTTCCAAAGATGAATATCCTATGCCTATAGCCGATATGCTTATTAATGATTCTTCTGGACACAAGATTATTAACTTTCTTGATGGCAATGCGGGATATAATCAAATCTTTATGGCCGAGGAAGACGTGTACAAAATGGCCTTTAAATGTCCCGGCTTTGTTGGTTTATTTGAATGGGTTGTGATGACTTTTGGTTTAAAGAATGCCGGCGCTACTTATCAAAGAGCAATGAATTTAATTTTTCATGACTTACTTGGTGTTATCCTAGAAGTCTATATTGATGATATTATTGTCAAATCGGCTGGATTAAATTCTCAATTAGCTGATTTGCGTCTTGTTTTTGAAAGAATGCGTCGGTATGGTTTAAAGATGAACCCATTGAAATGTGCTTTTGGTGTATCGGCTGGAAGATTCTTAGACTTTATGGTTCATGAGAGGGGCATAGAGATAGATTCTAAGAAAATAAAAGCTATTGATAAGCTTGAAGCGCCTACTTGCAAGCATGATTTACAGAAATTCTTGGGCAAGGTCAATTACTTGAGGCGGTTTATTTCTAACTTGTCCAGGAAAGTTAGTGCTTTTACTCCTATACTTCGGTTAAAGAATGAAGCCGATTTTACTTGGGGGGCAAAGCAGGAAGAAGCTTTCGAAGAAATCAAGAAATATTTATCTTCGCCGCCTGTACTTAAAGCACCTAAGAATGGGGTGCAATTTAGGCTTTATATTTCGGCTGAAGATAATGTTATTGGGGCTGTTTTGACTCAAGAAACAGATGGCAAGGAGTATATTATTACCTATTTGAGTCGACGGCTTTTGGATGCAGAAACAAGGTACAAACCTGCAGAGAAATGTAACGACCCGGAAAATCAAATCCTAAAATCACGAGTTTTAAAAACCTTTGATCGATGAGTTTCTCTGTTCCTAAATCCAAATCCAAACCCTCTTGGTCTTTCCGTTGATCCAGTTTCCAGAAAATCCGATCTCCCGAAATAACCCTAACCCCGCTTCTCCTTTTCTCGATCCGCGCGTCGCGCCGATCGGCCGACCGCCGCGCGTGCGTCCACGCGACGCCGCGATTCCCGGCCGCCGTCCCCTTTTCCTTCCTTTCCTTTTTCTTAATCCATTTTCCTAATTTTCCTTTCTTCTTTTTCTTCTCTTTTCTTTTTCTCCTTTTCTTTTCCTTTTTCTCCTTTTCTTTTTTTTCTCCTCCTTCCTTTCTCCCTCCTCGGCTCACTCCCGCCCGAACTCCACCGCTTCCGCCCGAGCTGCTCGCCGCCGTGCGCCGCCATCCACCTCCACGCCACGCTCGCGCCCGCGCCGCGCACTGGCACGCTCGCG
>CM014270.1:66099099-66114054 GCA_004135705.1 Alloteropsis semialata | reverse complement strand
CACCACCAACACAACCTCCTCCACCTCTCCACCAAGCCAGCGCCGCCCTCCCCCTCGCTCCAAGCCACGCGCAGCGCCGCCGCCCTTCCACCGCCGCCGCTCCTCACTGCCCGCCCGCGGAGCCGCCGCACCACGCCTCCCCTGCCCCTGGTAAGGAGGGGAGTGGATCCCCCTCACTCCCCTCTTGCTCGTGCGCCTCACCCGCCCCGCCGCCGTGCCCGGGAGGGCCGGGAACGCCGGCGAGCCGAGCGCCGCCGCCGCCCCCTTTCCCCCTTCTCTGTTCGGGCCAGCGAAGAAAAGAAGGAAGAGGCCGGCCCTTTTCCGGATAACCCCCTGCAACTTTCGGTTTTCATATATGTAACCTTCCCCCTTTAGCCAATTTCCAATAAAACCCCCTGTCCTTTCCAAATAATCCCAAATCAGTCCCTGGTTGCTTTCTAAACCCCCCAAATACTTTCCCAAATCACAACCAGGCCCTTCCACCTTATAAAGTTATTCACAACCAAGTCCTTGGCCCTTTATAATTATTATAAAGAGGTCCTAAAACCCCCGTTTAAGCCCTAATACTCCTTTAACTCGTCATTTCATGCGCCAAATTCCTCCAGAACTCCACCAAACTCAAACACGTCTCT
This sequence comes from Alloteropsis semialata, assembly GCA_004135705.1. NCBI lineage: Eukaryota > Viridiplantae > Streptophyta > Magnoliopsida > Poales > Poaceae > Alloteropsis > Alloteropsis semialata. Next base: position 66,113,422 of record CM014270.1, on the reverse strand, counting down.
CTTATATCCATTCCGGCCGAGCTTTACACAAATTGTCCCAATATAATTCCGTTTCCTATTTTATCTTGTTATTTCCTGTTTCCAACTCATCGGTAAAGGATTGTGTTTTCTTATTGAGTGTTTGTTTGATCGTGCCCTAGACGACGGAGTGAACGAGGAGGAGCAGTACCGCGAGCAGGACTACGCAGGAGAGTACCGCGAGCCCGACCCCGAGGACCCGTACCGCGAGCAGGATCTCCCAGAAGCTTTTGTTGACGGCAAGTCCAATCCCATCCTTTGATGCATGTTTATCCCATGTTTTTATAAACACAACCTATTAAGCCTTTGATAATTGCATTGTTTTAGTCAAAACCCGGTTGGTTAGCCACTCCTTGATTGATATGATATTCCTTGACAACCCCGTTATCGCTAAATATGATACGCTCTGTTTAGATGATAACCAACTTTAGAATGCTTAGGATTTGTTACTCCTTACTTAATCATGACTATACACTGGTTTTATCAAAGATCAAATGTGTGAGTTGGGTTTTGGGTTTTGGGTTTGAAAAGAGTGAAACTGTGTGGATAAAATGGATGGGCATGACTTTGTGAAATGCCAAAAAGGAGGCTTGTACCTTTGTGGTTAAGCAAGTTGGGAGATATCTATTTTGTCCGGTTTTAAACCGAGGTGATGTGTCATCTTGCCTAACCCACTTTTCTCGTACAACCACTCGACTCTTGTATGGTGCAAGGGCTTAGTCTAAATCCCACTAGCCGTCTGTTAGTTGTCTGGAGGCAGGTGTGCAGCGGGAAAACCAAGTGCCGTCTTAGTGACATGGTTGCCGTCTTAGTGACATAAACCCCTTGGTGTTTTTCTCGTGATGGCTAGGCAGTTTTGGCTATGGTGGGTAATGACTTCGATAGGATCCGCACTGACACTAAGGTGATCGTGTTGCGGTACCCTACTTGTGGTGAAAGTGTACACCTCTGCAGAGTTTCCTAATCTATTCGAATAGCCGTGCCCACGGTTATGGGCGAGTTATGGTGTTGACACCGGATTTTCGCACCTGACATGATGGGTCAGATGATGACGTGGTGAGGATGAGGCTGCGAAGTGGACCCGTTGACTGGTCAAGGCCAAAGGTGACAGAGAAGGAAGCCGATGCTGAAAAAGGATCTGATGAAGCGGGAGTCCGATCCGACGACGAGTTCGAGAGAGAAGACATGTCGGTTAAGGAAAAAAGCGTATCAGATTCGGGGACTATTTCCTTTTCAGAAGGTGTTTGAGAGTTCCGTTGTATCTTAAGTTTAGTTTACCTAATTTAGTTAGTCTGGTCCGATCAGGACTCTCCATGACCAGGGTATAAATATGAACCCTCGTCCATTGTAAAGAACAATCCTCACATTCAATACAACCCGGCTTCACGCCAAAACCCTAGTAGTAGTTACCGACGAAGCTCATTGGTGGACGGGCTGCATCAGTTCTGATCTCCGGCTTACCAGTAAGTTAGTCAATTTATCGAACTAGTATAGGCTTTGAATTGAGGCGCATCGCCCTTTCTCGTTTATACTGTTCAACCGATTTATCTCTGGATAATCAAGATTGATATAGATTCCCTACGTCGGAGCTAGATCAATATTGATTATTCAACAGATTATCGTTTATCGGACTATACTTTAAGCCTAGATTCCCTACGTCGGAGCTAGGTATCAAGATTAGTCTAGATTCCCTACGTCGGAGCTAGAGTAATCTTGGTTACTAAAGATAGTCTTTGCGGTTTGTTGGAGTTGCTAGATTGGTTTAGATCTACGCCATGTGAATCAATTCTACTTCTTCAACGGCTTTGAGCATATGTCTTGGTCCGATTTAAGCATTATTTATCTTACAGCATCGTTCTATGTCCGATCCTGCCTTGTGGTTTAATCTAGTTGTTCTTTGGGTATTACATTGGTGTAGATTCCCTACGTCGGACCTGGATCTTTGTAATACGCTTAGATTAATCTTTGACTGTCATGCTTGGCCTAGATTCCCTACGTCGGAGCTAGGTTCATCTTGATTAGTTAAAGGAAGCTTTGGTTATGCCTTATTGCTATTTGAATGTTAAGTATGGTGTAGATTCCCTACGTCGGAGCTGGATCTTGCTTAATTGTTCAGTAGCATATCTTAGAATCAGAACGTATCTGTTAATGTTTTACCTGCTTATTTTGCTTAATCTGATCAACACCTGTGCGAGCATCTTGTCTAATTGACAGGTTGATGAATTGAGTCTGGTTATCTAGCTATCTGATCTGATCATAGTTAGAGAAATCTAGATTCCCTACGTCGGAGCTAGATTTCTCTGAAAAGGCTATAGTCCGATCGGCTGATTAGATGGTCCGATAAGACGAGTCAAACTGGCAACTAGATAAGGTGGACAATGTATCGGCTTATACTGTGATTATTTAATATCTTGTTTCAAGACATAGCTGATCCATTATTTTACATATTGGCCTTGTTTTATGCTTTATTTCATTATTCAAAGGCTGGTCTGTTATATCAATCAAGGTCCGATCCTGATTGGTCCGATCCTGAGGTCCGATTTGGTGTCTGATTGAGGTCCGATCATTCGGTCCGATTGACGTCATCATTGAAGTCCGATTCTGAGGTCCGATCAGTATCGGCCGATGCGTGTCTGATTGGGTCTTGGCTAAAATTCGACGTTCTTCCATCGTCTGAAATAGAGCCGGCACAATCATAGAGCAATTTAACTGTTTTATTCCCTTGTCAATTTCAGGTCAAATTGACTGGCACGCCGCGAACCTGAACTGGAGTGTAGACTGGCACTGGAGCGAAGCTAATCTCCCTGGTCTTCTTGTGCTGCACGCGGAGGATACGACCGCCGATTTTCCGCGTCAACACATTTTTGGCACGCCCGGTGGGACACGAGAAACAAATCCAAGATGTCGTCGTCTGATGCTGAACAAGAAACTGCAGCAAGACTTGCTGCTGAGAAAGAAGCTGCTGAGAAGGCCAAGAACGACAAGAACAGGGCGTCTGAAGTGACCATGCCCATTACGAAGGCCGATCTATCCAAAGCTCAGTTGGATGCAGTTCAGGCCCAGATGGATGCGTTTGAGAAGCTCTGCCTTGGTCAGTTTGGGCGTAATCGTTCAGGCCCTATACTCAAAGGTCCTCTTCCGGATCCAGAGTTGATCAAAAGGACAACTGAAGCTCGGGAGCACCAAGTCAACATGTCAGAGATGATTCACCAGGCTGTTCATCATGCAATGATCAACCAATCAGGCACCCTGGTGAATTCTTTGGACAATCTTATCAAGAAGGCGGTGGACGATGCTATTTGCTTGAAGGGTCCAGTATTTATAGCAGATTCTGCAGGAGCATCAGGATCAGGAAGAGGCAAAGAAACTGCAGATAATACAATGACCGTTGCTCCACAGATGCCGATTGCTTCACCACCTCCTGTTGAACTGGCCAGCGGATTTCTGTTGATGGCCGATGGAACTATTGTCGGCCCACATGGTGAAAAGTATGCTAGAACTCTGAGTGATCAAGAGAAACAGCCTGCTGCTGCAAGGCTACGTACAGAAGTTCCTTCACATCAGCGCATGGTCGGAGATTACAATAATTATGTGATGGACATAGCTGATGGAATGCCACATGGAAATCAACAGTCCGATTGGTCACAGAAGATAGCCGAGGTGATTCAGAATCAATTCGGCTTGAAGCCTAAAGATGAAGCGAGGTTGTATCGGCACCCGTACCCATCTTACTTCGATGCAGTGCCACTTCCTCCACGTTACAGAGTGCCGGATTTTTCCAAATTCTCCGGGCAAGATGATATGACCACCATCGAGCATGTGAGCCGATTCTTGGCTCAGTGTGGTGAGGTTGCTTCTGAGGAGGGACTCAGGCTCAGATTTTTCCCTCTGTCACTGTCAGGGCCGGCGTTTACCTGGTTTACGTCGTTGCCAGCAGGATCGGTCACAGGGTGGTCCGACATGGAGAAGCAGTTCCATAAATACTTCTTTTCTGGTCTCAATGAGATGAAGATCTCCGATTTGATTGCCATCAGGTAAAGGAATGATGAGACCGTCAAGGAGTACATCCAACGATTCCGTGACACTAGGAATCGGTGTTACAGTTTGAAGCTGTCTGATATGCAGTTGGCCGAGCTTGCATTCCAAGGTTTGCTCGCGCCGATTAAAGAGAAGTTTTCTGCTCAGGAGTTTGAGACATTGGGGCAATTGGTTCAGAAAGTGTCAGCTCATGAGGTCCGATATCAGGAGATGAAACGCATGAAGTTTTCTAAACAAGTATCTTATCTCTCTGATACTGAAGAAGAGGCTGATGTTAACATAGCTGAATGGACTAAATCCAAGAAGCCAGTGTCGCTCCCGTGGATCAAACAGAATCCTGAAAAGTTTGGATTCGATATAACAAAGGCCGATAAGATCTTTGATTTATTGCTCAGTGAGGAGCTTATCCAGCTTTCTCCAAATCACTCGATTCCATCGGCCGATGAGTTGAAGAAACGAAAATATTGCAAATGGCACAACTCAACATCTCACGAGACCAATGAATGCAAAGTGTTCAGAAGGGAGATCCAATTGGCTATTGAGTCAGGCAAGATCAAATTTGAAGACGGCAAGAGAGCCATGAAGATCGATGGTCATCCCTTTCCCAATAACTTTGCTGATTTCTCCTTTTCTGTTAATATGGTTGATGCTAGTGAAAAGGGGAAAGTCAAGGTGCTTACATCGGACCACGCCAAGAGTTCTGGTGCCGTTGATCCTGTGGTTCAAGTTACTGTTGAAGAGCTACGCAGGAATCATCAGGCGTTTGGGCGTGAATCTAATGCTCCTGGTGGGTATCGGCCGCGTGTGACTTCCCAAATGCTGATTAATAAGTACAAGAGGCAGCAGGCAGCAGCCCGAGCGTGGGAAGAACGCGAGGAACGACGACGTCGGAGGCGTGAGTATCAGGCAAGGCGACTTGAAGAGTTTGACGATCAGCGCCGACGTGATGACCGGTCCGATGGCCGACACCGATATAATGAGTGGTCCGATGACCGACGCCGGTATGATGACAGGTCCGATGGCAGATACTGGTTTGATGATAGAGTTGATGATCGCCATCACTACGGTTATAGGTCCGATTGGTATACAGATGGACGTCAAGCTTATAACCGGTACGATCAAGATGATGATCATTGGGGATGTCCTTTCTTCGTGTACTGCTGGAATGAGAAGCTTAGACTGCCATCAAAAGCAGATTGTCCTGAATGCAGCTTCCAGTATGAAGAGTACAGAGCTTCCAAGAGAGGCCGACGATCAGTTCATGAACGGATCGGCGTCAGGATTGATGATCGTCATCAGAGAGATGAAGGCCGGGTTAACACTCATGGCCACAAAAATAATGAAGGCCGGGCTGATGCTCATGGCCCTGAAAAAATGGAAGAAAAAGCTCCAGTTCACAATCGGACTGAAGAACCTCCAATGAGGCCTGGACAGTGGTGCCCGTCGGGGATTTCTAAGTCCAAGAAGAGGCGTGTGCAACGCTTGCGCTATAATGAGCAGATTCAGGAGCAAGAGTTGGCAAAGGAGAAGAAGTGGCGTGTCAAGATGGCCAATGATGATGAAGCAAGCACATCGGCCGCAATAAATATGGTTTTGATGTTGCCGTCCGATTTCGCTGCTCCTGATGAACAAGACGACCAGGAAGTCGATTATGAACTGGAAGAAGCCGCTGCATGCTTAGTTCTTGATTCAGAAAAGGCGGTCTTTGAAAAGCCAAATGCAAATGGATATCGGCACCTGAAGCCTCTGTACATCAAGGGATACGTTGATGGAAAGCCGATGACCAAGATGCTGGTTGATGGAGGAGCTGCTGTCAATCTCATGCCCTATTCCACGTTCCGCAAGTTGGGTAAAGGGATTGATGATTTAATCAAGACCAATATGACGCTTAAGGACTTTGGTGGAAATGTTTCAGAGCCTCGGGGGGCAATTCATGTGGAATTGACCATCGGCAGCAAGACATTGCCGACTACCTTTTTTGTGATTGATGGCCAAGGTTCTTACAGCATGCTCCTCGGACGTGATTGGATCCACGCCAACTGTTGCATCCCATCCACTATGCACCAATGCTTGATCCAATGGCAAGGCAATAAAGTGGAGATCGTCCCAGCTGATGATTCGGTTAGCATTGCTACAGCTGAGTCGATAATTTGGGAGTTTGAAGGAGTTGAATGCCTGTCAGGAAAGGTGTGGGATGGTGACTTCCTCAAAGTGTCCGATCAAGGACTAAAGCCGATTCAAGCAGTCGGTTCTGAGACCTTGTTTTGAATAGATGATTATGCAGGAGATTTTAAAGGCCGATATGGTTAATGAGTTCTTTCAAATATATATTTGATAGTTCTTCTTATAAATTGAATCGGCCTGATTATTGTTTTGCCTTGGGGGGCAAGATTCAAGTTTATTTGTTCAATGAAATTGCTTCAATATTTAGTTAAATTTGTAAAGCCGATGCTACGCGTCAGGCTTGAAAGCCGATGAAAAATCGCCTTAAGAACAAAAGGATAAAAGCCGATGCAATATGCATCGCCTTAAGGATTATATACAACAAAAAGAGTGTATTATATCGCTAAGCCGCTCGATGGCGGAGCAGGCTATCAATGTATCAGAACATTCAGTAAGACAGACAGGTCTCAATGTTCAAGGCTGCAGGTATTTAACTATCAAAGCAAGAGCAGTCTGACGGATCTTGTCAACATCAGCGATGATCTTGGCGTCAGCTTCAGCATTCCCTTCTACAGGCTTGATTGTCTTGTGGATCTCCTTGGCTGCCTTGATATGGATCTTATAATCCTCCTCAGCCTTTGCCTTCAAAGCCGGGATGTCATCAAGCTCTTTTGTCTTAGCCTGGATACTTGATAGAACTTGGGCGAGTTCCTGCTCCAATTGTTGTTTTCTGGCTTGAAGATTGTCAAGTTCTGACTGGATAGAGGCAGGACGAGCCGATAATTCTTCAATCAATTTTGTTGACTTGTCAGCCTGGGCACGTTCTTCATCCCTTGCCTTGATTAGATCCTGCTGGGAGGTCCGATTGGTGATTCGGCGATTGGCCTGCAACACTGGAAAGGAATGGCCTTCTATGTATGCCGCCGGAATCAGTGCTTCCTCCAGGTCTGACGGAAGTTGGCCCCTTAGAGTTTTGATAACCTTACGAATCGGCTTTGCATCCTGGACAAGGTCGATGATATCTTGGTGAAGAAGAGCAGATATGTCAAGCAATTTTGCCTTCACTTCGTCAGATAGCAAGCTTTGCCCAGAGCTGATCTCTTCCTCTTCAGCTTGCAGCCGATCAAAATCAATTGATAGGGTCTGGCTGGCTTGAGGGGTATCTTGGGCCTGCAAAAGAAATGATTAGATATGATGACAAGAAAGCTGATACGAATATATCAGGCTAGAAAGTTTACTTGTTTCCAGGCTAGTTCCTGCTCGGGTCCGATCAAAGGATTATTGCTGCCTTGGATGTTTGCTTGGGCAATCTCAAGATCCGTCAAGACATGCTGGATGATTTGCTAAAAGAAAGAAAATAAGAACAGATTGGATATCAAGTATTGGATAAATCGGTTGATAATTACCGTTGCTTCTGGATCAGGGAGTTGAATCTGAGAAGTTACTGGTTGTTCTCCCTGAAGGCCTTGGCTTGATTGTGATTGCGGGCTTGGCTGACGAGGCGAGCCATTTATGGTTCTTTCAGATGAGGACGAATGAGACGAGCCGGCCTGTGTCGGACTTGGTTGTATCTGAGCTGGGCTCGATGATCTTTGTGGGTCCGATTCTGGAAATTCCTCGGCCGATGGGCTTGAAGACTTGGCCGGACTCGGCTGGCGTGCAGAAGATTCTCTGATGACCTGAGCTTGCAAAGAGGGTTAGTTTCAATAAAGAGAGAAATCAAATTCATTAAGTTCTTGAACTTGCCAGACAGTCTTCGGGCGTTTTGGAATTTTTGAAGACATCTGCTTCTTCCTTTTTCTACTGTCGCCGTATGCCGATAGAAGCTTGCCGATGGTGGGAGAGTCACAGCCGATCCATGGATCTGGCGAGACACTACTATAGACGACTTGTCTCCCCGATCGAGTTATTGTTGGAGGGGTACGATCGACATCCTGGTAGAGAATTGGTTAGCAAAATAAAGTTATGTAAAGGATGGAAACGAATTCACAAGTATTACCTCTGGCTTGCCCTTGAAAGAAGGCAGCAACTTCTGGACATAAGTTTTGCAGGCAATGCAGAATAGGTGTCGATGCCATTCGGCCCACCATATGTTGAAGGTCCGATGAGTTACAAGGCCGATTGCAAAGGTATCCAGATTGGTTTTATCAAGAGGAGGCTCAAGTCCCAGGAGACGATCCCATTCCAAACCTGAATCAACTTTTCCCCTCGGGAAAATCCGATCGGCCAAAATTAAGTAGGGTGGAAGCTGTCCGATACCAAATTGACGAGCAGCCAGGTTTGGATGATAATATTCATAGGTTGCTTGCCCTGACTTGCCCTGACTGAGGCCGATCGGGAGAAATTGGGCATTAATGCAAGTTCGGAAAATTGTCAGGGCTTCTGAATCTGCCTCTACAATCATCTTGAATCTGAATTTGTAGGGCAGCTCGTATTCATCAGTGTCGTGATACAGAAACCAGAGCATATTGTCATCAGCAACGCCTCTGTAGAGAAGTGCAAAATACTTGGAGGATTCCTTGCCTGATAATTTCTCAGCCGGGAAACCCATGGCAGCTTCACCAAGTGAGGTACATCGGCGCCAGGTGATCTCCTCAGATTCAGGCTTGTTATCTGGGAATCTCATCTTTCGGAGATCTACTCTGACAATCTTGCTCAGATGTAATACTAACCACATCTGAATGAACCACCACGGCCCGCCAAGATTGGTGATGGGTGATCCAGTCCTCAGACGCTTGGCAACTTGATGAAGTAGATTGTATACTGCTCCCAGGAGAAGTTGACCAAGGCTGATGATATGGTCACTTACCAGCAATTCGGCCAGGTGTTGGAAGTTGGCTGTTGGACCGAGGGTGGTACCGCAAAAGAAGAATCTGTCCAACCACATGTTCAGAAAGGCTGTATGCTCACGGTCAGTCACAGATCCGGTCCGATGATTTTTCTCCATATATCCTGTCCAGCCACCACAGTTCTTGGTCTTGAAATGATGTTTGGGTTTGACATTGAGCTGGGAAGGACGTTTGTTGCCAGTGACATTGAGGCCGAGAAGCATGACTATATCAAGTAGTGTTGGGGTCATCGGACCATGTCCAAAGAGGAAGGCATTCAGTGCATCGGACCAAAAGTGTGATGCAGCAATCAAGAGATTCTCATTCTTAGCAATGTGACCGATGCTAAGGCCAATACACTGGGCGATATCTAATCTATCCCAGACTGCAGACTTGGAGGCCGACATTCTCAAGTACCAATTCTTCCATCCAGGTAGAACTGTCGGCCAGGATCGAAAGGCGTTTTTCCAATCATCTAAATCAAAACCTGAGGTCTTGAATGGGATCCGATGGGTTTCCAGATTGATGAATTCAGTGGGGTCTGGGTCTCCCATTGGACCAAGAAGGTAGGCCCCTTGATAGTTGTCTACTGGGATTAGGGTTTGAATGCGAACGGCCTAAAAAGAAGATGCGAAATGAAAACGAGTTTGGAGAAGCCGAATCTAATGCAGAACTTAAAATAAGATTCGGATTTAGTGAAATACCTCCGGGATTGGACAACGCGTTTCTCCTGCTGGATCTGCGTGTGCCGAGGAAGAACTTGAGGCCAAGAAGGTTGATGGAGAGGGGGTTGAAGAGCTTGTTGCTGCCGCCATCGTCGAGGACATGATCGCCGCCATTGTTGAGCTCGTGACCCCAGCCATAGTGGGAGGCATGGCAGATGGAGAACTCGCTGGAGCAGATGCGGAGGTGGAAGCGGACATAGAAGAATGGAGGGCGCCCATGGAGGATGATTGCGCCATTTGAAGCAGTTCTTGGTGTAAGCTCGAGTGAATGTGAATGGCCACTCGGGAGGGAGGAGGAAGAAGATGAGCAGTACAGGTTCTTGGCGAGGAAGGAGAAATGTACAGTGTCGCCGCCGGCAGTAATTTTATAAGGTGAAAACGGTCATGGTCCGAAGATTGAGGAGCCGCGCAGTACAGGGATGGAAAGTTTCGGCACGAAAATCGGTGGAGGAGTTATGATGGCAGATACGAATTTTGGAACAAAATGATATTTTATTCCAAAATTGGGGGGCATGTGTTGACACCGGATTTTCGCACCTGACATGATGGGTCAGATGATGACGTGGTGAGGATGAGGCTGCGAAGTGGACCCGTTGACTGGTCAAGGCCAAAGGTGACAGAGAAGGAAGCCGATGCTGAAAAAGGATCTGATGAAGCGGGAGTCCGATCCGACGACGAGTTCGAGAGAGAAGACATGTCGGTTAAGGAAAAAAGCGTATCAGATTCGGGGACTATTTCCTTTTCAGAAGGTGTTTGAGAGTTCCGTTGTATCTTAAGTTTAGTTTACCTAATTTAGTTAGTCTGGTCCGATCAGGACTCTCCATGACCAGGGTATAAATATGAACCCTCGTCCATTGTAAAGAATAATCCTCACATTCAATACAACCCGGCTTCACGCCAAAACCCTAGTAGTAGTTACCGACGAAGCTCATTGGTGGACGGGCTGCATCAGTTCTGATCTCCGGCTTACCAGTAAGTTAGTCAATTTATCGAACTAGTATAGGCTTTGAATTGAGGCGCATCGCCCTTTCTCGTTTATACTGTTCAACCGATTTATCTCTGATAATCAAGATTGATATAGATTCCCTACGTCGGAGCTAGATCAATATTGATTATTCAACAGATTATCGTTTATCGGACTATACTTTAAGCCTAGATTCCCTACGTCGGAGCTAGGTATCAAGAATTAGTCTAGATTCCCTACGTCGGAGCTAGAGTAATCTTGGTTACTAAAGATAGTCTTTGCGGTTTGTTGGAGTTGCTAGATTGGTTTAGATCTACGCCATGTGAATCAATTCTACTTCTTCAACGGCTTTGAGCATAGGTCTTGGTCCGATTTAAGCATTATTTATCTTACAGCATCGTTCTATGTCCGATCCTGCCTTGTGGTTTAATCTAGTTGTTCTTTGGGTATTACATTGGTGTAGATTCCCTACGTCGGACCTGGATCTTTGTAATACGCTTAGATTAATCTTTGACTGTCATGCTTGGTCTAGATTCCCTACGTCGGAGCTAGGTTCATCTTGATTAGTTAAAGGAAGCTTTGGTTATGCCTTATTGCTATTTGAATGTTAAGTATGGTGTAGATTCCCTACGTCGGAGCTGGATCTTGCTTAATTGTTCAGTAGCATATCTTAGAATCAGAACGTATCTGTTAATGTTTTACCTGCTTATTTTGCTTAATCTGATCAACACCTGTGCGAGCATCTTGTCTAATTGACAGGTTGATGAATTGAGTCTGGTTATCTAGCTATCTGATCTGATCATAGTTAGAGAAATCTAGATTCCCTACGTCGGAGCTAGATTTCTCTGAAAAGGCTATAGTCCGATCGGCTGATTAGATGGTCCGATAAGACGAGTCAAACTGGCAACTAGATAAGGTGGACAATGTATCGGCTTATACTGTGATTATTTAATATCTTGTTTCAAGACATAGCTGATCCATTATTTTACATATTGGCCCTGTTTTATGCTTTATTTCATTATTCAAAGGCTGGTCTGTTATATCAATCAAGGTCCGATCCTGATTGGTCCGATCCTGAGGTCCGATTTGGTGTCTGATTGAGGTCCGATCATTCGGTCCGATTGACGTCATCATTGAAGTCCGATTCTGAGGTCCGATCAGTATCGGCCGATGCGTGTCTGATTGGGTCTTGGCTAAAATTCGACGTTCTTCCATCGTCTGAAATAGAGCCGGCACAATCATAGAGCAATTTAACTGTTTTATTCCCTTGTCAATTTCAGGTCAAATTGACTGGCACGCCGCGAACCTGAACTGGAGTGTAGACTGGCACTGGAGCGAAGCTAATCTCCCTGGTCTTCTTGTGCTGCACGCGGAGGATACGACCGCCGATTTTCCGCGTCAACATATGGCTTGGTCACAATGCTAAGGTTTTGGGTTGGGTTTGGAGTGTGTTGGTTTTGGAATGAGTTCGGCTTTGTGCCAAAAGCTACGGCGGATGGGAAGTCCGGTAGCACTTAAAAGATGGATCCTTTGTGGATCAACCCCCACTAATTAAAGTTGTTACTTAGAGTTGCTTTGCTAAATGTACCTTGATAAACCCATGCATGTGTTAAAACTAGCTTTTGGCAAAAATAAAACCTAGCCTTATCCTTGATATTCCTTGTGCATAATTCTGTGTTAACCCCTCCGTGGGTGTGATTGGGCTTGTTGAGTACTTTTGTACTCACCCTTGTTGTTGTTAATCCAGAAGAAGACCCGGACTTTGTTGAGGACGCTGAATAGGTGGTCGCTTCCGCACCCAGCTTTGTCTGTGGAGTTTGGTCCCGCCCAAGATGGCTTCGCTGCCGCAGAACTCTGATCCCTTGGTTGAACCGGTCTGGTTCATCCTTTGGCTTACCGCCGTAGTTTACCTTTTAGCTGTCCTAGTTTGTATTAGGTGCCCGCTTCCTCGTGGGTTGTAAGTTTCTGTATCATCTGTTGAATAAATGTGTATCAGCCTCCTGGGACTGATAATTTGTATCACATTTAGTCTCTGCTTAGGCAGGGGCGCTTCATAACTAGTTGTTCATCACTAGTACATACAAAGTAACTTTGCAATTACTTAAAATTGAGAATATGTGCAAATTTGTTCTAGCATGGATGCATTATAATACACTTGGTGTAGACAGGAAACTTACTGCAATTCTTGAGGACATAATACACTTTGTACCGCACTTCTGTTTTGTTCTGAGGACATGAAGCATGCAGTCAGCCGTGTGAGTTGAGAGCCGGCCTCTAGGCTTCAAAGAATCGGCAAAGTCACGAAGAGTGGTGTGTACATTTCCGTAGTTTACAATCATGTTACTGAAACAAAGATTGAGGTAAATTGTAAAACGAATTGCGCGGTAGTACCAAAAAGGAAAACTAAATTAAAAGGACAGCAGACATTACTTGTTTTTCCTTGATCTGGATGAAGAACCAAAACTGGTAATCTGGAAGTATGTGTCTCGGTCTTTTTTGCGAATATCAAAGTTGTTCATCTTGTTGTAGTCGATGTAAGGTGACCTTTGGTAGACACCTGGTTTACTGACCCTCTCATGGCGAACATGGGGCACTGGGGTGATTCCATCATCCGCAAAAGTAACTTCCGGTGCACTTGCATGGTCAAAGACACCAGCTATAGTTGGTAGAGGTGTTGGATCCAACTGCAGCAGAGTATCATCAGATATGTAACCATCGTGAGCAAGGTGTTCTTGGCTTTGAGAATGAACAACTATAGGGTCGTTTGTTGTCCCATTTTCTTGACTTTGAGATGCCAGCACTATTACCTCGGTTATCTTGTCATCAAGCTGGTTAACATCTGTATCACAATTGACCCAATCAGTAGCAACCTGAACAGATCCAGGATCAGCAGCTTCAATGGGATTACTGGGATTCACAGTTGATGTACTGGCAGGGGGAGCAACACTTGAAAGTTTTGGCAACAGCTCGTCAACAGGCCTAACAGGTTGAGGGGGCAGATGCAGTGTCCTTTTGAGCCTTTGGCTTGGAGGCAATATGAATTCTGTTGTTACTTTGCAAATCTTATCTTGACTCTGAGACTGTTCTTGTGATGAATCACTAATTCCCAAGTCAAAGCTGGGGGCAGGAAATGACATTGATTCAAAACATTTCCGTTTGGGCAATTGTTCAGTTCCAGAAATGGCAGGAGCAGGTATTTCTTGACAGACAGCAGATACTGAGGCAGAAGCTCTAGCAGTCTTAGTGCATCTGAAATCTGATGTAGAGATTGTGGCATCCTCCAATTTTCTCTTGACAACATGTAACTTAGGGACAGTATCTGTTGGTTGTATGCTAGAATCTTCGGTGGCTTGAGTTTGTTGAGACATGACTTTGTCCTCAAAGGTTGTATACAAATCCAAAGATTCAATGCTATCAGTCACTTGAGATACAAGATTGACAACACCTAGTTAAGAAAATTAATAAAATGAAACCATCAGTTAAAAATGTTGGATGGAAATGTGTAATGAAAAGTAACATAGATAATAGAGAGGATTATGTGGTTCATGGATTAATGGCCTAGTGGACTTGTATCAATCTCTAATGTT
>CM014270.1:66076120-66098099 GCA_004135705.1 Alloteropsis semialata | reverse complement strand
GGCCTTCGAGCCGCGTCCGTCTTCCCAGCCGAGCCCTCCTTCTCTCTGATTCTGCTCGCCGCCATGGCGCTCGCCATGGAGCACCATGGATTCACCCCCTCCCTGCTCTCTCTGATCCTCTCGGCGTTCGTCTTGCTCGCAACGCACACCACGGGCAGGAGGCCCGGGCCGTGAGTCGCGAGGCCGCCGACACTTGATTCTCCTCGCCGTTGGGCCATGCCGCTCTGCTCCGTCCTGCCCTCGTCGCAGCCCGACGCCGCCCGTGGACAAACACCGACGACCGCCGCCGTTTCTCCTTGACCACACCGCCGTTGCACCCTCCTCGCCTCCTTGCTCTGTACCCATCATCGCGCTGTTCGGCCGCGAACAGAAGGCTCACACCACCGTGCTGCACGGTCGCGCCAGGAGGGCCGCCGTCGCGAGCGCGCCCACGCCCGCGCTCTGGAGCGCCGCGAACGTACTGCCTCGCCGCCCGATCTCGCCGCCGCGACCGTGTACTGCCGTTGCCGTGCGAAGCCACACCGAAGACCACATGAGCGCCTGGCCACAAAATCCGCAGCAAATCCCACCTGCCCTTCCATCTCACTGCCCTGTGGGCCCGGGCACCGGTGTCACTGACCGGTGGGCCCGGCCTCGCCTTTTCCTCCACTGCCACAGCAAAATGGCCTTGGGCCGATTCCTCATGGCCCATGGACCCCTTTCCCGTTATAACCCACGACCGGCCCATCTAAAATGGAAAGCCAGCCCACAACCTTCTGACCGCCGGGGCCCACCTGTCATACAATGCTCTGTCACTGACCTGTGGGACCCGCTGACCTGTTGACCCGGTCAACGTTGACCGTTGACTTAGTCAACGCTGACGTCATCAGTGGCGGACCCCGCTGCTGACGTCATGATGACGTCACCCTGCCACGTGTCAGCCCCTTTTTTCTTTTTCTTTTTCAGAATTTCAGAATTAGGATTTATCAAAGAAAATTCATAATAAATTCAATTTAGCTCAGAAAATTATGAAACCAGTTTCATAATTCTTCTAAAATCATGATCTACGCGTTAGTGTAGGAATTGAATGCTTTTGGCTCTTCTATGGTTCTTATTTGGAGTTTATTTGCAACTAGCTTATCGTTTATTTATCCGATTATTAGGATTCTCGGAAGACTTGGACGACTTCGTCGACTACGACCACGACAATCGTAACTTCATCAAGAAAGTGAAAGTGAAGGACCTTGCTCCAGGTTCACGCCCATTCCGACTTTGAATCCTATTAGGCATTGCTATTAGAATTGCTAGCGCTTTAATTCATGATGATGATGTTAAACCCATGCATAGCCTTTGATGATTACCCGATATCCTTGTTTACCTATGTACACTGTTATACTTGTGCTATGCTTGCATGTGTGGGATTAGCTGTGATCTTGATCATCTTGGCGTGAGTTTTGGGTTGGGATAAAACCGAAGAGTTTCGAACCCCCGGCTGGAGTGAGCAGACATTAACCGACCTTCTGGTCGGGGCTCGGGAGGTGTGTTGGGCACTTCCTACGGAGTACCTGTGGCGGGTACATTTGTTGTGGATCTTTGGAGGAGTTGGTGGATATTACCTGTAATGGGTAGACGGGCGGACCGCGGAGTCGGATGGCCCATTTTGGAGGCTTGCTTGCTCTGGCTTAGGCCGAGTCAATTGGACCTGGTGACGGGACTTTGTCAAACGTGCACACCACTTATCCTCATGGGGAGGATTCCAGCCATTTCTAGCTAGGCGGTACCAGATCTGTGGAGAAGTGTGTATAGGATTGGGTTGGCCGAACACCGGGATGTTCGGGACCCGGCTATTCTAGCCCTGAGTTTCCGAGACTCTCGACACCACCGTGGCCAGGTTAGAGACTCACGATCCCGGGTCCCAAGCCTGGGAATACAGTATGGTACCGTTCTGGTTAGGAAGTTATGGCTGTGGGTTGTGTCTCAAGACGGTTGCGCAGCCGTCTGCAACCCGAGTGGGTCCAGGTGTACACACTCTGCAGAGTTAAAACTATACGTATAGCCGCGTCCTCGGTCATGGACACCCCTCGATCCGGCTTCTTCTGATTAGTGTTTTGGGATATTCTACCTCTCCCCTTTTCATAGCCTTGGGCTGGTTGAGAGCTGATAGTGCGGATTCCGGCTTGTAGCCGCTGAGATGGGAAGAGTGGGAGTCTTCCCATCGACTCGTGAGGAGCAGGGGGTGAGAATGCGACGGGACCCTGGTGTGCTAGGGTTGACCGTGGAGATGATAGCTTGGGGAGTTGTTGGAGATCTTTATTTCTTTTGCTGCTGCTGCTGCTTAGGAAACCCTCAGCTTTATTCCTTGATATATTTGTTATACTAGTTTAGGCCACCTTAAAGCTTGCATACGGATGGTGACGTGGACCTGTCCCATTCCTTGGGGACAGTTCGTGAGCTTGCAGGTTTGGACTTGGATTCCGAGTTCATTCGTCGGATGCTACTTTGAAGGGTTGTGATGCTTCGCTCAAGGTTGCCTGTGGCGAAGACTGGAGATGAAGACTTGAAGACCTAGCTTCCGCCTCGTAGGCTTTCTTCTTGTCGTTTAGCCCAATGGGCTTGTATCGGCTACGCTTTCCATATTATCCTTGTAATAATTGTACTCTGATTCGAAGTATGGATATGATATTATGCTGAAATGAGTTCTGTACGTGATAGCAGTTGATTCTGGGACTATCACAATGGTACAGAGAGTCGGATTCTCCGATTTGGAAATCCGGGTCGTTTCATGGTGCTACTAAAGTCACTCCTTTTAAGCTTGTTTATGGTCAAGAGACCATTTTGCCTGTTGAGGTAAATCTGGACGCTTATAGACTTGCTAGACAAAATAAGCTTTCGGTTGGTGAATATTATGACTTGATGATGGACAACATTGATGAAGTGACCGATAAGCGTTTACAAGCTCTTAAGAAAATTGAGAAAGACAAGATCCGAGTTGCTAGACCATACAACAAGAAGGTTAAAGAGAAAACTTTTCATGTTGGTGATCTAGTATGGAGGACAATATTGCCACTTGGTACTAAAGATAATTAATTCGGCAAGTGGTCTCCAAGTTGGGAAGGTCCATATCGAGTATTCAAGATCAATGGCGGGAATTCCTATATGTTGAAGACGCTGCAAGGAGGGCGTTTGCCTAAGGCACTAAACGGGAGGTACTTGAAGATGTACTATCCAAGTGTTTGGCAAGAGGCATGAAGTGGCATATGGCCGATATTTGGATATCGCCCTTAGAAAAATATAATGGCCGATGAATTCTGTTAAAACATCGTCCTTAGGTGACAATTTTGGTGCTGATGTGTTTTATGGTACGCAAGCTTTACCAAAAAACAGGGGGCATATGTTGACAACCAAAATTGGCATAAGTCAGGGCCGACCGGTCAGACCGGTCTGGCATGTGAAGTTGCGGTGCTGGCTTGAATGACCGTAACAATGAGTCCTAGTGCGATAAAAGTGACATAGTCTCTGAATTGATCGACTATTGCGGTGCTGGGAGATCTGGAGGACCGCAAGATTTGGTGCAAGGCGTGGAAGATGGTATGTTCTCTGGGATGACAGGATATTGCGGTGCTTGAAGATTTGGAGGATCGCAAGAGTCGGTGGTGGAGCAGAACAAACAAAAGGGCGAAGTTCGGCACCCAGACCGGTCTAACCGGTGTGGGGGACCAGTCAGACCTGTTACCCTTATTGTAATCCGACTAGGACTCTTATTTTGGGATTCCGAGATTGTAACAAGTTGTAACTTGGTTTCCTTGCGGGACAAGACCTACCCTCCCTATAAATATAAGGGGACTCGGCCGATTGAACACACAACAATCGAATCTATCAAAATTTACTACTTTTATCCTTTACTTTTTGTATTTCCAAACCCTAGTTTTTCCAACCCTACTTGCTGTTCTTCCTGCGTCTCCGCGACGTTTGAAGGCGTCCTAGGTGGCCTGCCGACCCTAGGGCACCCCTGATCGCGTTCTCCCTGACGGATCCTTCTGGGAGGCGTTTTTAGGGTTTACCCCGTTCTTCCCCGATGGTCACCGGTCCGACCGGTGTCTCTGACTGGTCAGACCGGTCAGTGCAGGGAAGCCTTGGGTTTACTGTGTTACGTGCTGCGCGTTCTAGCGCTCTCGTGTGTTGACCTGATTTCTGCGTCAACACATCGTTCAGTTCATATGTACAAAATGGAAACGGCAGAGAAACTAATATGTTGGTTCACTGTTCCTGTTGCGTATTGTAAAAGAGTTACGTGAGTCATCTGTGCAGTTTTACTTATAATATATCCATTTATGTGGCAATATTTGTAGTTTTGTACTAATAGTCCTCCACTTATAATATATCCATTTATGTGGCAATATTTGTACTAATAGTAATCCAAAATGGTTTTTTTTTGGTAGGAGATTATAGATATGACTAGGAACACGTATAGATCGTCAGGCAATACAGTATACACATATATTAGGTCGAGAATGCCAAGAAGGGGGTGGCTTTGCTCTCGGTTGAAGGAATTACAAGCCTAAAGTTAGAGACTAACGGGGAGCCCATGGCCCAATAAAGAATTAATTCTCTATATGACACTAGAAGATAGAGCAATTCCCAATTTGACATTTAAAAATTTGATTTTACTTATTTGACACTATATCTAACTTCCGGTGACTCCTTTGACACTGGGGTGATCTCCGTGATGCCGATCTTTTTTCAACCGTGTAAAGGATGCATGTCAGATTATTACCGTTTGGACGAAAACGCCCTTGCCTATTGGGACTTTATCCATTGCTGGTTGCTTGCGAACGAATCCTCATGAGTAGGATTCAAATCCTTGCGAGTGGATCCTCACGAGCTGGCGTCGAAAAAAAGCAACATCGCGTGCAGTCGTGTCCTCCCCGCAGTTCGTCCGTTCCACCGGCACCTTCCCTTTCCCACGCGCTCGCTGTGGCGTTGGCGGGCGCGCAAGCGGCGGGATTGCGGAGGCGTTGGCGGGCGCCCAGGCGGCGGGATTGCGGAGGCGTTGGCGGGCGGGATTGCGGAGGCGTTGGCGGTGGCGGGCGCGCAGGCGGCCATCTCGTAGTGGTGGGCCGGTGAACAGGCGGTGGTGCTACTCCGGCAAAGCTACTCAAACGACGTCTACTTCCCCAATCTCTCACGACCAAATTAATATTGAACAGTGCCAAACAAGCCGAGATGATCTCCATCCGTGCTTCTCAGGATATGTCCCAAGAATTCCCTCCCTGCAGAAATCGAAAGGTATAATAATACCCCTTAACGCCTGCTATCCCTTTGCTAAACAGGGCTCCTACTGTAGGAATGTGTGTATTCTCAAAAATACTGACGGGTTAGCTTTACCACTACCGTATAGCACTGACAAAATTACATATTCATCGGATCTTTGATTCACTCCACATACATCCATTAGCTTGTATTTTTCAATCTTCTACAGAACTATCTAACACTTCAGTCATTCAGTGTGCTCCCTGAATTAGTGCAATGTCTAACGGTATATGGTATTTGTGCATAGCATTGTGAATTTGCATATAATGCAGCAGCCTATGTATGTATATAAAATAACTAAATAGAAGTCCATAAACAAACCCCAAGCAGAATGAATTGAGAATGATTTAAGAATGGCACCCCTAAAATCACCTAATTAGTTGTAATATTACATTAGAGCTGTTCTTAATTACAAGTTCACTGAGTACAACTATTTTCATGTACCTGCAGTTTTTACACATTTACTTCATGATTGTGCTACATCATAAGTGGGATAAATCAGATTATTGGTGAATCAGTACTGTGACTTGCCAGATTAAATGTTTTAGATTAGTGTAGTCTGGATGCGAATTTCAATTATTCCAAAGCTATAATACTTAAGCATTTACATCTTAGGGATTCTACAAACTTCTATATGATTTCATTGTATTAGGAATAGAATTCTAACCAAATCTTATACAACGGCATCGCATAAATTCATCCCATCACAAGGACGAGGTGCGGGCCTGATTTTAGAACAGCACCAAGGCAGGCGAGTAGGCGGTGGAGCAGGCGAGCGGGTGAGTAGGTGGCAGCAGCAAGCGCGTGGGTAGGCGGGCGAGTAGGCATCAGCAGCTTGAAAAGGTGATTTTGTCCTCTCGATATGATTGTTAAATCGTGTTTTAGATAGTGTTAAAGAACGAAAGCATTGAGTGTGATGGTAAAATCACCGAATGCGTTTCAGTATCTATATGTTCAGGAAAAAATGAAATTAATGTTCCTATCAATTGTACTTTATGTTAATACAGTAAAGTGTATATTTATTTCTTTGTACCACATTATATGATTCCAACTGTATCCTTTAATTTAAGATTTGTATTTTATTTTTTTATTCAGATTTTCATTTCTGGAACTGATTATTTGGAATTCCAGTTATTCACTTTTTCTATCTGATAATTAAACATGAACTAGGAACAAGGACAATTTTAGTGTAGTGTAGTGTAGTATAGAATTATGTTAGAGACTTAGAGTATTGACTTGTCATTCTCAAATGCCATATAGTGCAATCTTAGTGTAACCTCTATATTTATTCAGTGCTACTAATGGCACTATATATTGACACTGGTTGCTGATTTTACATTACAGCACGGTCGTGCAGCAACAGTACTAACGTACTGCATCAGCACCACACAAGGAGATGGCAACCAGTGTGCCTCCGAATGAGTGCCTTCCAAAAGGGTAAGTTTACATCTTCAGGGATGTCATGTTTTTTTTTTTTGATGCGGCAGTACAAGAATGGACCCTAAATCAGGAATGGATCATGTTTACTTTTTCTTTCTTTTGAACAGACTGGATGCTAAATCAATCTATCTACTGAACATCAATCTTCTTGGCAACCCCAGAAAAGTTAGAAAGGACTTCCGATGCTTTTGCTTTGACAAAGTTATTGATCCAAACACTATGAATTTCAAGGATTTCATTGAGTCTATTGTACAACAATACCCACCAAGTTACATGGAAGTTCCACATATTCAGTATCATGATAGTGCTCTGAACACATTTCCTCAAGTTCAAACTGACCATGACTTCCAGTTAATGTTTGAAAAACACACCAATACGAAGGTTGTTCAAATGTTCATTGAATATACTGATCCCACAGAACCTTATGAACCTATCACTGACTGGCAAATTGATGATTGTCCATCACCATCTCAGACCAAGAAAGCCCAGCCAATGCAGCAGCAGCCTATTAATAGTATCCAAACAGATGAGGATAGCTATCTACAAAACCCTTTGCCTGAGAATGAACATGTTGGTGTCGATGATGAGGTCATGTACTTAACCGCTGAGCCTCTAGGGGTTGTAAATGTTGTTGTTTGTGTTGATGAAAAAAGGGACAAGTATGGTGTTGCTCAGCAAGAGCGGGATGAGGAAGGGTCACATAGTGAAGGTGATCCCGAGGAGGATTTTATAGCCAAGGAAGAGGATGTAGTTGAGCCTGATCATGTGCCAAATATAGAATATGATCCAGATGATCCACCAATGCTAGTAGGCACCACATACCCTGATATGGAAGAGTTTAAGTTGGCTCTATGTTCTCATGCAATTCGACATGAATTTGAATTTAACACCGAGAAGAGTACACCGTATAGGTTCAGGGCCTACTGTGCAAGGAAAGAAAAAGATAGGTGTCCTTGGAGGATACATGCTTCTACAATGGAGGACATGTGCACTGTAATGGTAAGTTTACTGTTATGTTCACTCTTTAATGGAATATGTAAAGAGATCATATTAATGCTGATGTTTCACTTTTCGTTGGTAAAAAAGAACCCTTTTGGCCATGATTGCTCCAGCACAAGAAGAAATAAAAAGGTGAAGAATGCAACCAAACAATGGATTTGTTCTAAGGTGAAAGATTGACTCATTCAAGATGCAACTTTGGGAGCAAAGACATTGCAAATGAAGCTTAAAGAGCACTATAAGATCAACATCCACTACAAGAGAGTATATATGGGTAAGGAGCTTGCACTTAAGCAACTTTATGGTGATTGGGATAGCAGTTTTGACAATCTCTTCAGGTTTAAGGCTGAAATTGAGAACTCTTGTCCTGGTAGTTTAGTAGTTATTGATCATCACACCATAAATGGAAAGATCAGATATAGAAGAATGTTCTTTGCGTTGAAACCTTGCATAGAGGGGTTCCTTAGCGGTTGCAGGCCCTGTTTGGCGATAGATAGCACATTCTTGACAGGAAAGTACAAGGGGCAGTTGGCTGGTGCTTCTGCTGTTGATGGCCATAACTGGTTGTATCCAGTTTGTGTTGGAATTTTTGATTCTGAAACTAATGAGAATTGGACCTGTTTCATGCAAAGGCTTAGAAAGGCTATAGGATCACCTAGGGGGCTAGCCATATGCACTGATGCTGGGCAACCAGTGATGACAGGGGTAAAAGAAGTATTTTCAGAAGCAGAACACAGGGAGTGCATGTTTCACTTAGTGGCAAACTTCAAGAAGAAGTTCCATGGCAAGGTATTTGATGACCATCTTTGGCCAGCAGCTTACTCATGGAACCAATATTTGTTTGAAAAGTATTGGGTTGCAATGGAGAGAGCAAAGCCGGCTGCAACTGCATATCTTAGGAAGTGGCACACTAGGTTGTGGACTAGAAGTCAATTCTCAACGAGAAGCAATGTGGATTATGTCACCAACAACTTGGCTGAGTGTTTCAACAATTGGATTAAACCCCACAAGTCCTTGAATCTGGATGACTTCATGGACAAGATTAGGCAAATGCTTATGATAAAGTGGAACCAGAGGAGAAAAGTCTCAAGGAAGGTAGAAGGCTTGATTCTTCCCCACATAATTAAGAAGTTGAATGAAACCAGCAGAGATTTAAACTTTGATGTGGTTCAATGCTCAGAAGAAGTTGGTGAAGTTACAATATTGGAAGGTAGTGGCTTTAGGTTTGTGGTCAACTTACATGAGAGGGCACGCCCTTGTCAACAATGGCAGGTTTCTGGCATCCCCTGCAAGCATGCTGTAGCATTCATCACATCACTTAGCGATGAACCTTTAGAGAGGCATGTGGACTTATATTACTCTATTAAAAAATTTAGGACAGCCTATGATCAACTAATCCCCGCCATACCTGATAAGTCCCACTGGCCTGAATCTAGCCATGGATTTTTCATGCATCCACCTTTGTTAAAAGCAACAGCTGGTAGGAGAAGGATTGAGAGGTACAAGGGTTGTACTGAGAAGAAAAATAAAAAAGGCCAGCATAAATGCCCTATTTGTACAGACTATGGGCACCATTGGCCCAATTGCAAGAAGGGTAATCCAGAGGACATTGCAGCACTTATGGCTGTGAGGTAATATTCCTTTCTTGTAAGTTTTTACTGTTTTCTTAGTGCTAGTGTTATGTTATTGCTCATGTAGAGGACCACCAAAAAAGAGGAAAAGGACAACCAAAGCAGCACCTCAATCAAGCATTGTCCATTTTGAGGATGAAGCACCTGCTCCCTGTATGTATTTTCCACCAAGGTTAGTAGTTTTATGTTTTTTGATACTTTATTTTTTGTCAACTATTTTTCTTTAGATTGAAAGTATCTACCTTATTATTATTTTTTATAGATTGGAACCTGCAACTAAGAAAAAGGACAAATGTAGTGCCTCCAGTTCTAGCAAATCAACAAGGTATTATCTACTACATCAATTGTGTAGCCTTTGTTTTTTTAGACTACTATGTTGATATTTATTGTGCCAAATACCATGATGCATGCAGGTCAGCAACTGGCTCTAACCACCTTGATCACATTTCAATTGAGTTTCCTATGTCAAGTGAGCAAAGAATTGCTCCCCAACCTGCTGTAAAAAAGGCTAAAGGCAAGAAACAGGTCGGTATGAAGGGAAAGCCTAAAAGGAAGGAGATAGCAAAAGATAATGCAAAGAAACTTGTGATTTCATTTGATAGCCCTGCAATGGGCACAAGAAGCAAGAACAATAATGATCCAGCAAGTCCAGGAATGAGCACGCGAAGCAAAAGGAGGCTCAGTCTTTGAAATTGATGTGTTCTGACTTTGAGCATGTATTTGGTTGCTTTATAAGACTGATGTAAAATGAATTCTATCATGTGGACATGATGTAATGTAAGGTTCGTAACCTTGTTTGGCCTAAATGTGCTACAGCTTGTCAACTTGAACCTGTGATCATTTTACTATGAATTGTTCACGTTGATCATGAATCTATGCCTACCATATTTGATTTCTTGTATTTATATGGGTATATATGCTCTTTAATTAATCAACAAATCAATATATGTGGTCCATGCATACTACAACTCAGTATTTGCTTTTAAACTCATCAAAACTTTCTGGATGTGTACCAAATCCACATGACGAAGCTAAAACCCAGATAGTCACGGTAATTCACATAAGGGCATTTTTGTATTTTCCAGTCCCACTTAACGGTGTTAGTTGGTGAATCTCACGGCAGTGTTACAAAAGGGATCCATCTTAGAGGGGATGTCAAATAAGGAATATTGAAATTTTAGGTGTCAAATAGGGAATTGAGTTATCTTTTGGTGTCAAATAGGGAATTTTCTCATAAAGAATTAACGCGAGGGCAATCTTCACCATGTGGCTGCCACCTCTCACTAGATGGACATGGTGTGACTGAAATCGATAATTTGTTCATATTTGCAGAGTCTTGTAGCGTTTCTGAAAATGGACATGGTCGTGGTAGCTGCACCCGGCTCCTGACTGTTGGGCCGGCGAACTCGATGATCGTCGTCGGAATGCACGCTGCATTGAAACTTGATTGCTTGATGGCCAGTCGGTGCAAGTATGCACTCAGCAGCAGCAGCAGCAGCTTTCATGAGCAATTTGCGCAGAATGCCTATGACTTGGATAAACAGCATCACCCACCTGCTGTTTCTTTCCAAAGTCGGCTTGTGCAGAAAGTGCAGCCAAGAAAAATTTGGAGTCACAAAGGATCGCTAGGAGGATCTGCAAGACAAAATGAAGTCAAATTGCCACATCCCTGCTCTTGCTCGGTTTGAAAAACACCTGCCGCTTCTGAACTTTCTTTCTTGCACTTAGCCCCATGCCCCCATGGTCACCAACTCACCATGGCCAGAGACAACTGGGGGGAGTCCGATCGTTCATAGCAGGTGCGCACGGACAACTTGGGATCTGGAATTGGAATCGATGTCTTTGCCGCTCCGGAAAAATAGCGCCTCAACGAAAAGCTTCCATTGAGTTTTCTGTGTCCGTAAATGTGCTGGTGATTACAGCATGTGGAGTAAGATTGACGCTAACCGATCGAAATACAAATGTGCCGATCAACCAGACCATAAATGCGCCCCTGCCCATCAGCCCCGCGCCACGCAAAAAAAATTCTACTTCTTGCATCCTCCCCCTTTCGTCCTCTCGCCGACCATGACCAACAGCTCGATCGGCAGCTCCCGAGACCGACATGGCGGCGGAAGATCCCTTCTCTTCCACCAGCGACGCTGCCGCCGTCCCTCTCCTGCGCAGCCTCCACGCCGGAGCCGTTGACCGGCGCTATGTCCACCGCGTCGACGTTTGCGCCGCCGCCCCCGAGGACCTCGTCGCCAACCTGGAACCCGTGCCGGGAACTGATCTCGCCGAAGACGGGTACAACAGCATATGATACTTCTACTGTCCCAAGCGGTACAAGAACACCCAAGGCAAAGCAAACGGCCACAGGCACCGCGCCATCGCCGGCGGCGACTCGTGCTGGCACTCGGAGACACGCCCCAAGCCCGTCAAGGGCCTTGACGGCGCCACGCTCTGCACCTTGTCGTACGGGTGCAAGGACAGCTCCAGCAGATCGTTCAACCGCATGGGTTGGTGTATGACCGAATACGATGTCACAGAAGAAGGCGGAGGCGGCCACGTGCTGTGCAAGGTTTATCGCTCATCGTCCTCGTCCTCTCTCGCCAGAGGCAAGTTGAAACCATCGCTGTCCTCCAGCAACACCGCCCCGTCCGAGCAGACGGCGCGGCGCTCCTCAGGCTCTAAGAGGAAGGCGACTGCCGATCAAGTTCAGACTCGGCCGACCAATATCAGCCACGCGCAGCCCTGCGCCGATCAGGAGTTCTGTTACCTGGGTCATCAGGTGCAGCAGCAACAACAGTTCTGTTTCCTGGATCAGCAGGAGCAGTTCGACTTCGACCCCATGCGTTTGCTTGAAGACGACCAGGAGACGATGCCAGCGGATCATCAGGAGCAGCTCGTCTACGACCCCACGCTTTCGCTTGATGACGATGGCCAGGAGACGATGCCAGTAGATGATCAGGAGTTGTTCAACTACGATCCCATGTGTTTGCTTGAAGAAGACGACCCAGAGCCCCCGAACACCGGTGCCATCAACCCGAGAGCCCAGGTCATCTTGAACGAGTTGATCATGCTATGCTGCGGCCCGCCAACAGCAGTGGCACCACCAAATGCTGCCTCCTTTGAGGCCCTCGCCTTTTGATGTGCAGCACGCAGGCTAGAACCTGAAGATGCGTTAGTGCTTAGTTGCAAGTTTTAGTGCACAAGTGCTGCTTATTAGCAAAATAAGGGCTCTATCCCTGCAATGTAATGTAAAGTGACCCAACTAACATTGTTGTTGTTTATGGGGAGGAGCGCCCGTAATCATTGCCCCGGGGACGTAGGCCAAATTGGCCGAACCTCGTTAACAAATATCGTATCTTGTGTTGTTCGTTTATTCATTCTTTGAGATATGCGCTTATTTCATGGTTACTCTTACGTTCACCAGTCTTAGGCTACCAATGTGTTTGTATGATTGTATCACTGGTGGTACTCTAACATGCATTTCTGATGTGCTTAGAGCCACATGACTAGTGAAGTTTATGTTTAGCTTGTTTCTCATCTTATCTTAGCCATCCATCTATTTTTCTAGCAAATCATCTCTCTCAATTAACTAGAGGGGCCGTACGTATTATAAACTCCATCAGGCACATCCAGAAACCATACATGGCAGCCAAATCCCATATGACAACCATCTATGATCTATCTAATACAACACGTATTTCAATTTCAAACCAATGGAAGAGTGGCAAGAAAAAAACTACTGGAACTTTACAGGATTCCTGGTAAAAGAAACTCCGTCAAACATGGGCTGAATCTTGTTGGATCGAGGAAAAATGTTGAATTGACTTTGGAGTCAAAAGAGGCCTCAATATCTGACCGGAAGGCCCAAGTAGCTGAAGTACAGCCCATGACCAAACGGTCGGGAATTTGGGCTGCTGGGCCGCTTCGGAGAGTTGTGTGGCTGCCCTGGCTGCTGATGCGCTCAAGCCCTTCGTGGCATCACCTCGCCTCCCTCTTTTTCCTCGCACTCCTCAAGGCGACCACACCAGCCTCCTCTTCCCCGATCTCCTCCCAGGCTCCCACCCGCACCCAAGGGTTTCGCTCTCCAGCGCCGCGGAACGAGCCACTGAACAGGGATGGCGGCGGCGCGGCACCTCAGATCCGGCCTCCCCCTCCTCCGCGCCCACCTCGCGGCCTCCGAATCCACGGCCGTCGCCCTGGTACCTGCTCCTACCCTACCCTCTCGATGTGGTTGAAACAGATCCATTTCTGTCGATTTCGATTGGCCTTCCGCGTCCTGTATCCGATCTAGGGATGCTCTATCTCGTGATGTTTTAGGGTATTTTGCGGGGGGATTTCTGGGCCGTCCTTGTGAGTTTTAGGTTCATTTCCGAGGACTGACGCGTTCGTTCTGATGCAGGGCTCCAGGGGCTTCGCGTCGCAGGTGGGCGGGAAGAAGGTCAAGGTATGTGCGAATGTAGTTAAGGAATGGGATTCAAATGCTGTGTTATTATGTTCGCGTGTGTTGATAGGCTACTCTTATCAATGTATTATTGGTGCTATGGCGATTATGAAATTATTTCACCAATGTCCTCCCAATTGTTGGGAAACCTAATGCTGTCCTAGGGCTGTATGTTTTCTAGTGAATGTAATTACGCATGCACCGATTGCTTCTTAAGTCGTACACAAAGGATGAAGTAGTGGATACAAGTTACTTATCGCAGCTGTGGCGAGACAGTTTCTTCATGTTGGACTTTAGTTGTGTTGTTTGGTAAAGAAACTTCAGGACAAGTAGACACTTATCGTTTTTTTGGTTAATGTTTCTCGTTTTTCCTTAGTATCTGTGTAGTTTCATGCTGCAAATATTTGCTGTCTGACTTGTATCTTTAGGTTCCAGAAGCTCTGTATGGCGGCACAGGCAACTATGCTAGTGCACTGTTCCTTACAGCAGCCAAAGCAAATGCATTGGACAAAGTTGGATCTGAGATTCAAACTGTTGTAGAGGCATCCAAGAAGAGCCCGTTGTTTTCTCAATTCATAAAGGACTTGTCAGTTCCAAAAGAGACCAGGGTGAAGGCTATCACTGAAATATTTGCTGAAGCTGGGTTTTCGGATGTCACAAAGAATTTCTTGGGTACGCTTCCTGCCCACTTATTTTGTATGCCTAATTGAGTTAGATATATTTCCTTGTAATGAGAAAAAAAAGGAAAAAAGTTTGATAGGAAGCTGTTCTGTGCATGTTCTACTGATGAACTGTGTAAAACACATCGAACTATTTTCTTGTGTCATTGGTTCCAGTAGTCTTTTCCATATTAATACAGAGCAAATGCTATTTTGGTAGTTTTGATATGTATGATAATTTTATATGCACAGTAGTTTATTTGTAAAGTCATATGTATAATCAGTTATTTGCTCGTTACGAAACCCGTTAATTGAAGTATTTATCTCAATTAGTTGTTTTGAATTTTGGTACTAGGTACAATTGATAAATGCATATTATTTGTTCTATACTATACATCTTGTCAGTGCCTAAATTTGTGTTGGTTTATGAAGCTGTCCTTGCGGACAATGGCAGGCTGAAGTATATTGAGCGCATTGCTGAGAGATTTCTTGACTTGACCATGGCACATAAGGGGGAGGTGAAGGTTGTTGTCAGGACAGTTATTGTAAGTTGATTTTCCATCCCTTAGTTCCTCTTGCTACTTTGAGTGCAATATCTAGCCGAATATTTCAGCCCCCTTCACATGTTAAAAGAGAAGTTTGATGATGCATATACAGCTTTGTTTTGCTTGGTTTGATGACAATATGAAATGAACCGTGATGGATAGCATTGCTTGATGTGAATTTCTTGGGAGTTCTTGTCATAATTTTTTTTCCTTTGAAATGTTGTTTCCTGTTTTTACTTGACATATTTTATCTTTGAGCTGAAAATAGAAATAAATTAACCATGGAGGCAAAAAAGGGGTGAAAATTGTATGGTGTCTCTAGATTACACAAATAGACAAAGTTGCTAGGCATTTTGTCAAATTCATGTCTTTGAGCTTGCAAACTAAAGAAAGTATCTGTACTATTCATGACTGGCAGAGTACCATTCTTGATTACTATCTGTGTTGGACATCCATAATTTGTTTTGGAGTTGACATGCTCAATCATACCATACCTTGTTGACTTTGACACAGCATTTATAGCGTGCAAATATTCCACTGATGCCCTGTTTCCTTCTTGCTGTTCTGTTTGCTAGTGGGGTTTTAGTCGTTTTTTTAGCCTCAAATGGTCGGTTTTNACCTATTACTTCTACAAAATGAAGATACATCATTCCAGAATTTTAGGGAGCTTTCTTACGTCAGATCATCTCTATGTTCAGGCCTGAGGGTGTCATTAGTGCAGCTTCACCTATAGTTCTTTGAGTATGTGACAGCAATTGATTTCTTTTGCTGAAACATGTTTCTTTTCTGTTAGCCACTTCCGGAGAAGGAGGAGAAAGAACTCAAGGAGACCTTGCAAGATATCCTTGGGAAGAACAAAACTATTTTGGTTGAACAGAAGGTAACTACTTGGTCCACGAGCCCCATTTCTGTCATCAAAAGTAAATATTTGAAGGAATGTTCCTCAATTGTCTCTTTTCCGCAGATTGACTACAGCATCATGGGAGGACTTGTGATCGAATTCGGGCAGAAGGTGTTTGATATGTCGATCAAGACTAGGGCGAAGCAAATGGAGGCGTTCTTGAGGCAACCCCTTGAAATCTAACCGCCTTTTGGATTAAAAACATCATCAGAATGCAGTGGCTGTGCTGCTGAAGGTTTCCTCATGTCTGCAACTTTGATCTGGCCTTTGAATAAAATGTTTCCTCTAACAAGAGAATGGCACTTTTTATTTTGTCCTGTGGGCATAGAGGCCTGCTGAACAATTTATGTTTATTTCGTTGTTACTTGAAGCATGCACCGAAAACATGATGGATGCCATGAATAGTTTTTCATCTCCAAGTATTGGAATATATGATTTTTTTTTCTCCAGAAATGCACCGTTCCTTGTATACTCAGCAGCTGACGTGGGATGCCAAAGTAAACTCATCCTGCTTTAATGGTACTAGTTCATGTTTTAGATATTGATCATATTATCTGATGTCTGCTGCTGAACAATTTATGTTTATTTCGTTGTTACTTGAAGCATGCACCGAAAACATGATGGATGCCATGAATAGTTTTTCATCTCCAAGTATTGGAATATATGATTTTTTTTTCTCCAGAAATGCACCGTTCCTTGTATACTCAGCAGCTGACGTGGGATGCCAAAGTAAACTCATCCTGCTTTAATGGTACTAGTTCATGTTTTAGATATTGATCATATTATCTGATGTCTGCTGCTCAGAATGTACTATCTGAATGGTAGGATTTGATCTTGCTGTTTCTGCGTAGCCAGATTACAGAACACCATAGCTGTGCGCTTGGATGCATTCGTGTTTATTATCTCAGACGACGCAAAATATTAGCTCCCTTGACCTTGTTTTTGATATATTTCAGAAAGGGAAACAAATCGTCCGTTTACTAGATTTTGTGCTCTCTTGTGGCTCAAATCTTTGATGTGAAGGGGAGCAATCGTCGTCAGTAATCGTCATCCACGCAACTCATGCCTCTCAATGTCTCACACTTACCAATCATTTAGTTGGTTAATTGCCATTAGTGGCTCTTGCCAAGTCTTGGCCTCTTGGGGGCAGTTCTTTTGTGTTCCAACAGAAAACATGGCAAACCATGTGCCGTTGTCACGGAATATGTGTGCTTGCCCTGACGCGTGCCCTTGCTTTCTTCCCTGTCTTAATGCGCAGGCCAAGCTTGAGAACAAGAAACACCTAGCCCCTAGCAACGGGCCAGGGTGAGTTGGCTTGAAAGAATGAACAAAATCGATCCCCCAAGCCACTGCTCGGGCAGCTCAAGCAACCTTAACCTCTGGCTCACTCCTCCAAGCAACCCATGCAGCTATGCTAAGCTCCCCAGCCGCTTCCTCCTCCATGTCCTCCTCACCGTCTCATCCTCCTCCCTCGTCACCGTTGCTTCTGTGGCTCTGCCTCGGCGGTCCTCTGCCCAACGACAATGGCGTCGTGCGCGGCGGAGACCGGCTTGGTGGCCATGGACTGCCTGGTGGTGTGCTGCTGCTGCCCGTGTCTGGTGCTGCAGGTCACCGTCTTCCTCTTCGTCAGGCTGCCCAAGAAAGTGGTCGTCAAGACCAAGAGGATCATCCTGAGGAGATGGCACCGGAGGAGGCCGGTGGCGTCGTCCAAGGGAGGAGCCGGCTGCGCGGCCTCTGCAGGCCTGAAGCTGGAGGAGCTGCTGGACCTGGACGACGGCTTTGAGGCCGCGTTTGCGATCGGAGACGGCTGCGCCGACGGCGCTGATGGTTGGAAAGAGAGGTGCTTCCCAGTTGACGATGATGACGTCAACGGCGACGGCGTGTGGGAGGCGATCATCGAGCAAGAAGGGCTCTTCTGGTTCGGGAGCTTCTGGGGCCGGCCGGAGCAGGAGGGACCGTCTGCTGGAGGTGGCGATCAGATGGGTGGAAGCTTCAGGTTACCTGTGCGATTAGAGAGAGTGTGTGAATAGGCAAAACGGTTTGATTCACACGACACGACGATGTATGTAAATATGAGATTTTTAACCAAGAATTTCATTCACAGTAGCACTTTGTTCCTCGGTTCAGCTTTTTTATACTCAAATGTACACATATCAACGTGCCAGGAATAAGGTATATGTTCACGGCAGAAAGAAAGTTCAGAGCAAATTCGAAATACAAATTAAACTCCATCCGAAGATTGGGATACCAATAAGGCAATAAAGCAGAAGCAACAGGGTGCCCGCTCTGCCGGTGGCCGGTCAATCGGCTGAGGATGCGGTCCTGACTTGACAAGCGACGACCCGTAAGCCGTAACTGTATTCTTGGCCCTGTTTCAGATTCTCCGGTCAAAAAATTGTCACCAAGGAATCTTGCATGCATAGTATACTAAACGAAGTTTATTTACAAAACTTTTTCACAGATGAGTGCAATTTTGCGCGACGAATCTAACGAGCCTAATTAATCCATGATTTGCTACAGTAATGCTACAGTAATCATCCTCTAATCGTACGGTCAAAGGCCTCATTAGATTCGTCTCGCGAATTTGCGGGGTTGTGAAGATAGTTTTGTAAACTAACTTTATTTAATACCACTAATTAGTGGTCAAAATAGGGTGCAAAAAATTTACATCACTATCTGAACACTGCCCTTGATGATTGGATCACGTCACGAGATAGTACGACACGCCATCGACCATGGCCTGTCAGCCACTCAGCTCCACAAAGACCGGCAACCATAGCCCCAAACTCAGTTTGAACCCAACAATCACACCCCAAGACGCGATCGGTCAAGCCGTCAAGGCGAGCACACGAAGTCACAAACTGACACGACAAGCGCATGACCTCGTCACGGAATCGAGGCTGGCCGGAAGAAGTGATCGCGTGCGTGCGTGCCTCCCAAGCAAGCAGCACGCATCAGCTCCGCCGTCCGCGCGCACCCGGTGGCCGGTGGCAGAGACGACGACACGGCCAGGGACGCAAAGCCGACAGCAACCAAACCCGCGTCTCTGGTCCTCTGTCAGCCGTCGACCGGCTCTGACGATTCGTACCGGCACGAATCCTAAAGCTCAGCGAAGCCGTGGCGCTCGTGGGCCCAAGCGGGTCTCCTCCGGTCCTCACGTGCGCGAGACGGCCGCGGCCCCTGCCCCCTGTCATCTCACTTGACTCTCTGCGACACCAACTGGCCAGAGCTCCCGACTCGGCGGCGCCGCTTCGTTGATGGATTGTTCCACCCGGTTCCGCATCCGAAACCCGTCGCCGGCTGCCGCCTCCCACGTCTCCGGCGAGAGGCGGCTCCCGGGAGGCAGGGCGTCCTTCCGTCCCATGGCGTCGGCTGCTCCGGTGGAGGAGCCGGCGGCGTCCGAGGCGAAGCGCCGGCCGTCCGGCGACTCCTTCATCCGGCGCCACCTCAGGACCCTCGCGCCGTACCAGCCCATCCTGCCCTTCGAGGTATACATACATAAGCGTCCCGCTGTTAGATTCCCCCTGTTTTGGGGGAAAGGCACGCCGCCTTTTGCTATGCGCGCGAGGTGCTCGTGTAAATGCTCCGTGGCGAGTTGCTCTGGCCTTCGTTGGGAATGGAATGTAGCACAGAACAAAGAGTGCGGCAGTGTACTTGTTTGCCAACCTTACTTTTGATGTTGCTATGATACTTTGTACTGGTTTTACATTTGCTGAAATTGGGCGCTCTTACCAGGTGCTATCTGCTCGGCTTGGACGTAGACCAGAGGAAATAATCAAATTGGACGCAAATGAGAATCCATATGGTCCACCTCCAGAGGTGAATTCTAGTAATTTTGTGTAAGGATTGGTTTGTATGACCTGTAATCCAGTACTTGATATTGATACAATTCATTAAGCAGACAAGGACAACAGAATTCCCTTCTGAGAAGGAATCTTAAAATCTAATTCAAAACAGTAGTCCACTCACAATAAGTACAGTTGGGTTTGTAATAGAGCTTAGCATTTCTATACACAAGCAATAGATTGCTGATTTGTGTACACTAATAATACCTTCTCTTTGCTGTACGTAACTAAAGCATGGCTTTCCCTGTACAGGTGGCTACAGCATTAGGCAGTCTAAAGTTCCCCTATGTGTACCCTGATCCTGAAAGCCGCCACTTGCGTGCTGCTCTTGCTGAAGATTCTGGACTTGAATCTGAATACATACTTGCTGGATGTGGTGCAGATGAACTAATCGATTTAATTATGAGGTTAGCGTCCAGCTCTCTCTCTCTTTCTTTTTTTTTAAGAAAAAAATTCTCAATCCCAAAGTCAATCTATTCTCAATCATAAATGGTGAAAATGCAGATGCGTACTTGAACCAGGCGACAAAATTGTTGATTGCCCTCCAACATTCACAATGTATGAGTTTGATGCTTCAGTAAATGGTGCACTTACCATCAAAGGTGAGCTGCTAGTTCTTTCTTGATTCTTACTTTTTTTTTTTGGAACATTACATGATTCTTGGATTTGTTGTGGCTTCTGTCTACACTTTGCATCTTCTGATAATGATATTTTCTGCCATTCACCATTCTCTAATGTAGTTCCAAGACTTCCGGATTTTTCTCTAGACGTTGAACGTATTATTGAAGTGGTTGAACAGGAAAAGCCAAAATGCATATTTCTGACATCTCCAAACAATCCAGATGGCAGGTATATCTTTTTCATTCATAAGTGGAAATTATTCTACTTGCTTGATGTCCAAACTACCATATTTCACTGAATTACCTTGATTTTATTTGTTCAGTGTAATCAACGATGAGGATCTTTTAAAGATACTTGATCTTCCAATACTTGTAGTGCTGGATGAGGCTTATATTGAATTCGCAAGCCTCCAGTCAAGGATGGCATGGGTTAAGAAGCATGATAATTTGATTGTTCTAAGAACGTTTAGCAAACGAGCAGGTTTGTGATTTTTGTTCTGCCCTTTTTAGTTAATATGTAAACGTTAATGTGTTCTGAACTGTCTAACAATGTCACTACTATGAGACCTTGCATTTGATGTATTTTTTTATGATGACAATTACCTTGTAATTGCCTGATTGATATCTGGACTTTGCTAAGTGAACTAATAATTCAATCATTGATTGTATTTTTGTTGTTTGCTCATGTAAGCTGCTATAGGCCAATCTTCACTTAGTAAAGTTGCTTGCTCTGAAGAAGCATATGGAGGACACGTTTGCTACGCAATTTGAACTGAGAGGTTCAAGAATGTCTTACAAGTTATTAATAATGCAGGTTTAGCTGGTATTCGTGTGGGTTATGGAGCATTTCCTCTAAGCATTATTGAGTATTTGTGGCGGGCCAAGCAGCCTTATAATGTTTCTGTGGCAGCAGAAGTTTCAGCATGCGCTGCGTTGCAGAATCCAACCTATTTGGAGGTATCACTTTTATAAAGTCACTGTAAAATTCTTTCCTCAATTTGACCTTTTCTAACTTAGTTTGCTCCTTTTGAACCTTGAACAACTGAAGAATGTAAAAAATTTACTGGTACAAGAGAGGGAGAGGCTGTTTAATCTTCTCAAAGGAATACCATTCCTGAAACCGTTTCCCAGTCATTCCAACTTTATTCTCTGTGAGGTCACATCCGGAAAGGATGCAAAGAAAATAAAGGTTTGTTTCCTTATTATTGCATCCTGCATGTTTTCTTCTTATTCTATTTCACATAACAGTCACTTAATTGTCTCTTTGAGACAAAGACTGGTTATCTGCAAATGAATATCTCTGTTCACATTCCTTTTGAAAAAAAAGGGAACAAAATGATTGGAAGAGTATGAAATTAGAAACATAATTAACCTACTTCCATTAATGAAACTTTCAGGAAGACCTTGCAAAGATGGGACTGATGATCCGCCACTATGACAAGAAGGAACTGAAGGGGTATATTCGTATCTCAGTTGGGAAACCTGAGCACACTGATGCACTGATGAAAGGCCTGAATGCACTTCAGTTGTGAGCACTTGCACACACTGTCATATTAATGGAAGCAATTTAGCCCGCAACGTGTCAGTGAAGTCTATAAGAGGAGATTGCATCATTCAA
>CM014270.1:66055215-66074226 GCA_004135705.1 Alloteropsis semialata | reverse complement strand
CAGGGCAGGCGTGGCGAACCCACTGGCCACGGGGCTTTCTTGCCCCAGAGGCGCCGCGGGGCGGGTGCATCTGGGCAGAAACCACCCCAGCAGCAGCAGCAGCAGCAGCAGCTGGGCCGGCCCGCGCGCCGCGACGCGTCGCATCGGCGAGGCTGCTGCCAGGAGCGCGCGCGAGGGTGTGAGTGGGACGGGTGAGAACGGTGTGCCCCCGAGCCCCGGCTAGCGTGGGTGCACGGGGGAGGTCGCTCTCGCGCTTGTGCTGGCCGTGTCACGTCCATGTGAGCCCCGCGCGCGGCTGCGCAGCCGGTGATTGTTTCGCCCACCAACTTTATGTCACTCGGTTGGTCACGAAAAGGCTCACGATTCCTCGAATGAACCAGCTCCAAAGGTTAGTGCCAGTGTGTAGTATCGTAGCAATTGCACTCCCATCCCCTTTCCTTTTTTTTTTAAAAAAAATGGCCCTGAGTGAGTATGATTGCTGGAGCCAAATGAAGATTTTTAGTACCTGGAATTCAGGGTAAGGGTTATTTGCACCATTGGTTTAGGTACATGTGTTCTTGCTTGCTTGGTTGGGTAGGCTCCTGTAGAACCCGTCCCTTTGGGTTCTATTCTAAGATCTCATCATGCTCGTATTTTTCTAAATTTATTGCCGGGACAACTGGTAGATGCTTGTCATGACTTCCACAAACTCTAAATTAGAACACCCGGTCCAGATTTTTGTAGATGAGGGTGTGTGCATGTGTGAGTTTTTGCATCTACACTAGTGTTTGACAGTTCGGGTCTTTCAAATAAAGAAAAGATTTGCTAATCGATCACCTAACAGTGTAACAATTTTTGTCCCGTACCTGTAGAATATACCATTCATAACACACCCTCGTGGAAACCAAATCACGGGAGCAGATTCTTAATTTCCCATCCTACACTAAAAACGCTATCTCCATTCACTAACTAGTAGCCTAAATCAGGCCAAAAGGCAAAAGCATTCGATCCTTTCCGTGACCTCGCGAGGCGAAAACGCTACACGCGGCCCCGCTGTGCCCATATTCCATCCTTCTTCGGCATGCCGCTTCATCAAAAGGCAAAGTTTATTCTCGCGAACCCTCTCCCAAATCTCCCCCAAAACCATTGCCTTCCCGCTTCGTACCAACAGTGATGGAAATATCGATGCATGATCCAACGATTTTATCCCTTGTAGGTCCTCGCGAAACCTTGTTATTACGAGAAGCCCCCTCCCCGGCAACAGAAGCTCCTTCCGGGTCGGGATGCGCATGCCGCGGCTGCCCCTCCTCCTCAAGATAGCCGCGGCGGCGGCCGCCGGGGCGCTGGCGCTCATTGTCGCGGCGCGCCTACGCCGGGAGGACGCCGTGGCATCCCTCCGCCGGGAGATCCGCGAGGCGCTCGCCGCCCTCGTCGCCGACGATGAGGACGGCGACGGCGACGACGGCGGGACCGCCAAGGAGGACGCATCGCCGCCGCCGCCGTCCGTGCTGGTCACGGGGTTCCGGGCGCACGGCAAGAGCTCGCTGGTCAACACGGCGTGCCGCGCGCTGGCGGCCGAGGACGGCCCGCTGCTGCTGCGCGCGGAGGCCTCGCCGCCCGGCGGCGGGACCGACGGCCCGAGGCGGCGGAGGAGGGTGAAGGCCGTGGTGGCCGGGGCCGACGGAGACGGCGCGGGGGAAGGCGACGTGGTGGAGCTGCTTGACGCGCCACCGCTCCCAGAGGCGGTGAGGCTCTCGAGGGAGGACATCGACAACGCGATCAGCGGCGGGAACCCGGAGTGCGTGGTGCTCGTGCTGCGCTGCGACGCGCCCGCCAAGGAGCGCAACGCCGCCATCAAGCGCCTCCCGGAGATTTCTGCGGCCGTCAGGAACAAAGGTCAGTTGGTTTCCAGAAGGTTCTAGAACTTCTAATGGGCTTTTCGTGTCTTGAAGTGTCCTTTTGCTTATAGATTTAAAAATCAACCTATAGTGAGTCTTGCAAATAACATTGACCTTTTTGTTTTTTTAGTTTATTTTGCACCAATATAATGATCTGCCTTTGTAGAAAAGAATGTGAAAAATCCACACTGATGATATTTTTTTTTACTTAAAACTTAGGATATGTGTTTTTTAAATCCTGACACAAGGCTGAATCTAATTGTCACTAACATCTACCAACAGGGCTTAACTTGATCATTGTATTAACTTTTAAGAAGGCCATGAGATCAATTAGGCAAGCTGAAGAGCTTTTACGTGAGGTTTCGTTCAGGGCCAGGACTGATTGTGTCTACTTCATCGAGAACTACACCTGGAGCAACAATGGGCCTAACCTCCGTCACCCACCTGTCATCAAGAACGACTTTGAGACACATTTCACGGTGCTGACAATCATTCGACAGTGTCTTGAGTTTATCAAGCTAAATAGAAGCCAGTCCAAGGACAAGAAGAACGACAAGCAGGCAAAACCGGATGAGCCCAAACCTAAGAATCCACCAGCAGAAGCTAAGCAATACCGGAAATTCAATGAGTCCAGTGTAAGACTTTTCTTGAACGGTTCAGAAACTTGAATCATTACTGATTTGCACAGGTATGGTCTACTGTAAGGCTAATGTAGATATACTTGTATAGCACTGATATAGTTTGACATGATGCACAGAATGTACAATCGTCCGTTCATTACGTGAAGATACATGCCCTTTTTATCTGTTCTGGCATATAGGTGATGTACTTCTGGTTTTCTCATTTTTCGGATTCATAAAGCAAGGGGAAAAACCCCTCTTGCCATATACTATCATTAAGATAATATCACCCCTTACAGCTCTAAATTACCAATACTTATATGAAAGCATTACATGTAGCAGAATCCCTTGTTTATACATTATAATAACCCCAGTGTAGTCAAGCCGCAAACTACTTGTACATCTAAATATTATTATCACAGACAGAATATGAATGAACCAACAATGTTGGCCTGCCTTATTCGCTTTATAGCCAATCAATTTAGGAATCCAGGCACCAGCAATAGTAATCTGATGCTGAAAGTGCCAGGAGTTCTTCTGGGCTCATCCTTTCCAGCTCTCTCTGCCTCCAAGCTGGGTAGTTGTTCTGGGCCTCACCTGAACCAGAGTTGTAATCTCTCCGGTGAGCCTGTGATCTCATCCTGATGTACAGTCTCATTGCTGCTACACAGTCCTCATAGGGATCCTGAATGCCAGTTTGAATATCATACCTGCAATAGGATGCAAAAACAACCTATTTAGCATTACACAGATATTAAAGAATAGTCTAATTGTGTAGATTAGCCGAGCTAGTAACATACCCAAGATATGCTTGTGTAAGGTACTTCAGGGAATTACTCAGCTTGCTAGTCTTCATCAGTGGCGGGTATTTTGCGGTGTCCCTGCCATGCATAACAATATGTGTCATAAAGACAACCGACGTGGCAACTTTGACTCCTGAATCCTGATTCCTGAGCCATAGCTCAGTAAGCAGGATCTATATTTGCTAGAAAGAAGAAAGACTGTAATCCACTGACTTAGTTATCTTGTGCTCACCTGATCATGAATGCTGGGTACTCCAACCCTAGGCGCTCAAGATCATGGTCCAGGCCATGGCCAACTAGGATCTTTGCTCTTCCATAACTCCTTGGGCGTAGCTTCCACAGCGGCTCGCCATTGCATAGGATCTCCTGGATCCTCCTCTGTGCTACCTTCAGTGGCATTGCGTCTCTCAAATACTCTGGCCTTATCCCAGTTACTTCATACCTGAACCCACAAGTAATCAACTGTCTCATTTCAGAAAGCGGCCCACTCAAATATCTTTTTGTCCATCCAAAGCATAGTGTTCACAGAATGATCACCGATGCTTTTCTTTCTGGTTTCCCTGGCCTGATAATTTCTCTTCTACCATCAACTGGAAATGGTATACAATTGTTCTGCTGGAGAAGGAATGGAATAAAATTTTACCTGTAGTTGGTGACAGGAGCTGGAGGTTTGACATATGTATGGAAGATGATATTCTCGTCTTCTCCAATGAGGCACACCCTTGCACAAAGGTCCACTGAGCCGTCACTCCCTCCTCCAACCATTTTACAAGCCAGAGCAACCGCACGGCCAGTTATGCCACCCCTGGGCATCTGGGACCAGATAGAAAGGAAAAAATTATCAGAATTCTAGTATCAACTGAAGTCACAACAAAGGGAAGTCTACGCATTCCAGTTCTGAAATGAAGTGAATATTTGGCATATGGATGAGTAGAGTAGAGAGAGATCAAGGAAATATTACCGGAGCAGCACGAGAGTATTGGCAGGCAGGACGATGATATCTGACGGTGGCGTTGCTGTCGAAGATGTTGAGGCAGATGCTGCAGCCGCGGACACTGAAGACTCGCGCGCACTCCACCTTCGGCAGTGGCCCTTGATGGTTCAAGAAGAAGAAGAAGAAGAAGAAGCAGCATCAGAAGCCGCTCTCATTGAGCTGTAAGCTTCCATCTCTTCTGTCAGCTACTGCAGTTCTTACCTATGAGATGCTCCCTGAGCGACTCGAAGGAGCGGCAGTGCTTGCCGCAGACGCCGCACTTGGGCTCGTGCACCGAGTGGTAGGACACCTTCATGTGCTCCACCAGGTGCTCCATCCTGTTGTACTGCCTGAAGCAGGCCGCACATTTGTTCCTGATCATAGGACATACATGCATACACAAGCTTCAGTTTGATGCATAGGTTGATCTAGCCTTCCAAATTACAGAACGACATATATAGGATCAAATGCAGGAGGCGAAGCTGATCCTCGCACAGCAGTATAGATTTGGAACCGCAATCTTACTGGTTTCATGGTTACTAGAAATGGACATGTTTCAAGCCTATAGATTGGTTATTGAGATGCCTTCATGTTCTGTGCATATGCCTATCGTGCATGCACTTGAGCGAGCCTAGAGTGCATGATCATTGAAGCACGCATATCAATGCTGAAAGCTGAAAGAATAGCATCTCTTATCATCTTACCTCAAGGTCTCCGGGGACTCCCTTCTGCTATCCATCACTCGGAGATTCCTACACTTGGTGTGAAGGGTACGAATCTGAGAAGATAAGAGATCGATCTCGAGGCTGGCGAGGATGGGCCGTGCCGGGAGGCTATTTATAGGCAATGCCGAGAGATAGAACCTTCACGAGAGAATACCCGCAGCCTTGGCATTCTGGTCTGGAAAATAAAGTTGCAGTTATCCTAAGCTAATAAGTATCTCCCTTTTCTGAGCATGGTAAGTAGTACCTAGTACCATCGTACCTTTTCACTTTCAGTCCTCTTTTTAGACGATGGTTTGAGAGAAAAACACACATGTTTAGTACCTAGAGGGCAGCAGCATTTGCAGTATCAAAAGCCCTAGGCAGTTATCAAAGAAGACTAGCTCTTCTCAACAAGTAGATTTTTTCTCTCTTGTGAAGAGATCGACCGCACAAAACGGCCAAACCTGTGGAATTACCGCTTGTCATTAGCTAGCTTCTGTACTTGCTGAAATCCTTTCGAAACTTCTGGTCATATAGGAATAAAACCTAGTCGTTGCATCAATCCAAAGCACTCAAAAATCTGTTCCTCTTAGTTGAGTGCTTGAGTGGCAGCAGACTGGCAGTGCTTGTATGTGTACCTTCTAAAACAAAGGGTGGAGAACTGCAGATTTTTTTCTCTGCGAACCAGTTGAAAGTTTAAAAATTATTTATGGTGCCTACCGGGAGCTACCCGGCCGTTAGCTTGACCAACAGTGCCCACTAGGGGTGGAAACGAGCCGAGCCGAGCCAGGCTCGGCTCAGTTCGTAAAAGTTTGTTCCAAAGGTGGCTTGGCTCGGCTCGGCTTGGTCCAAGAAACGAGCTAAACTTGAGGCTCGGCTCGGCTCGTTTACAAGCTCGAGCCGGCTTGCGAGCCTGCATGCTTAAAAAGCCTCTAAAAGAAGTGCAGTACTAGACAATGTGATAATATACAAATATTAATATAAAACATGATAGTCAATTTTAAGAGCATAAATGATAAAAATATTTCTATTTTATGTAGAAACAACCCTAATTTGCAAAATAAAAGTAAGATAGCAAGTTATTACATGTTCCATAAGAAGAAAATACCGCATTCAATTCTTTAATATCTATCCCTAATTGGCAAGTCACTACTTTCGAACTATCCAACTATCGACACATCTATGTACATCATCTGAAAGAAAATAATTCTAGTGCAATCTTGAAAAAATGTTTAAAATATAATATAAAAAATAATATTCAGAATCCTGACACCAAGCTTGTTGAGCTTGCGAGCTGCTCACGAGCCGGCTCGGGCTCGGCTCAGTTCACTAACGAGCCAAAACATTGGCTTGGGCTCGGCTCGTTTGAAATTCGAGCCGAGCCGAGCTAGGCGAGCTCGAGCCGAGCCTGAGCCGAGCTCACGAGCCCGAGCTTGTTAGCCACCCTTAGTGCCCACCTGATGACCTTGGTCCATCGGATGCTCATTTCTCAGACCTGAAAAAACCGCAATCAGATATACCATTTTAACGTCGTGATCGCGTCCTTCTTTTGGGTCAAGAATACACTCTGCCGGCCGGTCTTCGTAAGTTTCAAATCCACAGTAGTTTTCATGCATGCTTTACAGCGTCATCCAAGTTGCCGGCAATGGTGAACGTCAGGGGTTAAGTCTGCTTGCAAGCAACGCGGGCTAAGATCCTGCGTCCATGGAGGCTGGAGCTCCCAGAGTCCCAGACCCGAGTTTGGCCACTAGCTAGTTCCGTTGACCACTACGCGGAAGCTAGCTATAGCCCACGTGGACAACGGGCCAGCAGGCGCCATGGCCCGTCTGTCGGCCCCTGTAGGCGCTGCACAGGTTCGTCACCACGAACTTGGAATTAAAGCACCGGCCGTTCATGTATATCCGGCTGGCCGGAGAAGACGAGAGATGCAAAGGGTTGAAGAGGAGCCGTACGTGCATGCGAGAAAGCACAGGGGTGACAGGGACAGACATTCTCTCCTGCCGCCGGGGCTAGAGGGTTCTTGCATTGGCTAGCTTCTCTCAGCTGGGACGGGACGCGACGGTCATGGGCGAGAAAGAAAGAGATTCCCGGTCAAAAAGACGGCCGTGGAAATTAAAGGCGGGTGGCCGACGGCGACCCTGCGTCTCTCTCCCGGCCGGGATGAGACTAAAGATATGGAGCTCCATCTCTCGTCGAGTGGAACGCCGAGGCGATCGGCGAGGGGGCAAACCGGTAGCGGAGCCGGAGCCTAGTCAAAGGAACCCGGCCGGGGCGACGGCGACGGCGCCGGATTCGCTACGCCCGGCGTCTGGCCGATCGGGCTGAGCGGCACGGTGCCGATGGCGACCGGTGCCGGCCGCGCGGCATCAGGGATCTATCTCCAATTCGCATGTCTCCTGCGCGGCGTCCCTGCTCTCCTAGTCCTCGGCTCCTCGCGCTGCTGCTCAAGATGCCGCTGCTTTGCAATGATAGGAGGTAGGCCCCATCGATGTTGCTTGCTCTTTTTTTTGTGTGCGCTCAAAGAGAAAATTGCATATTTGGTACTTCAATCGTCGTGTTTCGCAGTTTTGCCATCCTTAATATCGACTTCGCAAATATGGGACCTGAAACAT
This sequence comes from Alloteropsis semialata, assembly GCA_004135705.1. Classification (NCBI taxonomy): domain Eukaryota; kingdom Viridiplantae; phylum Streptophyta; class Magnoliopsida; order Poales; family Poaceae; genus Alloteropsis; species Alloteropsis semialata. Next base: position 66,066,637 of record CM014270.1, on the reverse strand, counting down.
GTGACACTTGATTTCAATACCATTTAGGGTATTTATCTATTTTCTAATCCATATACATGTATTTGAGACATGAAAGGACTCTTTTGTCCCTCACCTTACCTGTTATCTACATAACTTTTCGCGTGCCTCCTCGACCGTTCGTCGGCCGAAGGCTCTCCGCCGACGATTCTCTCTGGCCGCACCGCCCACGGCTGCTGGGCTGGCCGCGCCGCCCATGGTGGCTGCTGGCCTGCCCGCGCCGCCCATGGTGGCTGTTGGCCTGCCCGCGCCTCTGGCCGATTCAGCTAGCGAGCGGGAAGCTGAGGGAGCGATCGCGAGGCCGTGATCTCCTGAGAGAGGCTCAGGCCCCTGGCATGGAGGGCGAGAACGACGTGCCAGTGCATATTTGCATGCATGAAACAAGGGCCGGTCACATGGTTAGCTGCAACTGCAATGCATATTTGCATGCATGAGCATCATATTTGCATGAATGAGGATCCACATTCGCCAGCTACCTGACCATGCAACAGTGCAATTCAATCACACGGGCGCGGCCAGGCCAGCAGTCCCGAGCGCGGCAAGGCCATCAGCCCCGGGTGCCGCGCCAGGCCAGCAGCCTTGGGCGCGGCAAGGCCAGCCGCCACGGGCGCTGCCAGGCCAGCGGCCGCCGCGGGCAGAGGCGTGGCCAGTACGCCTTCGTCGTCGGCGTCGCCAACGGATGATCCCATCGTCGGCGGATTAAGTTACCTAGAATCGCCTAGGGCATGCGTACTCCAATCATCGATAAGATACGTACGTGAAGGTGCAAAAAAGTCTATTCCTATGTCAAATACATGTATATAGATTAAAAAATAGATGAAATGCTTATAATGGCATTGAAATCAAGTGTCACATGTTTCAAGTCTCATATTTGCGAAGTCCATGTTAGAGATGGCAAAACTGCGAAACACGACGATTGGAGTACCAAATATGCAATTATGCGTCGCCTTTGCTGCCACACTCATGTAGTCATGTTGATGCATGTCTTGTAGCATCCGTTTGAGTTTAGCAGTTCCATGATGCTCTCTTTTCGACGATTAAGGAACTCTTCCGATCTTATTGGTTGGTATCTGATCTCTGCTTATTTGTCTCCACCTGCGCCGGTCAGAGCTGTCGTTGTCGCCTGCAGTACTTCAGCAGGTATACTGGAGAATATCCTCTTGTTTTCTCCCATTCTTTCATATACAAAATATGAGGGTTTCTTGTCGTAATCCTGCGATTTGTGCTGTGTTTTTAGCTGGTGTACATATATGATGCGTAGTAATTGTTTTGTTCTTATGTTATATATTAGCTCTTAGCAAGAGCTAGCTTAATTTCTTCTTCTTCTTTTCACTCTTTCTCCTCCAAATTAGTTGACATGGTGCATGTTGCTTAAGACGTATAGCTGAAGATTGTATTCTAAGCAATGCGACAGTGAAAGGCTCAATAACAAAGATAAATGAGAATAAATGCATGGAAAGAAAATCAATATGAAATAGAGCAAAGTGATGAAAGTGTTATTGTGATAGGTCCATATTCAAAGTATGTTTATCAAAAAGATACCTGCCCTTGCATACTTAGATAATTGATATTAATCACTGAAAGGATCAAGATGTCTAAGAGGGGGTAAATTGGTGAATTAGCCGTCTAACAATTTTTTTGTGGAAATTAAAATCTATTCAAGCCTAGTTACTCTATGTGCATAAACCATAACAAGTGTGACAATGTCTAATCGATCAAATGTATGTAACTTAGTTCCAATTCTAGTCTAGCATGACAATCTAAAAAATGTAAATGTGTACAGTAAATTTTCAAATGTAAAAGAGAAGGATAGAAGGCCGGATTTGTTTTGCCGATGTATCGAAGAGTCGGTACTCTCCCCTAGTCCTCGTTAGAGCACCCAATATGAGGGTGTATCTCCCTTGATCCAACACGAGGATCAAGAGTTCTCTAGTGGATGTCACTTGTCCCCTCCAGAACGGCGGACGACTCTAAAGCCATGTACACCTTCTTGGGCCTCTCACAAGTCGTCTCCTTGAGATATCACCAAGAACAACGCCACCAAACCATCTAGGTGATGCCGATCAGGCGATCACTAAGAGTAACAAGCAAGAACCTCACTTGGCCTGCACAAACCAAGAGAATAATGTAGATGCACAGTTGCTACTCTCTATGCACTAATGATATCCTTAAACATGCGAATTAAGAACTTCAACTGTCACCCTAGTGCTTTGTTCGCTCTTGACCTCCAAATATCACTATGAATTTCCTCAGGTGGCAAGAGAGCTAAAATGTCCAAAGTCATCAAGTATTTATAGCCCAACCAAAAAATATAGCCGCTGGGCAAAAGGCCCTATTTCTGCGAGGGGGTTAACTATTGCGGTGCTCCAAAATAACAAGCACCGCAATAATCAGTGGCCAGTATTATAGAAGTGTGACATTCATTCCTTTTGTTTTATAGCGCAGATCAATCATTTAAGTAATTTCAGGGCATTAATCATCACACCTCAGTTTAACAATGGTTTATTAGTGCCGTTTGACAACCTGAGATGAAAAATAGTCCCCAAAAAAAATAAGTAAATTATCTAAATTGTCTATCATGTAAATTTAAGCAGTCTACCATCTCATGCATGCAACCAAGGAGGTTGTATCCTATGTTGTGCCTTAGATGGAACATGGAAGCAAGCCATGGCATGACAAAGCGATTCCTACCCTCTTCCATGTGTGACACCATCGTGGCTGCAGGCAATAAGTTGGTAAATCAATGTTAGATAATGTACATCAAAGGGGAAAGAGAAACTTTTTATGATTCGCAACACCAAACTGTTGCAATGATGGACTCAACATATGATGTGGCTAAGTAGTGACCGAGTTAGATTAATTATCACGTGATAGATTAATTATCACGTGACCTAAAGCGTTGTCAGATGACACTTGTTAAGCTCAAATAGTGACGATAAGTGCACCGATTTACTCAGTTAATGATTGATTTGCACCAACTGAAACACAAGGGATGAGTGTAACACTTTTGCAATGTTTGAGGGATGAAATACACTTTTCCCTAAATATTTGAGGGATGAACTTGCTACAGCAATCTTAAAGGAAAAATTTCTTTGTAAGTTCAGTAAATATTTAATTTAAATACATCAAGCTATTTGATTGATATATTATTGCATTCTTGTTATGCTAGCACAATTGATCAGGTCCTAATGAAGTGTGTTGCGTCTGATGGAGATGACACATGGCGCTAGTCCTGCTGCACTGTAGCATTCAACGATACAATGCATTATATAGGCCAACTTTGAGGTGATTCCTTGTAAAGCTGTGGAGATTCATACTCAAGCTAGCAGAGATATGCAAAGCAAGGGTGAATGAGATTCCCCGGCCGCTACGCACTTCACTTTCAGAGTGATGCTTTGCTTATCGTATTTGTCCCTATAAGGTTACTAGACCTTGTCAAAGGGTGAATGAGATTCCCCGGCCGCTACGCACTTCACTTTCAGAGTGATGCTTTGCTTATCGTATTTGTCCCTAAAAGGTTAACCTTTTCAAATCTAGCTGAATCATCCCGCGATTTGAGGAATCTGGTGACATGGAGATAATGGAGGCTGGAGCTCCACGAGGTTTGCTCCGGCTGGCCGTGCTTTTGTTTTCTTCATTACTGAATGTATTTCCCTCGGGCAATTTTTCATATATATAATTGAACCATTTTTTTTTCGAGAATGCGCAGGAGAACTGCGCATCATTGCATTAAGAAGGATATAAATGGTTTTCAGGTTACAACGCGGGCCATCCGGGCGCACGCACACGGGAGGGTGAATGAGTAATGTACTATACCGGCACAATTACAACCAGAGACAGAAGATAGTGACCGGTGATCTAAGTCGATCTAACCGTACTACTTGGCCAACCTAAGCCCGCGAGCTTCTTGGCGCCGGCTTGGATCCATAGTTCTCCTTCCTCACAGATTGCATCGGCTATCGCCGAGGCCTGCGGTAGAGATGCGCTGCCGCCTCTGTTGAAGACGACGTCGTTACGCGCCTTCCAAATTTTCCAGGAGATCAGCATGAAGGCCGAATCAAACCCGGCTCGCTTCAACGCGCAGTCGCCCTGCCGACGCAATGCTAACCACCAATCTAGCATGGAGGTCGTTGGCGCGGGCTGGATCATTCCCCAACCGATGGCCGTGAGGATGTGGAACCAGACCTGCCTAGCGAAGACGCAATGGCAGAACAAGTGATCCGCAGTCTCCCTTGCCTGGTCACAGAGAATGCATTGTGCAGAATCCTGTAGGCCTCTTCTGTGTCGTCGGTCTGCCGTCCAGAGACGTTGTCGCGCGGCCAACCAAGCGAAGAACTTGACCTTGAGAGGCGCCCACGCCTTCCAGATGGTCCTCCAACCAGCGAATTGGGACGAGCCGACGAAGAAGGCCCTGTAGGCCGATCTTGCTGTGTAAGTGCTGGTTGAAGTCCACCTCCAAGCCAATGCGTCTTCAGTCGTTGGTTGTAGTTGAACGGACGCCAATGCATGCCAGAGTTTGATGTATTGCCGCAGGCTCTGCGCAGTCAGTTGGCCCGTGATGTCCTGGATCCATCTTTGGTTGGCCAAGGCGGCAGCAACCGTTCTGCTCCTCCGCACTCTTGTTCTGATCGCCAGGCAGAGCTCGGGTGCCATGTGACAAGGGGAGTTCGAACCAAGCCAGTTGTCCTGCCAGAACAAGGCAAGGTTGCCGTCCCCGAGACGTACCTCGAAGGATGTTCGGAACATGGCATCAACAAGCTGGTCCTTTCCAAACCCAATGTCCAAGTGCCGCCATGGCCTGCTGTCATCCGTTCGCTGTAACCACTTCCATCGCAGGCGCAGCGCATAAGCAGTGAATCTCAAGTCAGGGATGCCGAGCCCTCCGAGTTCCGTCGGCCTGCACGCGGTCCTCCACGCAACCGTGCACTGGCCCCCCGACGCGCGGTTCTTCCCCGCCCAGAGGAAGCCCCGACGGAGCTTGTCAATTTCTTTGAAGACCCAATCAGGCACCTTGACGGAGATGATTGTGTGAATGCATCTCGACGTCATCACCTTGACAGTGGTCAGTCTGCCAGCCTTATTCATCAGCGGCGCTCTCTGTAACACCCAAAATTTCATCACATAAATCTTAATCAACCCTTGTGTTTTCTTTTTAGGGTTTAAATAAATTTTCTTTTGTTTAATTAAAACATTGGCCTCTAATTATTCAAATGATACTCGAATTAATTTTAGAATCAATAAGTGTTTGTTTGCATTCATGCCGTTTGCATTTGTGATTTGTTTGAGTTTGGGTTTGAAATCCAAAATCCTATCCAGAGTTCAAATCCCAGTTCAAATTCCTATACAATCCAAAGTTCAAATCCTAAACATAAAACCAAAATCCTTTTTCCCTTTTCTCTCTTGCTTTCAGCCCAACCCGACCACTTCTCCACTTTTGGCCCAAAACAGCCGGCCCAACTCATCTCCCTCCCTTCCCTCCTCACGCGGCCCGATAGCCCGCACAACCGGCCCAGCAACGCCTCCCCCTCTCTCTCTCGCTGACAGGCGGGGCCCGCCCGTCAGTTTCACCTCCTTCCTCCCGCCGGCTCCTTTTCTCCCCCGACCGAGCCAAGCCACATGGCGAGCCCGACCTCGCCCCGGCCCCTCTCCTCGCCCGCTCGCCTCCCCTCCCACTCGCGCCCCCATCAATGCCAGTGGCGCACTCACCCTCCCCTTTTCCTCTTCCCTCTCCGAACGGCCGCCCACCACCATGGCCTTCAATGGATCGGCCGCCGCCGCCCCCGATTCCCCTCCCGGTGCCGCTCCCGCTCCTCCCTCAACCCCTATATAAGCCGCAGCACTCCACCCCGAGCATCCCCGTCCCATTCCCGCTCCAAACCCTCCACCAAACCACGAACCCGAGCTCGCCGGAGCTCGCAAACCGCCGCCACTCGTCGCCGGCCTCCACCGCCCCTTCCCCGGCAACGAGAACACCCGTGGTGAGATCCGCGTACCTCCCTCTTCCTCCCCACGCTATTTGTTTTCTTCCCCGTGGTCTGTAGCGCCGTACAGAGGTCACACCGGCGAGCTTGGGCTCTGCCCATGGCGGCGCCGCCACTGGAATCGCCGCCGGCCGCCGGAGATCATCATCCACCGTCCGTTTTCAAATCAACGGCCACGATCAGATCTAACCTGAGTCAAATAAGCCACATACCGGTCAACCTTGACCGTTTTGTAAAAGAGCCCCTGCACTTTCCACAAAATAACCCGCAGTCCACCTCCTATAGAAAATATTTATATCCATGCCCTTTCATCTTCTGTTTAAGCCCCTGAGCTTTTGGATATTAGAACCCGCCGTCCTCTCTGATCTTTTTATGAATCTAACCCTGTTGTTTAGGTTTATTTATGTTTTAGTCCTCGGTTTTATTACAAAACAACCCAAAAACATAGGATTATTTGCATATTAGTCCCTGAACCTTGTAATTAGTGTATCTTCGCCGTTTTATATCCGTTTTGGACGATTTTCGCGTTCACGCGATCGTCTCTGCGTAACCTTTAGTTCTAGGTGTTTGTTTTGTGCTTTTGGTACTGTTTGTTATACTGTTTTATTTATTTTGTTGTATGCTTGTGTGTGATCGTGTAGACGTCCCGTTCGAGGAAGGCCAGGAGCAGCAGATCGAAGAAGAACAGCAGTTTGTAGAGGAAGGCAAGTGGCCTCCTTCTTCATATTCTTCAACCCAGTAACAGCATTTTAATCACATTTACTTTTATGTATTGCATTAATTTGATGGGATGCCTATTCATAGGATATACCTAGTTTTTATTCCCTCAACCTTGATACACCGGGTTTAATCATCCTTGATGGGTAGAAATGCTTAGTTGCTTAATCTTGGGATGGTAATATCAAACTTTTGAATATGATAACATTGTTTTATTTGTTGCTATACTTGGTTAATTACAAGATTATCTTGATTAAATGGAACATGGAGAACCACCCAAGAAAACAGTGCAACCACAGTGTTATATGGCTCTAACCTTAGCTGATTAATTAGACTTGGGGTTGACTAGTGGCCTTACCGAAAGGGCAAGGAGGGGGACGGTGAAGGGGTCATAGCCCGGTCCTCTTGGAGGAGTAGCCTTTGCTAAGGTACGGCCTCATTAGGGAGGGTTATGGACCTCACCGCGGCCGAAACTCTAGCGGGCTGCTAGTTTAGCTTTGAGTCTTTGGAAAGGCTTCGTAGTGAACCCCTAGCCACTCACCTCGGAAGTGTTTAAGGGCCTTGCAAACCCGGGCGACATGGGGAACACGAGCTGTGGGTAAAGTGTACAACCTCTGCAGAGTGTCAAACTGATATATCAGCCGTGCTCACGGTTACGAGCGGCTTGGACCCTCACATGATAATTGAACCTAAATATGATATTAAATTGTGGTTCCTTGGTTTTTGGATAATTTGTGGGTTCTCTCTTGCTTAATTGGGTTGGTATAAACTTATACCTAGTAATTAGGTGCTCGCTAATAAAACTTGACCAACTAAAAGTGCTAACCGCATGAGCCTGAAACCCCCCTTTGATGGCCTTGCATATTTCCCCCGCTTGCTGAGTACCAACCATAAGTGTACTCACCCTTGCTAAAACTGCTGTTCAGAAGAAAATGAGGACGTGGAGTACTTCAGTGACTTCGAAGAGTTCTGAGGCTTTGCGTCAACCAGTCAAGCCTGTGGAGGAGTCGTGAAGCTTCTTTCGTTTTAGGTTGTCGGTGAAACGATTAAGACCTTCGTGTCTGTTATCGCTGAGTGTAATAAAAGTTATGTACTCTCTTTTGTTCGTTTTGAACACTGTCTTATGATATTTTCACTGATGACGTCAACATATGTGTGAGAACGGATCCTGGCACACATATGCTATGCATTCGGTTTTGTCCTCAAAATCGGGTGTGACACTCTCCAGGTCGGCATCCCTGCCGCCACCTTATCGATGAGCGGTTGGAAGTGCACCTTCCTCAGCCGCCCGATTGACAACGGCAAACCCAAATAAGTGATGGGAAATTCAGTGAGCTGTGCAGGGAAATGGCGCTGCACCCTCGCAATGTCCTCCTCGTTGCAGCTGATGGGCGCCACTGAACTCTTGTGCATATTCGTGCGAAGGCCCGACGCGTCTCCGAAGAAGCTTAAGATGTCCCTCGTGGTAATCAGGTCCTGCCTTGTTGGAGCGATGAAGAGGACGACATCATCCGCGTAGATGGAGCACTGGTGATGTATACCTGGGTTCGCTGGCGGTGCGAGAACACCGCTGTCCGCTGCAGCCTTGAAGAGCCTGTGCAGCACCTCCATCGTGAGGATGAACAGCATCGGGGAGAGGGGTCGCCTTGGCGTAGTCCACGGGCGTTCTGAATGAGCGGCCCGGGTACCCCATTGAGTAGGACTTTCGTGGTGGCCGTGGAGGCGATGGCGGAGAACCAGTCCCTCCAACGAGTGCCAAAACCCATGCCCTCCATTAGCTGGATTAGGAACGACCACTCGACCGTGTCGAAGGCCTTTGAGATGTCCAGCTTGAGTAGGAGTGCAGGCTTCCTACCCCGGTGCAGCGTCTTGGCCGCCTGCTCCACGAATTTGAAGTTGTCGTGGATGGACCGCTTCTTGATGAACGCACTCTGGTTGACGTCGACCAGGCGCTCGAGCTCCGGCGCGAGCCTGTTCGCCAAGAGTTTGGTGACCAATTTGGCGAAGCTATGTATGAGGCTGATCGGCCGATAATCGCTGGGCCTAGCCGGCTCGGTGTTCTTGGGCAGCAGGGTGATGAGGGCCCCATTGAGCCGATGTAACTGACCACAGCTTGCTCTGAAGAAGCAGTTGAAGGCGGACATGATATCGCCTTTGATGATGTGCCACGCGGACCTGTAGAACTCGGCGGTGAATCCGTCCGGCCCGGGTGCCTTGTCGTTGGGCAAGGATTTGATAGTGGTCCACACTTCATCTTCCGAGAATGGTCTCTCCAAGTGTTCCAGGTTTGTCGGTGAAATACCAATGGCTTGCAAGTCGACCGCGGCCTGCAGTGAGCCGCCGTTCCCTAGGATTTCCATGAAGTATTTGTGGAGCATCTCTTCCTTCTCATCATGCGTGAATGCGGCGCCTTCACTGTCTTCTAGCCTAGAGATGTGCTTCTTCTTCTTGCGGTAGTTGGATTGCATGTTAAATAGCTTCGTGTTAGCGTCGCCATCCCGCAAGAACGTGATCCTGGAACGCAACCTTGCCATGGTCCGGTCCAGAGATGCAAGACCGAGGACCTTGCATTTGAGCTCGCGGTGGAGTTGGTGTTCCTCCGCGGTGAACATCCTGGACTCCCGCATGCGGTCCATGTATAGCACCAGCGTTCTGGCCATCAGCAGCTGTTCCTTGACCTGTCCAATAGACCACTGGCTCCAGCTCTGCAGCTCTCGCGCTGTGTTCTTGAGCATGGCATCCAGCCGGCTGAAGGGGTCGGTGATACAGTCCTGGCAGCGCCACCCCCGTTCCACAGCCTCCACGTATCCAGGGATTTTGGTCCACCAATTTTCGAAGTGGTACCTGCGTTTGCCCTTGAAGTTGGCATTGGTCTCGAGATGGAGCGGGCAGTGGTCCGACATGTCCGAGGCAAGCGGCTGCAGGAAGCAGGATGGGTATAGCAATTCCCAGTCCACGGTCACAAGGAACCTATCAAGCTTCTCGAGCGTCGGACGTTGCTGTCCATTGCTCCAGGTGTAACGCCTCCCATGCAGCAGGACATCTTTGAGGTGCATGTCGGATACAAATCTTCTGAACCTCCCGATGTTGCGCCGGTTTATGTTCGCATTGTTCTTATCAGTCGCCTCTAAGATCAAGTTGAAGTCGCCAACGACAGCCCAGGGGTTGGTGGTGAGCGCTCTGATCGAACGAATTTCATCGAGGAATTGTACCTTGTCGGCATCAGCTTGCGGACCATACACTGCCGTCAAGCACCATGGATTGGCCGCATGGCCGAGGTGGATGGTGACCGAGACGGAGTAAGCTCCAATGTGCAAGAGGGAACACGAAGCCTCCGGGCTGCGACAGGCGATGAGGACGCCACCGCACGTCCCACTCGCGGGCAAGTAAGCGAAGCTCAGGTAGCGTGAACCAATCATCTCACATACAAGGTACGTGGAGATTACACTTAGTTTGGTTTCCTGAATACAGACGATCGATGCTTTGGCATCCGTTGCGACAGTGTGCAGGCTGTCGCGCCGAGTGCGGGCGTTGAGGCCACGCACGTTCCACACGAGGATGTTGTAATTTTCCTGATCCATGTGACCAATCGACCGTAGGACAGCGTCGCGCCGGCGCCTAGCACGCGGCGATGGATCCGCTCGCTCGTGCCGCGGCGGCCATCAGCTCCTGATCGGATAACGCGCGTGCGACGGGGAACAGGTCCCTGATCGCAGCGAAGTCAGATGCCTGTAGGGTGTTTCCGAAGAAGTTGTCAAATTCAGTCCTTGCCGCCTCAGAGTCCTGGCCGCCCTGCGGGATGTAACCCAGCTTGCGCATCACTAGCACCTCTCCCTTCTTGGATGGCCTGATTGCAGCGGCCGCGGGGGATTGGTTAGCCAGGCGCCCGCTCCGGCGTAGGGGAGTAGCCCCTGGCGCGGTCTTCTTCGTTGGCAGGCGACGAGCAGGGGGGGCAAGCAGAGGTCCCTGGAGTGCTTGGCGAACGGTGGCCAGGAATGCCGTGGTGGCCGCCACCGCCGCCTCGGTGCCTGGTGTGGCCGGCGTAGTTGAGGGCAGCCTCTTGCAGGTTGCAGGTGTAGCCGTGGCAGGCGATTCAGCCGCTGCTCGAGGAGCCGCCTCGCTCCCGGACGGCTGGAGCTGCGCGACCACGCACTCGGACGGCTCGAGCTGCGCGGAGCCAATCCGGTCGGCTTGTTCCCCGGGCGCCCGCGGCTCGTTTGGAGTCGCGGTGATCGGCTCCAAGTTAGCCGGCTCGACAGGAGCTGCCGGCCCTGTCACGCATGGAGAGGCGCAGCCACCGAGTCGCGGCCGCCGCTGGAAGGTCCTGATTGGCCGCTGCGCGATCAAACTGGGATCGCGGGCCATGATCTCGACCAGCATCGGATCCTCCCCACCCTTGTCTTGGTTGCCACGGTCAAGCTCAATGACAGGGTCCCAGGTCGGGTCTGGTCTGGTCGTCGTGAGGCACGGACCGACTGAGAAAGCTGAAGGAGCTTGGCTGTCGGCTTGCGCGTTTTTGATGAGCTCCGACGCCAGGTCATCCGCCGTATGGGCATCTTTTCCATCAGCTTTGGCGGCAGCTTTGCTGACGCAGCCGTCGTCATCGCACAGGGCAGCTGGCGTGCCTCCTGTGCTTTCCCGGCCATCGTTGGCGGCAGCGGCGGCGCCAACGCCGAGGAGGGGCAGGGTGGCCTGCGGTGGTGGTG
>CM014270.1:65990295-66053204 GCA_004135705.1 Alloteropsis semialata | reverse complement strand
CTTGCCGCGGCCCGTGGAGACGCCGCTGGGGTAGAACGGCTCCGCCGTCGGGGAGAGGGACGAGGGGGGGCGTACCTGAGGCGGGGAGGGGCCGTGGGTGGTCGCTGGAGCCGGGGTGGCGGCCGGCGAGGGTTGGTCGTAGGGACCGGACGTTGGGGGAGGGGGGGAGAGGGATGGAAGGGGGGAGAGACGAGCCATCTTACGAGTGTCCTGATAATTGAACCATCGATCTGTGTGTGTCTACACATGATAGTACTCATCGTCATGGGGAAGATGAATCTTAAAATTAACATTTTAGATAATGGTAGAGTATTTCGACTTCAAATTCCATGAGAGAAGAAATTAGTTCACACGGATTTCTCTCCGCTCATGAAGGACATATCAAGTCATCAGTATCTGAAACTACTATATAGGAGTATCGATAGGTCCCTCCCTATTCGTCGGTGGTGAGAACATAAGGAAGATAATGATGACTCGATATGATATGATCTTCTACGATAAACTTTGAATTATAATAAACCACAAGGCTAGCTAGTGGTACTAGTCTTTCTTCATATTAACTCTGATATGTTAAGACTAACAAAATTTGAATTGAGATCGAGCATGAACTTCGTTAATCTCGCTATTCAGGGCAAAGGAATACATAGCTCGTTAGCTAGGTGTTGGGCGCATGGAGAACATGCATGTGTTGCAGAGGTGAAAAAAAGAGAGGTCAATGGGCCGGCATCAGAGCCGGCGGCTTTTCACCCATCTCCAACTGCATCAGATGCTTCGGTGCACCGTCACTGTCCGGCGCTGAAAAATAGGCCCGAGCAGTGCAGCAGGTGCATGGATATCCAACAAATCAAGAGGATTGACGAATCTGGTTGGTTGATAGTGTTGTACAGTACGTTCATGGATATCTAACAAAATATGTGCTCCATGCATGGATATCCAACAAAACATGTGCTGCCGAGACATACTCCCTCTGTCCCAAAAACATGTAATTCTAGGTTTCTAGGTTTGTTCTAAGTCAAAATTTTCAAAGTTTGACTAGATTTATAGAAAAAAGTAATAACATCTATAGTACCAAATAGATATAATCTAAAAATATATTTCGTGGTGAATCTAATGATGTTTATTTGATACCATAAATAATTGTATATTTTTATATATATTTGGTTAAACCTAGATAAGTTTGACTTAGAACAAATCTAAAACGTCATGTTTTTTTAGGACGGAGGGTGTAAGAGTACAGTACGTTCAGTCTTAAGCAAGACGGCCTCCCTTGTCGCGGCCGTGTTGGTGGCGCTCTTCCTCCTGTGTTGCCGGTCCAGCAAGGTGGTCACCGTGAGGCCGTGGACGACCGGCCGGCCTCACCGGGCAGCTGCAGAAAGCGTTTGTGACAGGTGGTCCCATCAGTTCATCCCTTGCACCATGTTAACCAACAACCATTCACTTTGCAGTGCACATACAAGTTCTTGGAGATGCTTGACTGATGCCTGAATCTGCAGGTGTGCCATCGCTGAAGAGGTTGGAGCTTGAGCTCGCCTGCGAGGACTTCAGCAACGTCATTGGCTTCTTGTTGGATTACATGGTGTACAAGGGGACGCTGTCAAGCGGCGTGGAGATCGCGGTTGTGTCGACGACCAGGAACTCTGCCAAAGAATGGTGCGAAACGCAGTTCAGGAAGAAGGTAAGAAATGCTCTGTCTGTCTGAAACTGCCCAGTCTGCTCTGAAGATTCACCATAAAACTAACAAAATGAATTAAGGGACTACTGATAATGATTACTGTTTTACTTCAGATAACAAGCTTGTCGAGAGTGAACCACAAGAACTTTGTGAACCTGCTGGGCTACTACCAGGAAGAACAGCCCTTCACCAGGATGATGGTGTTCGAGTACGCTCCAAACGGCACGCTCTGAGAGCATCTCCACGGTAATGCCATGGAGTAGGAGGCTCTGTTTAGTTGAGGAAAGTTTCACAACTTTTCACTATTCATCTGTTACATCAAATGTTAAGACACTAATTAAGGGTATTAAACATGAATTAATGACAAAACTCATTCCATAACCCTGGGTAACTTCGCGAGACGAATCTAATGAGTCTAATTAGGTCCTGGACGCGGAACCACATGAAGAGGTCCTTGGCGTGGGGTATTGTGATCTGAGAGAGGCCTTCTGAGAGAGGCGACTCGCGGGCGATCCGCGGCGACAAATCCGGCGACGATCCCCCCGGCGGTCCCTTTCGGCAGTGATCTCGTGCGTCCTCACGCGGATCTCAGGGTGTGTGACGCTCGCGGCGGGGATTCCTCTGGGTACTCTCTGGGCGTCCTTCCCGTAGGAGAATGTCCTCATCGGCAGGGGAGCCGGATAAGGGCAAACGCCTGCAGGGGGAGGGTTCAGGAAGCAATTTCGGAGTGGATCAACGCCGGCGAGTCCCACAGGGGCGTGGGAGCCGAGTTTGGGGAAGGTTACCCCGGAGCGAGAGGCGCGGTTCGGAATTTCGACAAAAGGTAAACAATCTATGTCCCCTGAGAATTCATCATGGCCACCTCTATGTCGATTTCAGGAGACATTTCTTCCGAGATCAGCCCCTCCACCATCAGCGTGGGAGCGACGGATGGAGCGTGAAAAATTGGCAAAGGAACTGAGGAATCATTTGTTTGTGTCAACTCCCCGTGATGAGGAGGATCAATCTGTGGTGGATTTGGATCTCCTTGATCGTGCTTATGCTAGTTTAGAGCGGGCGATGGCGCAAATGCCTTCCGATGATCCAGCGTGCCGGTCAAGCAATTCCCATGGGCGGGGCACCAGAGCGCGTGGAGAGGGGCACGAGGAGCAAGACGACCAGGGAACATCGAGTGGGCCGACAGCTGTTCATGGGCCAACTCATGAGAGCATTCACGACCATTCCTTTCCTGGAGGCCCATGGGCCCTGAGTGGATATGGATCTCTCGGGAGAGCGCTTTACAAGGAATAGGGTTTCCAGCGCGTACTGCTGAAATCAAGCGTTTCAGCTGGACAGCGAGACGAGTTCGCAGACTCCCAGCGCCGCCACCTCTCCAGTCCTCCTTCGTGAGTGTTGTGCGCAGAGCGATGGCGAGGAGGGGGGATCCGCCGCCGCACAAGTCGTGGAAGCGCAGGCCTGGAGAAAAAGAGGACTGGATGGAGGAGGATGACCTTCTGGAGGTGGATCTTCGACAAAAGTTGCAGAGAGGGAGCAACAATAGATCGGGGGATGGAGAGAGACAAGGCTACTACAGAGAAGGTTATAGTGGCATGGGGGCAAGAGGGGAGCAACAGAGGAAGCAGGAGTATTGGAAGGAAGGCCAAGGAGGCCAGGGAGGCCGCGGATCGGGGAGATCCAACCAGGATGCCTATTGGGGACCAGGGAGAGGGGGAAGGGCCCCCCCAATCTCGGTTCCAGGAGAATCGTGGACAGGCTGACCGTGGAGGAGGACGTCCCCAGGATGATCATCGACGTCCTCAAGAGCCTCGGAAGGAGCCGTATGGCAGAGGTAATAAGCCCATTCACACTGAACAGAAATCCAATGCTTCTACCAAATGCTTTAGGTGCACGGAGATTGGCCATCATCAGTTAGAATGCACTAATGACCCAGTATGTTACAAGTGTAAGCAATCAGGGCATATGGCCGCTGAATGTGGGTCTGTTCATAAACCTAAGCTGCGGATGTATGGATTTGGTATTCCTGGCCAGGGCTTCTATTCGATTGAGCTTCCAGATGCCAAGAACAAAGGGGAAGAAGCAAAAGGATTAATCAGTGTCCTCAAGGGTGAGGGTACTGAGGAGAAGCTGGACAAAGAACTCAGGAACTTGATAATGGAAAGCTGGGACTTTCAGGTTAGACAGATTAGTCAGACAGAGTTTATTGCTATTTTCCCTAACCAAAGCTCGATAGACACCTTCTCTAGGTGCACAGGTCTTGAGTTAGCAATGTTTGGGTTGAGGCTCAAGATATCTAAAACTCAAATAGACCCTGAGGCCTCTTATGTGCTCAAATCCGTTTGGGTTAAAATCTATGGCATTCCAGATTTTGCAAGAGAAGAGGAGATAATCAAGGAGATAACCAGTTTGGTTGCTGAACCCATCAAGGTGGATGCGTTCAGCATTGCGAAAGATGAGCCAGTCAGGGTAAGAGCTAATTGTAGGGATCCCAGCATGCTTAGAGGAAGTATGGAGATCTTTTTCAATGGTATAGGATATGAGATCCGCTTCATCACTGAAGGTTGGAAAGGAAAGGGTAGTAGTACCAGTGGTCCTCCTGGCCCTGGGGGAAGTGATGACAAATTCCACAAAAAGAGGAAGGGTGGAGGAGGAGCGGAGGATGATACGAGCGGTTATAAGGATGAGTCCAAAAATAGTGGGGCAGATGCTATGGACCAAGAACCAAGTTAGGGAGACTCACAAGATGACTGCCTAGAGGAAAAACTGATTAGGGATGACTCGCCTTGCGACTCAAGAGAGGTCCAAGATGTCACCCCCTTAGCTGCCATCCACCCTACAGATAGTGCTATGGATATTGACCAACTCAAGGAGGCACATATTCAGACATTAGTCCAGGAGAGCAGGGAGGCTCTTCCTGTTGATACACAGAAAGCAACTCCGGAGGGCTTGCCTCATCATTCCCAGGAATATCCTGTGAATGAAGAGAGCAATATCCCTCGAGAAGAGGATGTGAGTCAGGAATCTGACATACTGTCTCAAGAGGTGACAAAGGAACAGGTGGAAATTCCTGAAGGAATGATTGTAGTGCGCAATCAGGAAGGGAAATATCTAATGAGAGCAGACATGTGGCCAACAAAAGGAGGCTGGACAACACAGGAAAAGGAACATGAAGACAATGGAGAAGGTGGAGGTACCCAAGAAGAGGACTTCATGGACTCCTTGTCATCACAGGAATTGGAGTCTCTAACAGAAGATGATGAATCCCAAGGGTGGGTGAAGTTGGTGCCGAAGCGCAAATCAAGAAGGACCACAAGGGGAAAGGTAGTTGTTGCTACAAGGGGTAGCACCAGGACGTCCAGGGATGGTATCTCTATTTTGGAGAAGGCTTCCAAAAGGGTGCAGGACAAAGATGATGCTTTAGGAGGTATGCTAAAAAATCCTTTTACTGTTCTTAATAGTACCCCGACCACGCATCTTTGTGATGTTATGCTAGATATAGGCGTAGCAGAGGATAACATTGACAATCAGGTTGAGGTGTTTAGGGTAGAGGAACTAGCTAGAGCTCACATTGCACAGGCTAACTACCAAGAGTATTTGAGGAAGAAGTGCAATGGTCCAGAACCACGAGAAGAGGACTTGCAGGATTATGAATTAGCTCCTATTACGAACTCTTGCAGGGGTGCAGAGTCGCAGAGCAAATCAAGCGAACCTGTGCTGGAGGGAATCCCTAAGAGAAGAGGGAGACCCCCGAAAAACAAAGCCAAATGAGGTGCTTGTTATGGAACATTAGGGGCCTGGGGAAGGCCTCTAGGAAGAGACAAATCAGGGAATATATCCATCATGAAAAAATTGATGTGATTGGTCTGCAGGAGACTATGAAAGAAAACATTGAGGGAAAAGATTTGCAGGAGTTAGCTGGGGAAGATTTTTCTTGGGCATGGATGCCTTCTTCAGGCAGGTCAGGGGGAATCCTCATGGGAGTTCGGATTGAAGCTTTTGAGATAGAAACAACTGAGGTTCTGTCGTGTTGTATACATACGACAATTCGAGGCAGAAGAACAAACTTCAGATGGGAGATGATTACAGTGTACGGTCCAGTGGATCATGACCTGGTGGATGGTTTCCTCCAGGAACTTAGTAATATCTGTGACAAGGCGTCACTTCCTATGTTAATGGGGGGGGGGAGATTTTAACCTGATTCGAAACATGGATGATAAGAGCTCTGACAACTATAATTTTGCCCTAATGAATAAATTCAACAACTTTATCGGTGACAACCAGCTGCGAGAGCTTTCCAAATCTGGACAAAGGTACACATGGACCAATAAATAGGAGCAGCCTATTATGGTTAACTTAGACAGGGTGCTGATGTCTAGCAGTTGGGAAGAGAAATTTCCGTTGTGTATGGCTTGGTGTCTGACCAGGGTTGGCTCAGACCATGCCCCTGTTATAATTGACTCTAGGGATAATGGGGTTGCCAGACAGTCATATTTCTTTTTTGAGAATCAATGGTCTTTACTGGACGGGTTTTGGCAAATAATTGCTAGCAAATGGGAGGAGGGTAAGAGCAAGAGACTGGAAGCTTGCTACTCTCTGGAGTGCTGGCATGGAAGCCTATGCAAATTGCGACAGTTCCTCAATGGTTGGAACCGTCAGCTAATCGGGGAGCAAAAAAAGACAAAGGACTGGGCTTTTAGAACAGTTGAAACACATTGATGAGGAAGCAGAGTGTGACACCCCTAGTGTCACTGTAGTAATTAAGAACCATAATAAACTTAATTAAATCAATAATGGCATGCATCATTTCATAATCATCCTGTTTGTGCACATGTGTGTGTATGAGTGACCAAAGGCAACTATTGTAGAGCAATATGATAAAAATAGTAAATAAGGATTCATGAGAAAGATTCCATTGTCTCTACCCAAGAAAGTGCTTGTTTGTTTCATGATGAACCCTTGGGTGCGAGACAAGACTTAGTTTTAGCAAAAAGTCAAATCAAAACCAACTTGAAAAGTGCAAATGCCGCTATGACAGTAAGTTGCGGTGCTGCTGGGAATGGTCACCGCAACAACGGGTACCATGTGTTTGTTATACCTGTTTTCAGGCCACCACAGGATGTTGCGGTGGTCGAACCTCTTCCATGACCACAACAGTCGGTCACCAGGTCAAAAATCTGAAAACCTCTCTAGATTGACAGACTGTTGCGGTGGTCTCTTCCATTTGCACCACCGCAACAATCCATAGTTACTTGTCTAGGTAGCATTGTCCACTAGGTAGCATTGTCCGAAGCACCAAAAGTTGCGGTCCGAACCCAAAGCCCTGACCGCAACAGTTGGTCGTCCTAAGGAATAGTAAAATTTGTCTCTGGATTGAAAGACTGTTGCGGTGCTACATGTGACGGACTGTTGCGGTGCTGAACACATACCACCACCGCAACAGTCGGTGGTTCTGGGGAATTAAGTTTGCAGTGCCTCCGGTCCATGACGGACTGTTGCGGTGCGGGATTTACCCCACCACCGCAACAGTCGGTCCCCCGCGACCAACTCCGGTATGGGCGCCTCCGGCGCCGGCATGGGCGTCCGCGTCGCCGTACGTCATCCTCACGACTCTTAGACACTTGTTCGCTTGTCCCCGTGCCATGTGTGTGGTCTAGGCCGCGGTGTCGCGCCACGTCCGAGCATGGAGGGCAGGTGAACCACTTTCGTCCTTCCCGTTCCCGAGCTCAGTGACTCCTCCACCGGGATCATCGTCTCCACCTCGCCATTTCGCGATTCCACCACGCCCTCTCCTTGCCCGAACCATCCCCGGCCCTTCCCCAGTTTTCCCTCGCCGGGAATCCAAGTTTTTCCGGCCGTCGTCGCCATGGCACCTCTTTGAGCAGGCGTGCGTGGACGGCCGGCTCTGCTCCTCCATTGCCCAAATTAAACCCTCCCCTAGTTTTCCCACGCGCTCGTGATCCTCTTCGGCCACTTCCCCCTTTTCCTTCGCCCTTCCCTGAGCTGGAACACCACCGCCGGTCTTCACTTGAGCCGAGCTCGGGCTCTGGATCGAAGAAGAAGAAGGCCATGGACCTCGGGGTAAGGAATCCAAAATATTAGGGGGTTTTTCTATAGAGTTCTAGGGCTTGTGTGCAACCGGTTGTTGGAGTGGTGCATTGCTTCATGCACATATGTATGCTAGAGAGTTTGTTTATTGCTTCATAAATCCTAAGTATGAGCTAAAAATGCAAATCACCTTTGATGGCTTTGCTAGGATTAGTGGAGTAGATTTGAGTACCTAATAGCCAAAGTTGATTCATGATTTAGGTGGATTTTAAATTAGTGAAGTTAAGGGAGTAGGAAAAGTAATCTTAAAAATTTTGCTGATCAACCATGCTTGCTGAATGTTTGGGTCCAGCCATAGGAACACTACTTATGGCTAGGAGTCACTTATAGGTGTTCTATCTAGATTGTGCAATAGTTAAGTCGACCATAAGAACTCTGGGTTGACCAGTCTGCCAGGCCGGTCAAACCGGTCTCAAAACTGGTCAGACCGGTTCCTGTGCGAGTTCACTTCTTAGTTATTTGTGCTCCATAAATGATTGACCCGTGATGTGAGTTGTTGTACATATTCTTGAAATTAATTGCGTATGCATTCATGCATCTCATGCATAAGTTTGCGACTCATGTAGATCACCCCATTGTTGACGGCGTGTACGAGATTGAGGTCGAGCCCGAGGGTGATTCCGTCGCTGCTGAAGTGAACTACTCTGCTGCGCAAGACCCGGACCAAAGTCCGGAAGGGCCCAAGGCCACTGTTGATCCAGAAGGCAAGCCACGGAGCATGACCCCTGTTAAACTAACACTCCTTGCTTATGCCTTATTTTTGTGCATTTAAGTTTTGAGGATTTGATTGAAACCCTAGTTGCATGATCCCTAGGTACCTAAGTCCTAATACTAGCATGGGTAGGTCATATAGAAGGCTAGGCTTAATTAGGACCGGTAGAAGTCGAGTGAATGCCTTGTCACTCGCGAGATATGGGTTTTTACTTTATACTGATTCATAAAGTTCGGCAAGCGGGGCTTGTGCGATTTTCATGATTGATTGAATGTCCCGCTTGCACAGAAAATGGTTGGCTAAGGCATTGATGGTGTGGCGATGTTGGTCAAGCTTTTGAAGGTACTAATCGTATGCCGAAAAATATGGTAAACTGGTAAACCTAGTACTTGATTCAAACTGACGTCTGACGGACATATCCACTCCATTGGGCGAGGGGTTGATGGCGAGTGTAGCAGTGGCCGCGGCACAGGTTTGCCCGGGGCACCTGGGGTCCGTTGGGGCGTGCACTCGGGTGGAGTGGTCCCCAATGGCAGATGGCAGGGAGGATGGGAAAGGTTGCCCCGTGAGGTCCTGGGTGTCTCTCACGGGTCGTGCGATTAGGTTGTCCTATGCATGGTTAAAAATCAACTCGAGTTGTCCGTCCTTCGCGGTTACATGAAGTTGCTTGATCTCTTTTCACACATCAGTGTGCTTGGGCCAAAAATGGGTAGAATTGTGATTGGATGAGAGATATTGATATCATGTTAATCAATTATTTTTCCACACTGATTGTTGTTGGATAGCTTGGCCAATCTAGTATTAATTAGTCTCAATTTAACTTGGCTAAAATATGGAAAATAGGGATCAACTTGTAGATGCTTTTGGCAAAACAAACCCCTCAGCCAGAAAGCCTTGCATGTCTAGAATTTAACCTTGTCGGGTAAGTCTTGCTGAGTATTAGTATACTCAGCCTTGCTTGTGTCTTAATTTTTTTTTCAGATATGGGTGATGGTTATGATCCTGTTGCTGCTCTGACATAGCCCTGTGTGCTTCCTGATGGTTGGACAGTGGAGCGGGTGCCGTCTGAGTCCGATTCAGGCCGCGGTGATTAGATGCTATGTGAGGGCTCCGCATAATGTCTTTTGTTTCGACGTTTAGACTTCCGCTGTATTATAACTCTGGTTTGTAATAATTAAAAACATATGCACTGCTTTGTATAATTATCCATGTGAACCTTGTAATGTAAAATTTGTGATGAACTGCCTGAGCCCATCTTCGAGTGGGACTGCTGCTATTTCGTTTCGGTCGAGAGAAATGGTGGTTTAATCGGGAAGGTATCCGACGGATTGCACGATTAGCTCGGTTTAAGGGCGTGGAGTACTGCTGTGATAGTGGTCCCTTGCATTTAAACCGGATTAATTGGGGCGGTCTGCCACACAGAGCGGAGGGAGCTCTCAGCTCAGGAATGGAAACAGAGATATGCTATTGAGCAAGAACTTGAGGAGCTATACAAACAGGAGGAGATATTTTGGAAACAAAGAGTGGGGTGCACCTGGATTTTGAAAGGGGATTCAAATTCTAGATTTTTCCACCTTTATGCAAATGGAAGGAGAAGAAAGAGCACCATCATCTCCCTGGAAACTGATGAAGGATTAGTGTCTACCCAGGAGGCTATTTCTAAGCATATTGTTTCCTTCTATAAAAGCCTCTTTGGGTCACAACCTCCAAGGTTAATACACTTAGCTGAGAACTTCTGGGAAGGAAGGCAGCAAATATCAGACCTGACCAAGCAGGAGCTAATTAGGCCTTTTGATGAACAGGAAGTCAAGATGGCACTTATGGAAATGAAGTCAGAGTCTGCTCCGGGTCCAAATGGGTTTGGTGTGGAGTTCTTCAAAAAGAGTTGGCATATAATCAAGGGGGATTATATGAAACTCTTTGCTGACCTGTATAACAATTCACTGGACATTAGGAGGATAAACTATGGTGTCATTACTCTGGTTCCAAAGGTTAAAGGAGCGACTAACATTCGCCAATATCGGCCAATCTGCCTTTTAAATGTAGATTACAAAGGAATAACCAAGGTGCTGAACAACAGACTGAGTCCAATAGCTAGGGAGGTTATTGGAGGTAACCAGACTGGCTTCATAAAGGGCAGGAATATCCTTGAAGGGGTTGTAATTCTTCACGAAACAATTCATGAGCTGAAAAAGTCGAGGAAACAAGGTGTTATCCTAAAAATTGACTTTGAAAAAGCATATGATAAGGTGAGATGGGATTTTCTTGAAGAAGTGCTAAAAGGGAAAGGGTTCCCTGATACCTGGAGTAAATGGGTGATGAGTACTGTAAAGGGAGGAAGAGTGTGTGTTAATGTCAATGGGCAAAGGAGCTCATACTTCAACACATATCAAGGTCTTCGACAGGGGGACCCTCTCTCTCCCCTGCTCTTCAATTTAGTGGCAAACGCACTAAGCGTGATGCTGGATAAAGCTGTGGAAAAAGGACATATCAAGGGGGTTATGTCCGAGTTTATTCAGGGAGGCATTTCACATATTCAATATGCGGATGACACGGTCGTTATGGTGTATGGGTCAGACACATCTCTGATTAACTTGAAACTAATCCTCTACTGCTTTGAGTGGCTGTCTAGCCTGAAAATCAGCTACCACAAGAGCGAGATCTTCGTGTTTGGAATGGACCAAGAAGCGAAAGAACGAGTGGCAAATATTTTAAACTGCAACTTGGGCACCCTTCCAATTGTATGCTTGGGCATTCCGATCTCGGATTCTAATTTAGGCAAGGTAGCCTTTAGTTGTATCCCTCAGAAAATGCGGAAAAGGCTGGATCCTTGGAAAGGGAAGCTTATGTCGTCTGGAGGAAAACTGATTTTGACTAATTCATGCCTTAGTAGCTTACCTTTATATATGATGGGATTTTATCTGCTCCCCAAGGGATCACATAGTGAGATGGATTCGATTAGATCAAATTTCTTCTGGAAAGGGACCAGCAACTGCTTCAAATATCATATGGCAAAATGGGAGAATATGAGCCGACCAAAGGACCAGGGGGTTTAGGCACTGTCAACACCAGATTGATGAATGAGAGTCTTCTTGTCAAATGGATCTGGAAAATAACTCAAGGCTCTGAGGAGGTATGGTACAGATTGCTGAAAGCCTAGTACAGCCAGATGGAAACTTCTTTAAATCCAAATCAAAAGGGACTTCCTAATTTTGGCAAGCTTTGCATAAAGTTAAGCACCATTTCAAATGGGGAGCAATTCATAGTATTGGTAATGGAGAGAGGATCATGTTCTGGGAGGATGTGTGGGTAGGCAACACACCTTTAAAGATCCAATTCCCTAGCCTATACCGCATCTGTGATAACCCAGTGATTTCTGTAGCAGAGGCCTGGGCACAAGGAGATTGGTATATTACTTTTAGGAGGAGCCTGAATCAGGATGAATACCTGCTCTGGGAGGAGCTTTTGTGTACCTTGCAGGACCAGCATATCTCAGCTGAAACTCCAGACAAGGTTGCCTGGGCATTAGAAAAATCAATGAGCTTCACCACTAAATCGATGTATAGATTTTTAACTGACAGGGGCGTCAGGAGCAGGGCTGCAGCTTGCATTTGGGAATGCAAAGCTCCCTTGAAGGTGAGAGTCTTCCTTTGGCAATTGTACCATGGCAAGCTCCAAGCTGCTGTTACCCTCAGGAGACGAGGCTGGCAAGGAAGTGAGCTATGCTGCTTATGTGGGGAGAAAGAAACTATTGATCATATCTTTTTTAATTGCTCTTTAGCAAGATTTGCTTGGTGCTGTCTTCGGGACATCTTTAAGTGGAACGGGTTCCCAGTCTCGCGAGCCGACTTCTGGGGAAGCTGGCTGCCCAATAAGCTAGGTGGATCACAACAATTCACCATGTTTTTGTTTGCAGGAATGATGTGGACCATCTGGAAGACACGTAACAAAATGGTGATAAAGAGATCTTTTCCTAGTCGTCCAATTGATGTGATGTACAATGGTGTTTCATTCTTGCAGAAATGGAAGCCCTTTTTTTTTTGAACCGGGGAGCAGTGTCCCCATTCCCACTCACTGAGTCAGTGAGCGGAAATACGTGGGCACGGGTTCTCGAACCCGGGTGGCCGAGCTCCCTGTGGGAGTCACTGACCAAGTGAGCTACCGCTCACTCTCAGAAATGGAAGCCCTTACTCAAGAAGATTCACCAGGAGAAGCTGGAGGGCGCTCTAAAGAAGATCATGGAGTGGTTGGAGGGGTTCTAGCCTAGTGGTCTTGATTTACTAGGGGGTGTTTAGTTCCTCCTCCATTTTGCAAAATGCACGTTTTCCAATGCACTTTTTCCTTTCTGTGCACGAGGCCCGATGTGCACCTATTTTGCAAAATGGTTCCATTTTGCAAAATGGAGGGGGAACTAAACGCCCCCTAGATATTGTCGAGCTGTGAGGCTTAGCCTTTTAATTTGTCCTCTGTCTACTGTAATGAAAGCTGGAATCCCCAGCCTGTATGTTTGAACCCCTTATTGCTTTCAATATAAGCTGAGTGAATCTCCTTTCAAAAAAAAAATGAGTCTAATTAGGTCATGATTAGACAACGTCGTGCTACAGTAAACAATATCTAATGACAAATTAATTAGACTTAATAGATTTGTCTCGCGATTTCTCATCCATTCATGCAATTAGTTTTATAATTAGATCATATTTAGTTCTTCTAATCTTCGATTTAAAATTGCTACAGCAAATTTCACGAAGTTTGTCACCGAACTAAACATGCCCTCGCTGCAGAAGAACTGTAAAAAATTCAGAATCATACAACAGTAAACTTTCACAGTACAAATGTCTGACGAGGATGTGTCTGCACTGCTGCAGTGAGAGAGGACGGGCACCTGGACTGGCCGACGCGCCTGCGCGTGGCCGTCGGCGTGGCCTCCTGCCTGGAGCACATGCACCAGCTGAACCCGCCGGAGGTCCTGCGGCGGCTGGACACGTCGACCATCTGCCTGACCGACGACTTCGCCGCCAAGATCTCCGACGTCTTCTACGACGAGCCCCGGGAGGAGGAGGAGGAGGCGGGCCTGTCCCTGTCCGTGTCGCCGGCGCTGGCGACAGGGAGGGCGTGGTGTACAGCTACGGGATGGTGCTGCTGGAGACCATGGCCGGGCGGTTCACGGCGTCGGGGGGCGGCCTGCTGGAGGGCTGGGCGGCGGGGTACCTGCGAGGGGAGCCGGCAGCTCAGGGACGTGATGGACCCGGCGCTGCGGAGGTCCTTCCACGCCGCCACCGTGGACCGGCTGGACGGCGTCATCAGGGGCTGCACCGACCGCGAGCCCAGGCGGCGGCTCACGATGCCGGAGGTCGCCACAGGCGGCTCAGGGAGATCACCGCCATGCCGCCCGACGCCGCCACCCCCAAGGTGTCGCCGCAGTGGTGGGCGGAGCTGGAGGTCATCTCTCCACCGAAAACTGAACCCAAGACGGGCCTGGGCAAGGATTTCAATCCTCAAATTCTCAGAACAATCCCCCCTCGTTCAAAGAGCTGTTCAGTAGATAATATACAGTTTTCGCATTTTGGTTTTTGTTCAGTAGATAATATTCAGTTTGAATTCACTGAAGTTTGCGTCCATCTGTACATATGAACAAGAGAAACTGCAGCGTGCAGTGTGTGGCCAGACTCAAAAAGCAGAGGTTGTATTAAGTTGAAATAAAAAAAAAGGTCTTGCATAGTAACGTTACAGGTTTTTGCATTGTCACAAGGGGCCTATATTCAGAACAAATTTCGTAAAACAAAATTCTGGTGTGACACCTACCTAGTTTAAACCAGGAACAAACAACAAAATTATGCATAACCCACACTTATGCTGCTCTGTAGCAAAGCATGCCCAGCAGATCAAATCTTAGGAAAATGTATCTAGCTGCGTGTCTGCCGTCGCCGTGCAATGCTGATCACCAGCAGATACATTCTCTCAGTTTGATCTGCTGAACAGAGAGGAAGCGATCCCAGCAGCATTGAATAATAGCAACAGAAAGACAAATGAACCAAGTTTTGCTGTTCAAGACATCGACAGACAGAATCCACCCAGTATAATGTGAAGCACAGAGGCTTGACAGACCCAGCAACAACGCACAAATGCCTACGACAAGGATCCTAAGAGTGACGCTACATATATATTGGTACCCTTTTGTTCACCTGTGGCAAATGGACTTGGCACAGCCACAAAGAAATCTCTCATGACAAACAAAATAAACCATCTCGCATTAAGAGACCACTGCTTGGTTTATCATCCCCTGGGCCCAAGAAGCAGTATCTCGAACTTCATCGTCCAAGTCGAGGCACTCATTCAAGAACTCAACATGGAAGAGGTGGGTCCGAAACAGATCCTTTGAGCTTGCACCAAGTGTGTCCGCAAGATCTCCGACGACAGCAACTGCAGCCTTCGTGACACTGTCATCCCTGATGGCAAATATATACATACAAGGTGTGAGGAACAAGTAACAAACAACATAACAGAAATGGCAGTGTAAACGAATCACACCTGCTCTTATCTCTGAAGACAGCTTCAGTGAACTGCAGTAGATGGGTTGCATATGGGATCATCAACTGAGCTTTTGGGCCCTTGATACCCTGGAGTATGCCAGAGTATGCCTCAAAAATGCCGCGTCTAAGCTGGTTGCCATAATCAACCATATCATCATCACTCTGATCAAGAGTACCAAGAAGTTCTGCAGCTCCCTGAAGCATTGGCATAGCATATGGTAGGTATTTCTCAAAATTCTCACCAATAGCAAGAGCTATGTCTCCAAAGCATGAGAAAATCGGAGGCTTCACAGATCGATTGAGCATAGAGTTTGATAAGTCCTTGAGAAGAACAGTCATAATTCGGTCACAGAAAGGCAGAATTCTATCCTCCAAGGCACGGCAAATATCACCCACTACCCCAACAGAGATGGAGCACACTTGGTACTCTTCGTAATTCTGCAAGCCAGCTTCCAGGTATGTGAAAAAGTTAGGCATGTATTTAACAAAATCCGGACCAGTAGCATATGCAAGAGCACCAATTGCAAGCATTGCTTCTTCATGCACAGTAGAACTGTGGCAGGCAAAAACACGCAGAAACAGAATCATCAGCTGATCAGCGAACTGTGCAATTATGGACTTTGCATCTGTGTTGCTAAGTTTCTGGATGATGACCTGCAGTACACCACACAGCAAAGCCTGCAGATCGCTTTGCTTCTCTTTGTCACCAGAAGAAAGTATACTGAGGTCAAATGTAAGGTTTAATCTTCTCATGATCTCCTGCAATAACTGGCCAATAATGCCTGAAGTTTCAGGAATGTTGCTGACTCTCACAATCTCATTCAGTGCTTCATAAGCAGAAGCCCGAAGTCTGAAATGGGTGGTATCAGCACGATCCGCAGCAGAAAGAAGAGCAGCAATGATGTTAGGTACATAAGGTGTTAGCACAGAGGACATGGACTCTGCATCTTCATAACCTTGGGCCAGAAAATAAATAGCCCCACAGACTTTCTCAGCCACATTTGGAACATCTTTACTACTCTCAAGCAACACAGCCACAATACGAGGAAGGTTTGAATTATTTATGATTGGGTTTGCACCAGCTGGAGAATGCAAGAGCTCAAATACCCTCCCAAGAGTCCAAGCAGTAGTATCTTTTACCTGGCTGTTTGAATCATTCATTGTGTTGAGCAAGAAATCAAGACCAGCCTGGACCAGCGGAGAAAGTTTTTCAACAGAAGGGCCTTCAAGGATAGAACCAAATGCAAAGGTAGCTGCGTCACGACAATGCCAATCAGGCTTTGTGATGTTTGCCTCAACAAACGGCATCACAAGAGGGACAATTGCATCACCCACAGTTCTAGCAATGAGTCCAAGGCACGTTCCACCACTCATAGAAATGTTCCATACATTATCATCTTGATCTTGATCCTCCTCTTGCTTCAATAGAGTCTCTAGCAGCATCGGAACAAGTGAAGGGAGGGCCTTTTCAATAAAGCGAAAATGTGCAGAAGAGTTGCCATCATCAGATCCCTCATATTCATCTTGCAGTGCAATCTCTTCATCACAAATAGCGCTCCAGAACTCAACAGCTTGGAGTGCAACCGGTTCCTCATCTCCTTTCACTGCATTGGCTGTCAGGTTGAATATGTTTTGCATCCAAGTATGTAAGTGCGAATAGTATGTGGATGCAATTGCAACAAGGCATTCAAATGCCGCCTGTCTGATCTCCACCTCTTTGGACACAGCAGTATCGCAAACCATCTTCATTATATAATTCCTCTCCATTTCATTTGCAAAGTTACTCTCCGCAAAATCAAGAGCATTATAAAGGGCTTTGACTGCTGCAAGACGGACTTCAGGGCTGAGCTCTGTCTGGTTCATTCCCTGGACCACAGCAGTCAGAACAGCATTCACTTGATCCTGCTCCAAGTGCTGCGGAGAAATCTCCTCACATACATATCCCAATGCTTCTAGTGTTGATTGCTTCAAAGGAGCAGATGCACCCGGCGACGTCATGTTCCCCAGTAATTTGGCAATGAGGTCTTGCCATTCTCGACGTGGTATCTCAATTGATGCAACCTTGGCAATGACTTGTGATGAGGTATGCCTTGCATCATGCACCAAAGATCCTAGTGTTACCAGCAATGACTCCTTGATCCTCGATTTGATAGATGGATCCACACTAACCCACTGCTGAGTCAGTAGCTCCTTTTTTGTAGAATCTTTTGCATCCAAAGAATTCTTAAGGATAATGCCAGCAAGCCTTCTGGACTCTGGGGGCTTTTCATCATTCGAGAGCTCTACTGATAAGGAGAGAAGGAAGTTAGGAAGATCCTGCTCCTGGAACTGCGTGAGGTTGCTCTCTGCAACTGTTCGAAGGTTAGCATCCGGAGATTGAGCAGCTAACAGAATCTGAGTGATATCCATGGCTGTAGAAAATGCACTATCCTACATCAGAAGAAACAGATTTTGTCAGTCAGCAAGGAATCACAGAAAATCAGCAAAATCAAGCTGTAGCAAATGCACTATCCTACATCAGAAGAAACAGATTTTGTCAGTCAGCATTCAGCAAGGAATCACAGAAAATCAGCAAACAACAAGGGTCCATGTCACTGAGACAGTTAAATCAGCTTAGAGCTTTTGCATTCAAAATAATATTGCTCACACCACAGATATTAGCCAAACAAGTCATTTAACAAAGGCACTGTATGATTGAGAGATCAAATTTTTAAGCACTATTAAAGCCCATAATGTAAGATAATCAAACATATTCTTATCAGCAATACAAGATATCAGTACATTTAAACAATCGACAATGCATCTTAGCAACCAGAAAATACTAAAGCATGGTAAACATGCTCCAAACAGCTAGATAATTATGTTACAACTCCACTAACATGACCAAAAACATGAACAGAAGGTGATTAATGCCACAAACATTTTCGAACCTATTAATAGAACAGAAACACTGGAGCATCATTGCCTATGGATGATGAAGAGATAACATAGAACAATGTTCATGATACAGTTGCACATTACCCAGGCAAAAAATATTAGGGAAAAGCAACAGTCTAAAATATTGTATGCCCGAATAAAAAGAGCCATGTCGAACCGAACTACGTGACAATGAAGAAATGACAAAAGAAATATATTATAGGGTGAATATATCACTACCCTAACAGGGTCATCATCCAATGCAAATTAATTTATCTGTCAACAGAGAACAAAGATATATCGATCAACCGAGAACAAAGAAACACATCTACACTACATTGTATGGATACACTGATCCACCTAACTTACAACATGTGAGACCAACTAAAGGCTGGTAGGGGATAGAGATGGCAACGGGGAATTCCCCGTCGGGGAGTGACTCCGCATCCCCGTCCCCGCGGGGAGAAGAATTCCCCGTCCCCGTCAATGTTCGCAGGGGGCAGTTTCTTCCCATCCCCGTCCCCGCGCGGGGATTCAATCCCCGCGGGGTCCCCGTCCCCGTGAGCACGCATCAAGAAAGGGGCAAAACGAATCCATGGAACAAACACAGACATCAATTGAACAAGCAAAAAATCTCACTTTACATTGATTGCCATGAAAGATGAAACGTAGCCAGTTCTCATCTTGTAAAATCAAAGAAGAAGTAGAGACAGATTGTACAAAGAAAAAGAAAGAAGTAAAGAAAAGATCCATGAGGCGAATGGGAACTAATCTCTAGAGCTTATCATCTTGACCACGTGCACCTTCAACCCACTCACCGGCTGCTAGCTTGTTGCCTCTCGATCTGTAGCTTGCTTCGTTATCTCACGCGGCAACGACGCCACGCGGGCGTGGGATGCTGGCCGTGGTGCAGGCAGGCCGTAGGCTCGTGGCGCGAGCGCGAGGTCGCCGTCGCCCTGGCCCCCACCTCCTCACCTGTGCCGCGGGCAAGCAGCGAGAACAGCTTGCGGCGGCGTGACTTCGGGGGAGAAAAAATAGCGACAAGAGGAACTAGGGTTAGCCTTCAGCTTATATAGCATTGGGCCTTTGAGTGGGCCGGGGCCGGAGCCGGACTTCTCTCTATTCGGGGATGCGGGGAAACGGCGGGAAACCTATCTGGTTTCGGAAGTCAGATAGCTTTCGCATGGATGTCCATCTGATTTTTTCTCCTGTCGTTGGATTCGCTTCTTCTAACTCTCGCTCTCCTTCATCGGCTCGCGCTGCGCCATGCTAGCTTGCCCGCGCCCGGAGGGGGGGCGCGGCCGGCGACTCACCGCTGGCCGTGGAGGTGGTGGAGGTCCAGACATAGAAGATGAGGGGGCCGGGAGGGGGGTGCGCCAAACGACTGGCAGCGGCGATGATTGGGTGGACGGTGGAGGGCGCAGTGGACTAATTTGCACCTACCTACCAAGTTGTCGAATAGTGAATGTATATTTAAATTAACTACACCGAGCTATTTGATTAATATATTATCTAATTCTTATTATCTAATTCTTATTACGCTTGCATATGTGATCATGTCCTAATGAAGTGTGTTGCGTCTTATGGAGATGACCTGTGGTGCTAGTCCTGCTGCACTGTAGCATTCAATGATTCAATGCATTATATAGGCCAACTTTGAGGTGATTCCTTGTAAAGCTATGGAGATTCATACTCAAGCTACCAGAGATATGCAAAGCGAGCGTGAATGAGATTCCCCGGCCGCTACGCCCTTTACTTTCAGAGTGATGCTTTGCTTATCGTATTTGTCCCTAAAAGGTTACTAGACCTGGGGAATCTGGTGACATGGAGATAATGGAGGCTGGAGCTCCACGAGGTTTGCTCCGGCTGACCGTCCTTTTATTTGCTTCATTACTGAATGTATTTCCCTCGGGCAATTTTTCATATAATTGAACCATCGATCTGTGTGTGTCTACACGTGATAGTAATATATACTAGCTTTATGCAATGTCTAGCGTTTATGCCGTACTATATTTTTCTACTTGTGCAACCTACTTGTCTTAGGCCTTGTTTAGTTTGGAAAATAGAAACTTGCCGAATCGTAAAAATGAAATGTCGGAAGGGGTATTTGGATACTAATAAAAAAATAATTACACAACTCACTTGGAAATTAAATTTTGAGTCTATTAAATCTAATTAATCCATCATTAGAGATTGTTTACTGTAGCACGACGTTGTGTAATCATGACCTAATTAGACTCAATAGATTCGTCTCACGAATTTACTCGGGGATTATGGAATAGGTTTTGTCATTAATCAATATTTAATACCTCTAATTAGTATCTTAACATTCGATGTGATGGGTGAATAGCGAAAACTTGCCGGAAACTTGCCAATCTAAACAGGCCTTAGGTTTTTTTTTTAATTTCAACTCAATAAAGAAGGGCACTACTTGTGCAAGTTATTTGTCTTAGTTTCTTTGTAATTCCAACTCAATAAAGAGGGGCCGCTGTGGGTGGTGGGCTGGTGGCGCTGAGCGTGGGGAGAGGCTGACGGATGTCGGTTGCTGCTGAACACAATGGTCAATGGAGAGGACACCCGCGGAGTAGCTAACCCCAAGAATGGCAGAGCAGGGGCAACATATGTGGTACCTTTGTATGGTTGTGCACCTACGACGTTGGCAATGTACTAGTGCATTTTGATGTGTTGGCTGCATGTTCTTTGGGCGCAAGTGTGCCATATCTTGATTGATAGTGGTGCTGCCTTACCACCACAATCTTTGTGGGATTATTTATTCTAACGAAGGATATATGAAGCCGGAACTATTCCATAAAAGGTTTGCGGACTTGCGATCGAGCGTGAACTTCGTTAATCGCTATTCAGGGGAAGGGAATACATAGGTGTTGGGCGCGTGGAGCACATGCATGTGTTTCAGAGGTGAAAAAAGAGAGGTCAAGGAGCATAAGAGCCGGCTGCTTTTCTCCCATGTCCAATTGCATCAGATGCTTCACTGCACCGTCACCGTCCGGCGCTGAAAAACAGGCCCGAGCAGCGCAGCAGGTGTATGGATATCCAACAAAACAAGAGGATTTGACGAATCCGGTTGATACTGCTGTGCTGTTGAGATATGAGTACAAGTACGTCTGAGTCGTGAGGCCAAACAGCCAAACACCGCTCCACTCCGCTGTACTGCACGACCGCGACAGTATAGCTCCGGGTTTCTTCCTTTCGACAGCTTGAGATCGTTCCAGCTTCGCCGAGAGAATTACGACGCCGGCCGGCCCTGCACAACCGTGTCAAGCTCGCTCAGGCACAACTAGTACCTGGTTTAAAGGTTCGCGGAGTTGCGGTTGCCGGTCGTGTGGATGTTTTTTTTTTTAAGACAAAACACCCTTTATTACTCAGAATAGGTGTTACAAACGCCATCGGGCGCTGACAGGAACCAGACATGTCTACCAACATTAGAATGAATACAACTACGAGCTAAGTTATGTGCGTCAACATTCGACGCTCTTCCTTCATGGACAAACTCACACATGCTAAAATTTTCCATTCTTGCTTTAATCTCCTTAGTGATGTGTCCATACAAACCCAGCCCTTCACCTCGGATGCTTCCGATTACATTTGAGCTGTCGCATGCGACCCTGAATTCTGATAGAAGTAAGTCAGCTGCCAAGGCCAAAGCTTCCCGGCAGGCTATCGCCTCCATGGTTTCAGGGTCAGTCATACCATCCATCACCAGTGCCGATGCTCCCAGAAACTGGCCGGAGCCATCACGCGCCACTGCCGCTGCCGAAGCGATCCTCGTGTTCTTGGAAAGGGCGGCATCCACATTTATCTTCATTAAACCTGCCGGGGGTGGAATCCATCGGGCTGGACAGCCACGCCCATCCTTCTTCTCTTCCTTCGGAAGCTGTAAACCTTGGAGCTCGGACACATACTTAGCTATGAAACTATGAGTTGACAACGAACTCTGAAAAATCTCTTCATGTATCGCTTTCCTCCGGGCGTGCCATATAGCCCACAGTGTTACTGTTACCCGAACAACAACCTGGTGGTCAAGAGGCTTCAGGAGCGCTAGCAGCCATCCCTTTGCATCTTGTTCTCGTACTTCATCCATATGTTCAGTAATACTCTCGTCCTCCAGAGCCCATACACTTCTGGCCATATTACACTCGAGGAGTGAATGTCTCCACGAGTCAGTTTCTCCACAGATGAAGCACACAGCATTGTCTGCCATGTGCCTGTAATGAAGTAAATCCTTCGATGGTAAAGTGCTTCTAGCCAGTCGCCACAAGAAAATTTTCACCTTAGACGGGATTTTGATACCCCAAAGCAAACTCCATTTCTGTTCTTCAGCTTTAAGGTTCGAACGCCCCGGGTAATCAAGCCTATACTTATTCAGTGCAAGCATCTTGTAAGCTGACCGGACTGAAAAGATTCCGCTCTCCTCATAATGCCATGCCCAGAAGTCATCTTGACGTCTGGTACTGAGTGGAATATTAATGATTGTCTCCATATCATTTGGAGTAAAAAACTGTTGCAGTTTCTGACGATCCCAGGTTGCAGTAGAAGAGTCGATGAGTTCGCTCACTAATTCTGGGGCGTTTGTTGCACTACTCTTGATCGGTCTTCTCAGTCCCGACGTTGGCAACCAGTCCATGTACCATATCATTGTTTTTTCTCCTGTGCCAATACGTCTGATTAGGCCTTGTTGCAAAACCTCACGCCCCTCAAGTAACGCACGCCAAATGCGCGACGGCCGAGAACCCAAATTCGCCTCCAGGAAAGTCGAGTCTGGGAAGTAAACAGCCTTTAGCACCCGGGCGCTCAAGGTTGCCTCGTCCTGTAGAATTCTCCAAGCCGATTTTGCCAGTAGCGCCAAGTTGAACATCTCCAAATCTCGAAAACCCAATCTACCAAGATACTTAGGTTGGATAATATCATCCCACGCAACCCAACAGGTCTTGCGTTTTTCATCTTTACTGCCCCACCAAAAGTCCCGCATAAGGCCAGTAATATGATGGCACAGACCTTTTTGGGAGTTTGAAGCACGACATCGAGAAGGTGGGTATGGCTTGAGCAACCGATTTGATAAGGACTTCTTTGCCACCTGCCGATAAGCATTGCTCCATCCACCCTTGTATCTTGTTCTACACACGATCCTTTAAATATTTGAAAGCACCATTAGTAGTATTACCCACATCTGACGGCATACCAAGGTACTTCTCGTTCAAGGTCTCGTTATGGACATCAAGAATTTCCTTTATCTCCTCTCTCACATTCTGCCGACACCCTTTCGCAAAATGTATAGAGGACTTCTCCATATTTATCTGCTACCTCGATGCTTGGCAATAGATTTGAAGCACATTCTTAACTTCATGAGCATTCTCCCTATTTGCCTTGAAAAACAGCAGGCTG
Source organism: Alloteropsis semialata (assembly GCA_004135705.1). Taxonomy (NCBI): domain Eukaryota; kingdom Viridiplantae; phylum Streptophyta; class Magnoliopsida; order Poales; family Poaceae; genus Alloteropsis; species Alloteropsis semialata. Next base: position 66,029,872 of record CM014270.1, on the reverse strand, counting down.
TCATCTGCAAAGAGTAGGTGATTGACCATCGGGGCCGATGGCGCCACCATAATACCATTGAGTGCAGACGACTGATTTCTGGATTTTAGCAGGCACGAAAGGCCCTCTGCTGCTAACAAAAAGATAGGGGGAGATGGGATCTCCCTGACGAATACCCCTTGAAGGCTGAAATTGCTCCAAACGTTCACCATTAAACAAAACTGAGAAAGACATAGAAGTAACAAGTCTCATTACCGTGTTAACCCAATTTTGGTGGAAACCAATCCGAAGCATGATGGCACTCAAGTATGCCCACTCGACTTGGTTGTATGCTTTTTTCATGTCTAGCTTGAGTGCACAGCATCTCAATTCCCGAGCCTGCTTCTTCTTCATAAAGTGTAAACACTCATATGCCGTGATGATGTTATCGGTGATCAGCCGGCCAGGAACAAAGGCCGACTGCTCCTCCGAGATGATTTTTGGCAGCACTATCTTTAATCTATTTGCAACCACCTTCGATACGATCTTATAGATGACATTACATAAGCTGATCGGTCGAAATTGGCCCAACTCTTCCGGACTAGCAACCTTCGGTATCAATACTATAAACGTGTCGTTGATCACCGCAGGGCTATCTTTCCCTTTCAACACCCTCAATACAGTTGAGGTCACATCCGTGCCACATAAGTCCCATTTCCGTTGAAAAAAGTGAGCCGGAAAGCCATCCGGCCCCGGCGCTTTGGTGGGAAACATCTGGAATAAAGCATCTTTCACCTCTTGACCTGAAAATGGTGCTAGCAAATTTTCATTCATCGCTGGCGTGACTTTGACCGGAACAGTCCCCAAAACCGCCTCCATGTCCTGCACTCCTTCCGACTGATACAAGGCTTTGTAGAACTCATTAGTCATCGTCCCCAGTTCTGCAATGTTCTCAGTAAGCTGACCATCCGGCTTGCGAAGTTTAGAGATTTTATTTCGCCGCCGTCTTCTACTCGCGCGCAAATGAAAGAAATGCGTGTTTCTATCTCCCGCTGTGAGCCATTCGATTCTGGATCGTTGGCGTCACATAAGCTCCTCTCGGTAATTCAACTCCCTGATGCGCTCTATGATCTTTAGTTCAGCGTGCGACGGCCCAGTCCGATGGGGAGCAGCCTGCATAGACTCGAGCTCACTATTTAGCCGTCGTAGCTCCCGCTTGACATTGCCAAAGGTCAATCTCTCCCATCGACTCAGCCTAGTGCCCACAGACTTAAGTTTTGCATGCAATTCATCAATGCTCGTAGCCTCCCCATCCTTTTGCCATGCCTCTGCTAGGGTGCTAGAGAAATCGTTGTGGGTCTCCCACATCACCTCGTACCGAAAACATTTCCTCTTTGGTTGCGGCGGGTCCCTCCTCGACCAATTGAGCATGATGGGGCAATGGTCAGACGCCGCGGCAGTCAGGTGATGTACCGACGCCGAAGGGAAGCGCCCAGACCAGTCACCAGTCGCCAAGGCCCGATCCAGCCTCACCTTGCAATATGTGCCTCCAGCCACCTTTTTCTCATATGTCCACTCCTTCCCCTCGAAACCGAGGTCAATTAGACCACACACATCTACTGCATCTCGAAAGCCCGCAATTTGTGCGTAACTTCTCTCTTGAACTCCGATATGCTCATGCCGATGGAGCACTTCATTGAAGTCCCCAATACATACCCAAGGAAGAGGAGACGAGGACTTAATGAATTTCATGACGTCCCACGTCTTATGCCTCTCACTTGTCTGAGCTTCCCCGTAAACACATGTTAGTCTCCATGGATCATCATGTCCTTCTCTAACAATCACATCAATGTGGTACTGTGAATACGGTAAGATCGTAATCTCTGTATTGTTGTTCCAGAAGATACCTAGGCCGCCACTACGACCCTGACTACTAACAGCAAATGATTTATCAAAACCCAGGGTATTTTTCAGACCCTCCACCCTATCCTTATGAACTTGGGTCTCCAACACACATAGGACTGATGGGGCAACTCTCTTCGCTAGATCGCGAAGCTCCTTAACTGTCGCGGCTTTGCCAAGTCCGCGACAGTTCCAACTCAAGCAACTCATTGTTCCGGGCGGCCCTCCATCCCGGAGCCCGCCAGAATATGAATTTTTTCCTCCTTTGTCAAAACATCAACTGAATCTACTACCTTCTTTTGCCGCTTTAACCTCTTCCCCCGGCAGCATACAAGTGAAAGGGATTTTGTCATCTCTGTCTCTGTGGATTCCTCCTTTACAAAATTTCTTTTTCTCTCTGTCTTTCTATCATTTCCAAAGCGAGATATGCGCTTAAATTTGCGCAATGTCTTAGCATTCTCTTTCCCAAGTTGCTTCTGATCTCCTCTTTCTAAGGCACTATGAGAATTTACCCCATCCACTACTTTATTTTGCTCTTTATTATCCTCCTTGTTCATCTCATTTCTCTTAACCTCCCCTTTTCTATCTTGTTTTTCATCCTCCTTGGTACCACCGGTCTCTTCTATTTTATCCATCCCAACATTCTTATTACTTATCTCAGTATTATTTTTGTTATCATTATAAACTGTTGGACCCTCATTTTCCTTATCTATATTATGTTTAGGTGTATGATTAGGTGTGGTAACCTCCTCTTTCTTATCTCCCATTACATCCTTCTTCCATGTGGGACTGTCACTACCCATTATGTCCTTGCATCTCCATCTCCCAAATTCACGCGATCCCCAGAAGCTCCCCTTTCTGCCTTCTTTTGAGTATCGTGTCTTATCATCAAAACTCTTTTTTGACATTGGATCCTCATTATGTGTCTTGTCTTTCCCTTCCCGATTTTGATTCCCAACATTATTCGGTCTTCTAAAACTCTCTCTACATACTGGCATTGAATTTGGTATTTTATCCTCGGATCTCCTTCTTGGTGGCATATAACGAAGACTATCTTCCCATTGTGGTGCTACATCGTTCTTTAATTTTATAGAGCATGCCTTTTCACTATGGCTTAAACAGCCGCACATGTAACAGAAGTTAGGCAAAAACTCGTACATAAGAGGGCACCATATCTTCCTTTCTCTCTCTCCTACAGCAAGTGTCACACCTCGCAACAGTGGTTTTCGAATATCAAGCTTAACCTTGATCCATAAAAACCTTCCGACTGCAGTATTATCATTTTCGCTTTGTACTTCTATCACCTTGCTGACCTTTTTGCCTATCTTTTCACCCGTTTCCTTAGTCATCAAACCCATCGGGATTTTTGAGACTCTAATCCAAATTGGAATGTAGGAGAAATCCAGATCATCCAGACATTTTGTCTCATCATAATCTTCCATTACTAGTAAATCTTTCATAAAATTCCATGGTCCCTCTTGTAAGGCCCTTATCTTCCCTGATTTCTGCAGGAACGTGAACAAAAAATGATTCTCCCCTAGATCCTTACATAGTACACCTCTTAGCGGGCACCATATTTTTCCTAATTTCTGTGCCATTACTTTTGCTGGTATTGGATTATCAGACAACAACTTCCCTATTGCCTGCGACTCCATATCTTGTACATTTTCTGAAAACGTAATTTGGATTTCCTCCTTTTCTGCAGCTAACAACTTCAAACGCCCAAATTTATTTTGAAACTCCTCCATCTCCACCACCAAACCCGCGGATTAAAGAAAACAGCACCAGCGAGCTCGAGTGGTAGACAAACAATCAACAACTTCGCAATTCTCTCCAATTCAAATCCCTCTGATCTCCACCACCGAACCGCAGATTGAGGAAAACAGCAACAACGATCTCAAGTGGTATACAAAACAATCAAAAACTTGACTGCCGACAATCAAAGACATGCCAACTGGTCCAGCGATGATCAACCGTCACAGTCGTCGACCCGGAAGGACCTGACCGGCAAGGAAGGGGACGGCGACGGCGTCGACCCGGATTGCTTGACTGGTGAGGAAATGGGGGTGACAACTGTGTGGCGGCAGCGAATCGCCCCCAAATTGCCTGTTACTGTAGCCCTAGACTGGGGGTGGGAGGAGCACTGCTCACCGGTGGATGGAGAAGGGTGGCGCTACTCACCGGCGGATGGAGAGGGGCGCCGCAGCTGCTTCCCGCTAGCGGATGGAGAGGGCGGAAGCACTACTCCCCCGGCGGCGGACGGGATCGAAAGGGGCGGCGGGCGGCGCACGCCCTGGAGAGGGGGGCCGGTGCTGCTTCCCATGGGCTGACGGAGATGACAGGCGAGGCCTCTTGACGAGAGCCGGCTTCCGTAGAGGAGGACTGGCCTGCTGTTTCCCTTTGCCGGCCGGCGTGAGGACAGGTCGCCGACGATGAGCCCTGCCGGTCGTGTGGATGTGGGCCGGCTCTATCTGCAATGTGGGCCGTCCTCGGTGTTTCTTTCCTTGTCGGCTGTGAATGGGCCTGCGTCTGTTGGGCGGCTTGTGTAGAGACAGCAGCCTCATGCGTGCCGTCGAGCTCGAGCCCATCCGCTCCGTTTCAGGTGGATCGGGCAGCATCTTTGTGGGCTGCTCCTTCTTGTTGTCTAGGGCAGCGACTCTGGTTTGGTGGGTGGCTCCGTCCGGTAATCGCTTCCGGTAGCTGATAGCTAGTTAGCTTCCGGATGCTTTAAGATTCGTGCATAAAATAGCAGCCACTAGATCCTTTTCTTTCTTCCTCCTCTAGCTCTTCGCTTCCTTCTTCCTCGCGCGTCCGCGCCGCCGCACACCAAGGCCGGAGTGGAGGGAAGGGGTGGGGTGTGGGCGGGGCAGCCGGCGGCAACTTCAGCCTGTTCGCTTGGCTTATCAGCCACCAGCCAGCAGTACTTCAGTCTCACAACAAATCAGCAGCCACGCCAGCCAGCAGTACTTCAGTCTCACAACAAATCAGCACCAGCCATCAGCCACCAGCCAACCGAACAGGCTGAAGGTCGCCGCCGGCCGGGGTGGTGGTCAAGGCGGCGGCACCTTAGGATTAGGGTTTGAGGCTGCCGGGGTCGGGGAAAGGCTGCAATGTTCTCCGAACATAGAAAGGAGGGGTGCGGGCGGCGGTAGAAGACCGGCGGCGGCGATGGTCGGGCCAGCAGCGAAGGGCGCGGAAGTGCCGCCGGCCGGGCAGGGCAGGATCCCGATGGGCGGTGCCGGCGGCGGGGGCGACGAAGTCCAGGCGTTAGGGAGGGTGGGGTGGCCGGGCGGTGGTCGTTGGTGGGCGGGCGGCGCGGTGGTGCAGCAGCTGCTGGCCGGGACGGCGGTGGGAGAAGACAGAGGAGGAAGAAGAAGATATGGACTGAATGAGCCGGAAGTTATCTTCCTCATCAGATAAGCTAATGGAAGCTAGCCCCCGGTTCCGTCTCCACTAAGATTTTATTCATTTTGTCTCTATATGCTCCGCCGTGCCCTGCCGAGACATTCGTCATCCACCCTCCCTCCCCGAGACCTGACTGATCTTCAGCCAGCGACTCCGCGGCACAGAATGAATTCCCACCCTGCCTTCTGTTTGGAATTTGATCTGGGCTTTGCGGACTGCTCTCAAAGATTCAAACCCACCATAATAAAAATAATAAATTAGGGGACACCTAGGGCCTACGATTTTTTGTTTAGTTGCTGAATTTTTTGAACAGGCGCCAAAACAGGTTGGCTTCCGCAGATCCTGAATTCAATCCCCGCCCAAATATTTCGTGCCCAAAAACCTTCCCTCCCAAATTTCAACTCCAAACTGAGTGCACCGCCAACTTTCAACTGAGTCCATATTCAAAGCATAGTTTGGCAGTTTGCTCCAAGATTTTTAACAAAGCGCTGGACTGGAGCCCAACAGATTGTTCATGCAAGCAATGGAAGTTGGAACGAAAGGAACATTGGAATTGATCACGGTTCATACCAGTTTTGCTGATTGGAACCGACAAAACGCCTCAGGTCACAAGCACACCGTAAGCAAAGTTCTACTAGTTAACAATTTAACATAACATTGCATTACTCATCGGATAACAACAGCTCTCCATCACCACCATAATTCATTACAGTCAAAAGCCACCAAGGACAAGCAACACAAAGGTACAGCTGCAAACAAGCCTGTCACAGCCTAAGACGAGGTGAACTTGGTGACTGCCTTGGTGCCCTCGGAGACGGCGTGCTTGGCGAGCTCCCCGGGGAGGACGAGGCGCACCGAGGTCTGGATCTCGCGGGAGGTGATGGTGGGCTTCTTGTTGTAGCGGGCGAGCTTGGCGGCCTCGGCGGCGAGCTTCTCGAAGATGTCATTGATGAAGGAGTTCATGATGGACATGGCCTTGGAGGAGATGCCGATGTCCGGGTGCACCTGCTTGAGGACCTTGAAGATGTAGATCTTGTAGGTCTCCACGCTCTTCTTGGCCTTCTTCTTCCCCTTCTTCTCGCCGCCCTCCTTGCCGGCAGACTTGCCCGCGGGGAGCCGCTTCTCCGCCTTGGGCTTCTTGCCCGCGGGGGCCTTCTCCGCCGGCGCAGCCTTCTCCGCCTCCTCCTCAGCAGGCTTCTTGGACGCGGGCTTCTTTTCCGCCTTGGGCGCCATTGATGCCGCTCCGATTCTCTCGGTGATGGAAAGGGGCGCTTGTGACGATTGGAATGCGAGGATGTGTTGGCAAGTTGCGGAGGATTTGTGCTGAAGAGGAGACGGGGGGCGGTAGCTTTTTATACAGAAATGCGGTGCGCTCTGATTGGTGGAGGTGTGGCTGCCACGGATTGCTGGCGTGGAGAAGCGCGAGGCGTTGGTGCCTCTTAGCTTGGACGGCTGAGATGCGTTTCAATGCGGATCGCTGATGTGGCGAAATTGTGGGCGGGAGGAGACGGAGGGAAATTGGTTTCGGCGCGCGCGTCCGTGGCGCCGCGGTGTGGGCCCTCAGATTCTGGAATTTCAGTCGCTGGGTAACTGGGTGGGGCCGCGGGATCTTTGAATTTGGAGATTATTTTAAGATGAATTCCCAAATCTAAATTTTGGCGAATACCAATAGTAATCCTGCTAATAATTAAAATAGACCAAGTAGCATTTCTACAATACAAGGGGAGATATTTCTCTTCTATGAAGCCGTTAAACACCATCACTTCTTGATTCGTATAGCCGTGGATATAGTATAACTATGAAACACTACAGAATATGCCACAGATCATGCAAACAAAAACAAAATTGGGATAACCGGTTTAACTCACTTCGATGATGGTGCTTATGAGCAGTAAAATTTGAATGAAGGTATTTTACAATGATAAAGAATTCTCACCTACACGCAATGCAGCCTGAATTGCTTTCACTTCAGGCTGCGTCTAACAAACAATCAGTTAAGCATGACGGTACCACGACTAAAATCAACCTCTATGGTGTGCCTAAAATGCCTGCATGTAAGTCCTATATCACAGTCCCTATTGGTTGCACGAAGAATGAGAGACCCTAACCCCTGCACTAGAGCTATAGGGGAAAAATGCAAGCTAAACTGCTCAGGGGCCTAAAGAACTTCTTAAGCTTCGGAAGATCTGCACTGAGTGTTGAAGACGCTCCCTATTGCCTTCCTGCAAAAATCAATAGACACGGCCTCTGCAATTCTTGGCTCCACAATGGCACGGACAGCCATCGCCTGCTACAAGCTTTCGTCGGTAATCGTATGCAAGTTCTTCTCCCGGAGCGATCTGAATTACGCATAGCAACAACCAGAACCAGCCAATATAAAATTAGAACCCTGTTAAACTATATGTTGGAAATACAGTAGATAAATTCTTACCTCCTGATTAGCAAACAAGCCAATGTGAGCAAGCTGGCAATCTTTGCTCTCTATCAAAACCAGACGGGTACTGAGATTTGGGGAACAGCTGTTATCAAGGCAACAACAACAAATGAATACTGGTTCCAGAATAAACTTGTTCCAGCATTGGATGCTCTAATACAACAGTCCAATTACCTGTGATTAATAAAGCGGGACACATTTCCAGATCTTGTGGCATCAATCATGTATTCGATAGTCCCTACAGTCTGAACTCTCTCCCTATCAATCTGAGAAGTGATGTCAAACAAGTAACTGCACCCACTATTTGACACCCTGAAATTATGAAAATTGTACAACATAAATCCACGAGAATTGCCGGTGTTGTTTAGACGTCAGTTTGCATGGGCATGAGAATTCAGTGAGATGCATACTCTCAGTCAAGAAAAGGAAGCCATTCAAAACTCACATATTAATAACCCAAATCAACCTAGGTATCATTCTATGGTTAAGCACACATCTCCAATGTGAGAGGAACTAGCCACTGGATGAAGAATTCAGCATTTAGCAATGCATGTGTTCTTTATGAACAAGATAATGTGGAAATATAACCAAGAAAAGTTTGATGTACTCATTTTCTGCACAATGAGAGCTTCAATTTTTTCAAGTTCGGATAAAAAAGAATGACAAACCTTTCTCCATTTCTCATGGTTTCATCGGTCTTTACAACTTCACCAATATACTCGCAGACAAAGGTTCCCTGTGGAATAGGTTCAGAAGCTCTAATAGCCCAACCCTGCAGAATTCGACAACATTAAACTAAATTGCCAGGGTCACTTAGGTGAAAGCAATGGGTAAGGAAATCCTTCATGGGCAATACATAATACTTCACCTTATTATCAGTTCTGAAGAGTTCCAACTTAACAAGCGGCCCTTTCTGCAATACTTTATTCTGGCAGGATGAGTCACAAGTACATGATGAATTGCACTCATATATAGGATATCCTTCCTGCCAATCAGTAAGTACACAGGGACATATCAAATAATGTAGGATAACAAGGTGGATTCCAAGTTATTCTCAGAGTATTACAAACGAGTAGTAAAAAATATAACCTAATTAATTAAAATTGATCTACTACCAGATGTGCAGACCAAGTCTACATAATTTAGGCCTCAAGCCTTACAAAAAGCACATTAGTTGAAACATTTGTTTCACTCGAGACAATATCCGCCATCCTATTGGTGTGTAGTAAGTGCAGAACAAGCATGAATAGGCATATCAGACAGTTGAAAAACAAAAGAATAAGGTCAGTTTTTTGGGGTAACTTTTCACATATGGCAGTAGAAAAAACTTGAACTAAAATATGTATCAATGTGCTAACAATTATTACCTGTAAAATAATTTTACTATCTTCATCATATGCAAATCTGCCGTGCATTGGTGTTCCATGAATATCCATCAGGTTATTGTAGACACCATCAAAGAGACTCACGTGATCACATTTCTCAGGAGAGCATTCAGTATGAGAACAGGCACACCCAGGCATAGAGTTCTGCAGAAATATGACTTGTTAGAAAAATAATTTTCTGAAGATGAAGAAAGTGACGTGAGGTGTGCATATATCCCAAAAATAGGCCCCTTATTAAACAATATATTCATACATATCAATTTGTCAAAAGATAATCCAAAAGAGTACCTCTGAATCAACAAGAGATGAATCCATCACACGCTTTGTGATATAGTGGAAACCTTGCCAAGGCACAGAACAGCCATGTGGCTGAAGTTCTTCAGGCTTCACACTAAAAGAATCATTTGCATCAACATCAATGGCACACACAATTGGAACTTTCTCCCTGCCAAAGCTTACATCTTCACAGAGAACAACCCTTTCCTTTTTAAGATTCCATCCAAAATGCTTTGAATCAAGAACATAATGGTATTCGTCCAAGTCCCATATTTCATCGTCATTTGGAGGATCAATCACAGAAGGAGCTTGAGGAAAATCAGCTGAAATGAGCTGTAGAGGAGGCAAAGCATCTGAATTATTTCTAGACTTACAACCTTTAGGGCATAGGAAATCCTCTTGATGCCAATCAATTTGGATGCCATTGTCACTACAGAGCTTTGCAGCTTTAACAAATATGTTCTCAGGTAAAGATCCATATTTAACTTCCAATGCAGCAAGAAGACTTGTCTTACAGCACACAGAGCGGGCAACAGATAAAATATCAAGGTTGCTTGGATGGGGTCTTGTCTTTTGAATCTTGGAAAATAGAGACTCTGCAACATCTGAGCATTGGATATCCGGTAACTTACCAAGGCTAGCTGTTTCAGATTCAACTATCTGTGATGTTACCATAGATAGGCTAGAGCTTTGAAACTTAAAATTCTTCTCAATTCCAGATCTCCTCTTCTTTAATGTACTTGTTGGCCGTAAACTTTTCTTGAAAGAGGAATAGTAGTGTCGACCACGGTTAAGCTGATACTTCCCACGCCCCGGTGGAATGTGGCCAACAGCGCCTGAGTCCATATGAGCGACCTGATGGTGGCGACCAAGATCTGGTAGAAGATCAAATCTGAGCCCGCATAATCTGCAGGTGAACTTCTGTGAGCCATCATCCTTCTCAACATTGTAGTTATCATAAAGGGGCACACCATTTGCCCTTTCTGTTTGCTGAACAGATTGACCATTAGGTCGTTCAGGGACATCAAGAAGCCTGAACTGTTGGGCATGATCTGAAACAATGTGTGGGTACAACAGATCCGTGTTCAAAAAATTGCTGTTGCATGACATACATCGGATGAGAATTGAATACTGGAGGTATTGAGCCCCATGTGCATCCTGCACATGTCTTTCAAGAACTTTCTTGTTGGTAAATGACTCCATGCATACAGCACAAGAATAACCTCTGAACAGCCACCGAGCTTCCTTTTTGTGGACAGCTGTCCAATGCAACCCAAGAGCTTGATCATCAGAGAACTCATGAGCACAAATTTTGCACTTCAGACCAGATGAAAGATTAGATCCTTCTTCATGCAACAACACCGCAGATCCTTCTTTGCTTTCAGAATACATATCCTTGGATTTATTTGTACCAAAGCCCCAGAGATTCTCCAGTTTCTCTCTCTCAGTAGATATCAACTTTAACAAAAACTCTCCAACATCTGGATTTTTTGACGCTTCAACCAGTATCTGGGGCATATGGTCACTACCAAGACCAGTGCGTTGATGAGAAAGGTTGTTTCTCAAGAACCAATAAAGAAATTCACATGCTTGGTGTAAGCATATTTTATCTTTCCTTGATGTGCAACCCTTCAGTACATTGATGAAGACATCTTTAGAAACGAGTCGACTCTTTCCATTCCTGGCACGTTTAAGGAACTTCGGAAGGTGCTTCTCACAGTAAAGTGTATGTCGCTTGGCATAATCTTGGCACTCAACAATACTGTCATGAGAGCGAATTCCAATACAAAGAGGAACATCATCAGTATTTGTCATGGAATTTGATGCAGCGCACAGATCAGTTTTCTCCATTGCACTAGATTTTTCACCTAAGATCTCTGTACCCACAGTCGGCATCAAGTTCACTTGCACAGCAGCCTGGACATTCTTGTCTGTTTTGGCATCAGTGCTGTACATCACTTGTGACTTAGAAAAGTCCTCTGTCCACTTATTCGGAGATTCTTCCATCATATGGGGTACCTCAGATGAACCCAACAAACTTTCAGGGTGCACTGCATCCAAGTTTGTCTGGGGGCGGTGCTTTTTACAAAAAGTAGAACCATGCTGAGCTCGATGCTTGCATTTTCTACCCATATTAGTCGTACCACTGCACAATGGAGCTTCAACAGTAAGTGCCTTGTCCTCCCTAGAAGAATGGTCAACAAAATGCATACTTTGGTGCACGCAACAGTAAATATCACCATCATTTGCCCACCTACCACACTGCCTTCCCTTTGCTTCAATAAATGCAGAACACTGCCGAGAACTCTTGAACGAATCTAACTCAGGTCTAGCATTCTGCAAAGCTGTATTGGCACTACCAGATACCATGGTCTCATTGGCACCAGAATTTCCAGGGAATGTGATAGCATTATTCTGATTCATTGCCTCCAATGCGCCTACGGCTTCATGCATGACAGAATTACTAGAAAGATGATTTCGGTCTGGGTCCTCGTTTGCAGTCTGGCCATCAGCTTGACCCATGTGTGAAATTTGTGCCTCTCCTCTGCGGACTTCAAGTTTTGCACGTTTTCTACTGACTTGTTGATCTAAAGCTGGATCAATGTAACAATTGTTTTTCTCAAAGTTGCCAACATTACCAGCAGGATGCAATGAAAAGTACAGTTTCATGACTTCTTGTTTCCATGTTTTCCACTCAGGAACTAATTCAGGCTGCACCGATGCATTCCACAATTCTTCAACCTTGCTCCAAAGAACAGACTGCCTAAGTTCCTGTTGAACAAGAGAAGAAATAAAAGAAAAAGATTGGTTACAATTCCATCGGAATAAGAGAAAAAAAGTAACAGGAGAGTAATCAACATTAGACACCAGAACTCTGGAGTAGAGCAGAAAAAACATAAATACTACCATATCTCAGCAGTAAAGAAACAAGATAAGTAAATCTACTTGCTCCAACAAAATCAAATTACATATCTCTCTACTTATGATACTATAAAGGGATGCCATGATACAGCATGTAATTTATTCAATGGTCAAGAAATAGTGGTCTGGTTATAAGCAAGCGCGGAGATATATTTTCTACCTGTGATTAAAAAATAGCATACAATGAGTATAGACAATTGTCAATTGGCTGAATAACCAAAATCAACTCAAAGAAAACAGAATTAGCAAGCTCTCCATAGTTTCACCTTAGATGTAACACATATATTTGCCTGAAATCCTGAATACATATACATGTAGCAGAAAGAACACACAGCCACAGCAACCTACAAAATGCATAAACCCTTAACCAACCAAATCACTATCAGGTCCCGGCGGTGGACAGTGTGGTGCCTCCTACTATTGCGGTGCCACCCACCCCAAAAAAATACATTTCAGATCAATATAAGGTCAAAAACACATGGTCACAAGTCAGAAACATCTATCTGACTGTAATGCAAAACTATGGGTGCTTCTATAAATCTAGTGTGAGCAATTCAAAAGATTATTAACACAAGCATCAGGATTACCAAATAACTAGGTTAGCGTAGAGAATCCATATTCATATCCACCAAATTTCTAAGCACGCCATGAAGTAAAGAAGTTGGAAGATACAAACAGAAAACATAGAGAAACAAGACATTATCCAATGACATATTAGTAATGATTAAAAATGGAGGTAACCAACAAGCTAAGCAGATGCAACTGAGCAGGTTAGATCCGCCCCTGTACTTGCCACGCATAGGCCTTGTGGGTGACCCATTGATGACAAATCCCTACAAAGCAGCCAGTAAGCACTGACCAAAGAGGAAAGATCTCTACGAGCAGAAAGGAATGTAGCTAAGCAAGAGAAGATTAGGCAAGAAATTGTGGATAATCCATGAACCAGCTAGCTGCGAAAAAGAAAAATAATCTAAGAAACAAAATCTGGAAAATTCCACATGAACAGGCATAAATCCCATCCATCCCTGCATCCATTCTATTCACAAAGAGAGCTATGTTCCCCTCACCTATGCAACAGAACAACCAAACAAGAAACCAGGAATCCATGGCTACGCCAGATGCAGCGCCGCCTTATCTGTTGCCACGCGCTATGGCCACAGATAGCTGCAGACCACAACGCCGTCAGCGCCCCTAACAAAATGTTCTGCGGTGTGCCTCTGCTTGCGCCGCTAGGCCCTACGATCTCGGCACCTTATCTATGCACATTCCGACGCGCCGCCGTGGCCAGTCAGCCAGATCTGGATGTGCTAGAGAAGAAAAAAGAGAGGCGGCTGCGAGAAGTAGCAACGGAGGAGGGTTTAAGTCTTGTGAAGGGATCGATCTACAACGATTGGGCTACATTGATTCTCTGGGTCGAGTTGTGCCCCATGAAGACAAAATCTTAGGGGCAGGTACATGGGCCGACCCGCCCCTTTTGCCCTCCCTAAATCCAATGGTTCATGGCCCACTTTGCAATAAGTAAACATAAGATAAATTCGCAAACAAAATGGCAGCCACAAACAGGGGAGGTTAGAAAAATAATTAATCTAGGAAACATCGATTATGAAACTACGGAAGGGAAGCAAGAGACTAAGTTGTGGCAATGAGTAGTTTACAAATGGGTCTATAGGACTATAACACGTGCCAGGGTGATATTATGACATGCCGCAGTTGTGGCAACAATCCATGTACCTAACTAAGAAAGTGTGGCTGGTGTGCCCAAGCTTAGGCATGGCAATTTTTATGCTTCGAGCTGAACATCCCCTGAATCACAACCTTCCATACGAAATAGTTCAGATAAAGAAGAATAAAAATGTGCAGTACCTCATAAAGCATTTCAATAGTCTCAGCATCATGTGCATTTATACACTTTTGGTTCCACATGTCAAAAGAATTTTGTAGCCATTGGCAGCTTATGTAGTCCGGAATAATCATCTGAAATTAAACGATTAAGGTGAAACAATGATGAGAAACATCACAAAGAAACTGTCGACATGTTTTAGACAATAAATCAATCCCAAAATACATGGCACGATTTTACTTGGCACGGTCTTCAAAACTAGACTTTGACTCTTAATTCCTCCTACATTGGAGTGTTTGTAACAACAAAATCATAACCATAGGGTAGTATTTTTAAATGTCAATCAAATGATATGATTTTGTGAAACGAAATTTACATTACATGAGCTAATTGTTGGTCAAAGAATATAATTTGTGAATCTTATGTTTTGGAATGGAGGGAGTACTAGTCAATAACTGACCTCAGGCTCAAGATATGAAAAGCTATTCCTACATCAGTTGTCTTAATGTATAGCTGGACCATATAATAAATATATCAGGATAGGTATCCTCGAGCGTACTGGAGATTAAGCGATCTCCCAAACAACTGCTGGTAATGCTGATTTAATTTTGCATACAAAGACTTTAAAGCGAAAGGTAATTTCCTATTGTTAGGAACTGAGCCTAGCCCACCCAGACTTGAGTCCTCTTCTACTCAAATTTAGGGGGCCTATTACATCATATTAATTCCTCCAAGGTTTGTCGATATTTTAAAAAACTCCCCAATAATAAGGTATAAATAAAGCAAGTTGCTCTTAGCCTCTTAGTATCACCTGGTATTCCACCAATATTTAATCTAAATCTCCAGGTACCTTTTTTACAGGTGGAAGACTCCCTAAGATAGAATTATGATAAATATAAGATATAGGAAAGAAAACAATTTTCTTTCTTTCTTACCCTTTGGTTCATACGGCCCTTGTCGGGTTTCATCCCTAGGCTACCCCAACTTGCTCGGCATTAAAGGCTTTGTTGTTGATGATGATGCTCATGGTAATAATTATTGGCAGGCTCTATTTCATGTTACGGTGACCGTCTTAGCAGGATTATGTGATACATACTAGATAAATTAACTGCATATGGTATGCGACAATGACTATGGTTCATTCAGTAACACCTAAAGCAAAAATGATATATATAGGCAACACTAGACATTATCGACGGAAATATAATACCTAATTTACTCCCGTTGAGGAAAGAGAACATGTAAGCATGTAAGGTCATAAAGAGATATACCATAGGCAGTTAGTGACATGGAAAATCTTTCCATAATACAATAGGTAGAAATGAGAAAAGGAAGTTAAAAACCCATCGAAGGTAAGAAGCATTGCAAAGTGGAAAAAGGGACACTATAAGTTGCTAAAGAAAAGTTGGCATGATGCTCCATGAAATATCCACATGAAACAAGGTTCCCGGATTTACATTTTGAAGTTTGACGAGCATCTTCCCAAGATCAGTGTAATCTCTACAGCAAGACGCTTCAAGAGCAAATTCTTTCCAAGTTGCAGCCTTCCGGGCATTATTAATTACAGCCTACGAAACATATCAACCGTGTCAACTACAGCAATTGAGCTAAAGGCGTAAGAAAACATGTATGGACATAACCAACCTCAATATGAAGTTCATCACTTAAATTTAGCATTGAAATGGCAAGTTTCTGCATAATAAATCGTCGAGGAACGCTCAAATCCTTGACCAGCTTTCTCCATTTACGATGGGTTCCATTCACAAGTGGCAAAGGACATTCCTCTATTGGAAGCACAAGTAGCATATCTACCCAAGAATGAGTTTTTGTTCGCGGGAAGAAAACAACAATATAGGTCTTCCTGTCATGTGTTGGTTTTGCCTTTACAGTAGTTAAAGGATAGTCTACTCTACAGCACCGAATTCCTGTTTGCCATTTTCCTCTCCACTGTTCTCACATGAAAAGGATAAACAAGTTCACAGATAAGATATTAGAGAAAATGAAAACTCTCGACGTGCCAAAAAAAAAGTAGCAAAAATTATGAGTATTAAAGAATGGTTAAGCCCAGGTCCCATTCTTGATCTTGTAAGAATCAGCAAACGAATGTTCTCCATTTCATTTTCGCTAGTAACTGGCACCAGATATACTGTTTTTGTCATACATGAAAGGAGAACTAATTCTTGCAGTACCTAAAGCTCAGTGTGTACAGAAAATAGTCATTTCAGTTCCAGCAAACCCTATGTACCTGTCTTTACTTAAATACACAATATTTATCTGGATGAACAGAATAAAGAAAGTGAATCACTTCAGAGAAAAATGAGCAGAATTTATGTCACAAAACTCAATTGGTATCCTGCAGAAATGTGATATGGAAAGTCCTAACAGAAAATGTTTACTAGGCCATGAGAAGGTAATCATGCTAAGACAATGTAATAAAAGAAGCCCCATCTAATCGTTCTAGTCAAGAACCTTCGGTCTCAGGTTACCTTTTCGTAGGACTAATAAAAATAAGAGACATGGCTGGCTACCATTGGAAATTCATAACAGAGCTATTAGTTCGCTACCCCAGCAATACATGGTGTATCTATTAAATGCACAGGTCTGGACCTTAAACGTGACAAGTATTTCCTCATATAACCCAAAAAGACATCTACAAGGTTAGGTAAAGAAAAGTGTACCTTCACCCAAAGTGCAACAGCATGATCTTCATCCCCAGCATTCAACATATCAACCTCTTCCCCTTTATAATTGGTATCACCATTACAACTATTGTTATCAACATTATGGCCTGTGTCATTTAAAGGCGAAACAGACGTCTTGATCTCTTCCTGTGGAGAAGATTTATTACGTACTAAATCAATACTGCAGGCTATTTCTGAAAGATCTTGAAGCGTGCACTGCAATTCTTTCTGGCCTGCATGACATCCTACCAAGTCAGTTCCAACTTCCTTCCTTACTGCTTCAACATTTCCATCCACTTTGACATGCTCTTCTGCTACTCTCTCTTGAGAAGGCATGGCATCCCCATTGAATTTGCACGAACTTGGTAATGGCAGTGTGGTGGGAGGAGGATGTATCTCTTCTTGAGGATGATACATATCCTCCTTACCAAAACTCTGTTTATTAAAGTTGCCATCATCACTTTGCAGGCCATTATTATTTGCAGTGCTTACATCCAACTGAAGTTTTACATCATTGGAGGAAGAATCATCGCCATTCTTCTTTATTAATTCTGTCCCCTGAGGTAAACCGCCCAAGTTAATGGGAGAACTTTTGGAAGAATCCAATACCTCATTTATGCCCGTTTGAGAAGCATTGCTACCCTCAACAGGGTTACAGATTATGGCATCATTTGTTGGGTGGACATCAGAGCCCGTCCACCCATAATCACCGTGTGAGACAGTCAGCTTCTTATCATAGGAAATAGATGATGGTTTTTCAACATCATTTTGCAACTGGCAATCCACTTGCATAACAGGAGGGTCCATCAGCATTGCTTTGGCAAGATCTGGTCTACCAATCCACTATGAAATAGAGCAGGACTTCCAAAAGCAGTGCAGGAATTATCCTCTACCAACATGAAGCCCATAAACACTGCTGACTTGGTTCTACACGAAAAAACAGAAGACTGCTGTTCAGAGTATGAGCAACACTTCAGAAGAAAACATTTTATGGAGGAAAAAGAAAAAAACGAAAAACTACTAAAATCTAACAGATTTTCATTTTAAACAGAAAGAATAGATTATACTTGAACAAAGAGTTATGTTTAACAAATGAAGTGCACACTGCAGTGCGCATGCAAAAGGAGTAAAAGACAGTATTATTTTGTTCCCCCGTGCTATTTTTAAAATTTCATAAAAAAAAACATGCTCCTCGCGGTGGACCAGTTAGAGCGTTGAAGTCCAGGAGTCGTTGAAACTCCCCGATAACCCCCGTCCCGACCCAGGTTCGAAGCACGGCACCTTCTTAGAACAAAGACAGGGGAGAGTCTCCTCTTGTGGTCGAGTTTTCTTTTAGGAAGTACTACTCCGTCCCAATATAGCTATGTTTTGTCCTAAGTCAAACCTTTTAAAATTTTCACCAACAGTATCTCTAAAATAATTTGTTTCAAATAAAAAAAGGTACATGATACTTGACTTCACAATAAATCTACTAACATTATTTTCATGTTATCTATTTTATGGTTATTTTGCTTTTCGTAGTCAAACTAAAAAAAAAAGTTTGACTACACTAGGTGGACAGCAGATTGGTACCTAGTGCCTAATCACCGATTCGGTGGGCTAGGTATCACCAAGGCTGGTTATGAGTAAACTAGGTGAGGGAGGATGGGGCCTAGAGCCTAGAGTGTAGAGCCTAGGCGCGCTAAGCAGCCGATTGCTTAAGTAGTGATGTAAAGTGAAGGGTCGAAACAGAGAAAGGACTAAAGGAGTTGTGCTACAGTTGGCAGCACGTAATAAATAAATTGCCATATATGACAGCATTGTCCCACAAATACTCAGACAAGTAACCAACTCTCAGTCTAATATACACTGGACGCATTCGAATCTGACACTGGTAAATTAATCAACATGCGACATTCCACCTGCTAACGTGCAGGTAAAGTCCATTTGATTCTGAAATAGCAAGAGCAGAATTACAAAAGGAACATATGGCATCTATTAAACATACAAGGCTGAAGAGAATATAGTGGCATTTTCGTACGGATACCAGGGTCATTTAATACCTGTGTCATTAAACCCTAACGGCATGTTTCAATGTGTAGAAAAATTGCCCTGGTGAAAATAGAAATATCCTAGGTGTTCGACGTGCCCAGGTATTAGGATCCATGAGGCAATCTCGTTTATGGACTTGGACCCTAGATTTACTGGAATGCTCAACCTCAACGGTCCAAATCCCAAACAAGCCGAACGTGACCAATCCTTAGGAGAGGGAATTGAAAGGGAAAATACCCTCCGTGACGGCGCACCGAGAAGGAGCCGGCGTCGGCTCCAGAAACAGGCCGTGCCCCGGCTGGGCGAGGGCACTCCGCGACGCCGTGGGCGAGGGCAGGTGGATGCGGCAGAGGCGGCAGCAGGGCCTCGAGGATTTGGCGGCCGGAGGAGGTAGCCTGTACGTAGGGTTCCGGAGGAGGGATGCGGCGGTGGCGCGCGGCGGCCGGTCGTGGCGGGGAGCCCCGGCGGGAGGCGGTGGTGGCGACGAAGGGTTTGCGACGTACGGGGGAGGGAGATGTGGAAGAAGGTGGGCGGCGTGCGCGATTCCGCCTCCGGTGAAAGAAAACGGAGATGGGGAAAAAAATTTAGAAAACTTCGCCACCTGATTTCACCTCGTCCGGATTAACCGCTTGGGCCAGTTGGGCCTGCTATCCAAACCGCTATGCGATGCGCGTCACGACCCAGTCAGTAGTGGTTGTCACGCAAAGTGGGCCTGCGGAAATCCAAGGAAAAGAACAAATCTATTATCTCGTGAAGGTGGGCCTCCGATGAGATCCGAGGTTATGGTCAACGGCATGGCCCATATTACCATTTCCCACCTGGCCTCGGCATATCGCGGCCCATCTCGAAGAATGCGCGCCCGCCACTTCCTCGCCGCTAGATGCGATGCTTTGGGCCCCACTCTATACGGCTGACGACCATGGGCCTGTTAAACAGATGCATGGAAACGCAAAAAATTTTTCACCTAGAGGATCGTTTCTGTGCACGCAATTTAATCAAAAAAAAATTTGTGTTTCCCGTGAACTAAACACGGCCCATGTGGCTCAGTTTCCCGCGTGCCGGCCCACAACGCACGCCGCGTTGTCCTGTACTGTACCCAGGGTTTTTTTTACCGACCGGTCCCTCGTAACCGCCGGCCGGCGGTAGCGGTAAACCGGTCGGTTAACCGCGGTTACCGCTAAATACCGAACAAATTCAAATTTAAATTCAAATCGCGCCATACAAACGGTAATTAACGGTTAACCGACGGTAAGAGCGGTTTGCCGGTCGGTAGGAGCGGTTAACCGGTCGGTCGGTCGGTCGGTCGGGCGATGGGTCGATCGGTCGGTCGGAGCGGTTAACCGGTCGGTTAGAGCGGTTAGCCGGCCGGTTGCGACATAACTGAATAATTATACATAGAGATAGAAAATGATCACAAATACATACAAACATGGATACATAATAATAATTGTGCATAGAAATAATAGTTATGCATAGAAATAGATCAACGGTAGTATTGCCTAGCCATTTCATACTCGGCGGTGGACATCACATTCAAACCTTGCCTTAGAAGCAGCTCAGTTTTGTAGTCTTGCCAAGTTTGGCCCGTCCACGCCGATGTCGTCTGCCATTCCTGAAGTAACATATTGTACCAATGGGGGTCTTGCCATTCGTACACCCATCTCATCGGTGGCTGCGTGCTCAAATCAGGTATAGGATAGTGATAACTGGACTGGGAGGAATCGCTGTATGAGCTAGAAGAGTACTGTGGAAAGTGTGGAGTGTTGTAATCCGTCGGTTCAACCGTTCTCCTCTGGGATTCCGGTGCTCCATGGTCAATGTCCTGAGTAGCATGCGTGAATTCAGTCTCCCCTGCAACCAACCATATAGCATAATTAGTACTCACAGTGAAAAACATATGTGCATATATACGTGCATGCACTTCAAACCTGTGAAACGAAGACCAGCACCGCCACCGCCACTGCCACCGGCACCGCCACCGCCACTGCCACCGGCACCGCCACCGCCACCACCGCCGCCACCACCGCCGCCAGCACCGCCATCACTATCATCATCATCATCAGCGGAGCTGCTATCCTGAGACTCCTGATACGGTGGACTACCATCACCCTCGCCATCATCAGTGTCGTCGTCGCTCAGCACTAGTGTTGTTTTGCCTTTGCCTTTTCCCGTGGCCTGTCCTCGTTGGCGCTTCGGGTCACCCTTCGTAGGCCCTACGTGGTGCTTCCTCTTCCCTAGGTGAGTGTCACCCACATTTCGACGTGCCCAATCACTGATGCAATCATCCCCTGTAGAAGTCCGGAGGTCTGATGGGTTTATATGATCCGTGACAATATGGGACGGGAGCGGGGTGTCTCCGTCATCATCGTTCTCGTCCAGAACTGGATCCCCGTTTGATCTACCATATTCCATCCACTCCCGCACCGGATTTTTCTCATCATAGAATGAAAGATGGGACAGCTGGTCAATGAAATCACCTTCATCACGCACGGGGTTGCCGACATCCGCAAGTCGCAGGCGTAGGTTGTAGTTGACATAGACAAGCTTGTTCAGTTTCTTGTGCGACAACCGATTGCGAACCTTTGTATGCAGCAAGGCAAAAGTACTCCAGTTCCGCTCGCATCCACTTGACGAACAACATTGAGAAACAAGGCGCAAAGCAAGGCTCTGCAGCTTGGGAGTGGTGTTACCGTTTACCATCCACCATGAAGATGCAGTTGTATTTGGGTCAAGCGCCATTTTCATTGCCAAATCTGTGGCAAACTCGCCACGCCTTTGTCAAAACATCTCAGCCTCGTTCAATGCCTGGATGGCGCTCTGGATATCCGTCATGCGCTGAAATGCATCCTTGAGTGTACGCCACATTTCTGAAGTTGGAGTATACGTATAGGCGTACCTCGGATTTAGGACAGAAGCTGCAAAATGGAAATACCGCCAATGAGCATAAAGTCTATGGAACGTGAAAGTAGAAACTTTTGTGACAGTCTTACCTGGAGCCGCATACGTCTGTACGATGACGTTCTGCATCCTGCTGTTCATAAGCTTTTCATACTCTTTCCACGTGGAAACATTTTGACCGAAGAAAGACTCCATTTCATGTCTCACATTCTGGAAGGTCATAATCACCTCGCACAAGTTGGGCCGCTTGTCCTGATCAGCAAAGCGAAGCAACTTGTATAATGGTTGAACTGAGTCAATGATAAATTTCATTCCATCCCACCACTCCATACTTGCAAATCTGGCATGAGTAAATCTACCCATATTTGTATTTGCCCATTTGCTCTGCAAAAATTCAGGAGATCCCATCCACTGCATGAAACGATCACGTTTCCGATATATGCTGTCTAGGAACATGTAGTTCGTCCCAAAGCGAGTTGCATTCCACTTGACCAACTCACCACCGATCGCTTGCCTCATCATATGATTCAACTGACCATGATTGTGTAACCAAGCTGAAATTTTCTTGCATTGATCGATCATACCTTGATGTTCATACCTTGCACCGATATCCTTTAACATCAAATTGACAGTGTGTGCTAGACAAGGTGTCCAAGCAATGTGTGCATACACATCGGAAAGCTCCCTGCATGCTTTCTTGTAGTTCGAGCCGTTGTCGGTGATAACATGAACGATATGCTCTGGCCCAATCTCCTCCACCACCTTTATAAGCTCCTGGTAAAATATACAGATTCTTTAGCGGTTTCCAGACGCATCAACAGATTCTTTAGCAACATCTGAATCATATTCGGATTGAAAGGAACTAGGTAAGGGGTTACCTGGAGCAAAAATTCGGAATCTTGAGTTTTTCTAGACGCATCAATAGACTTGTGGAACCACGTGACCCCATTGCAATATATCAAAAAATTGATGACACTCATCCTCGTCGGGCCAGTCCACGAATCGCACATCAACGTGACGCCAAAGAGAGGCCACTCTTGCTGAAACTTTGCGTACTGAGTCTTCAAGTCTTGCTCGTTTTGATCCAGGTACCTGCCATCAATATCCCGTCCAGTGGGTGACGCGATACCTTCACCTGCAACCATATGGCAATCATGAGATTAGATAGAGACATGCAGTTGCATAGGTGTCATTCGCATGAAAAGAAAAACTTACCCCACTTCTGAGTCTCTCTGACCGCGCTGACAAAGTATGGATTGTCAGCCTGTCTGCCAGGTACTCCCGCAATATGGAAAAACTTTGACCAAGCTTTCCCAATAGCTTCCTTTGCATTCTTACCCTTCTGCGTCCAGGAGCCTGTGTCAATCCTTGGCTGCGTCGTTCCTCTCAGGCCCGCGGCCAAGTTATAGTCCCTCACCCCAGGAGTCTCCCTCACCGAAGTTGCCCTTCGAAGAATCCTCTGCACCGGATTTCCTCCCCTCGAACCACTACCCCCTCCATGCTCGTATGCACCTCCTCTCTGTTGCACCCCCCGACGGAACTCCTCTTCCGCTCTCGATTGGTTCAGGGCACGCTCCAGCTCAGCCTCCTCATCATATCTTTCATCTCCACCGGGATAGTTACCCTCCGCTGCAACCTTCTCCTTTCTCAACCTCTCTCGAGCCCGGTCAGCAGTTGCCTTCTGAACCCTTTCAATGTCACGCTGAAAGTATTCACGCACCTCCTTTGGAACCTTCCTACAATGGACGACCTCGGTCCCGCGCCCTGCCAAATGTTGTTTCAATCTAGTGGAACCACCTCCTCCTTTGGACGTATGACAATATTTGCATCTCCAACCGGGGTAAAGATTTTCACCGTGTTCCCATACAATATCTTTCTCTTTGCCTGACATTTTGTATCTGCAAACATGGAACCAACATAAACATATCAATCACAAGTTCACAACACATACCTAAATGACCATACACCTAAAACCTTGCAACACCTAAATCACAATACACCTAAATCACAACATACCTATATCAAATCATACCTAAATCACAATAGCCTAAATCACAATATACCTAAATCAAATAATACCTAAATCACAATATACCTAAATCAAATAATACCTAAATTCTTGCAACTTATATATACCTAAATACTAACAGGCTCATACGGTCGTTCTACCTAAAGTCCTAAACACTAAATAGCTCATACTAAACACTAAATAGCTCTTACCTGCAGCTTCAACGGTCGGCCGGCTTACCGCCGCAACCGCCGCGGCCAACCGCCGCTAGGGCCGGTTGACCGGCGATTCGAGCGGTTGTCCGGGCCGGGGACGGTAGATCCGCGGTCGGGCCGGCTAACCGGCGCAACCGCCCGGCCAACCGCTGCCTTGGGGCGGCGGGCCGACGGCGCGCGGCGGTTGCGGCGCGCGGCGGCTCAGGGAGAGGGAGGGAGCACGGGAGGGGGAGGGAGAGGCCGAATGGCCGTTCGTGGGGGCGTGGGGGGGACCGGGGGAGGGGTTAGGAAAGTTGGGCCTAAATGGGCCGGCCGGTTTTTTCTTTTTTTTTTAATTTGTAATGCCCGCCAAAAATACTAAATGAACAAATATTTGAAAAATTTTGACACCATTGGATTCTACGCACCTTGAAGTATTTTTTGAAATTTTTACTCTATTTTTTCATTTTTTGAATTCAAATTTCAAATTTTTAAATTTCCCCGGTTTCTTACCGGCCGGTACCGCTACCGGTCCGGACCGGTAACAGCGGTTACCGCGGTAACCGGACCGGTAACGGTCGGTAAAAAAAACCCTGACTGTACCACGACTCCACGCGCGCGCCTGCGCGGGGCGCCCCGGACGGCCAAGCGCGATCACCGCGCCGAGGAAGAGGAGGCATTCGGTAACCGGTGGAACCCGGAGACGCATCTTCCGAAACCGAAACGGGAGCGAGATCCGGCGAGCCGCCGCTCATTGCGTCCCACCCTTCCGGCTCCGATGCGTTCTAGCGTACTATAGTAACTTCTATACTAATCCATTGCCAGGTCAGGTCAGGATTCAAGGACACGCCGCTTGCATCGCTTTATCTTTCAGCCGTTCAAGCGATCATCTGTTCCAGCAGCTGCACGTCTTCTTAGTTCTGAGAGAAAGAAACTATTGTAGCGCGCGTGATCCGTGAAGTTCTCTCGGAACCATTACTCTGATCCTAGTTATTCCCTTCTTTTACTCGATCGGTGATTCGGTGCAAGTGCAGTTTGCTGACAGAAAACAAAAAAAAGGACAGCCCAACCGAACCGATCCAACCGGTTGTTAGCCTTTAGTTTTCCCTGCAGTGCAGTAACGTCGACGCACTAATCAAAACAGCATCAACCATAATACCATTTCCCATTGGACTATACGTGTATCCCCCCTACACAAACAGGCTCCAGCGACAATAAACGCGACCCATCCGGTTGTCGTGACCCACGCCAGCCGACGGAGGCAGGCCGCCGGCCCGGCCAGTATCACGAGCCAGCGGTGGCGCACGATAATTCACCACGCCGACCGCCGGGCGCCGGTACAGATCGTCCAGCACAGAGAGAATCACAGCCATTGACCAACCACTACGCGCCATGCAGCTCGCAGACGGATTCACACAAATCACAGGACGGTGCCCCATCCATTAGAATAACACAAGAACAGCGCGCGTGTCCGTCCACCTCGACGCGGCGCGGATGCGGGACACCGGATGCGATGGACGCGTCTGCCTCGGGCGAGTCGGGCCGGCGGTGGTTCAGGGGAATCCATCCGGCCACCCAGCAGAAAAAGCGGCAGCCAATCGAGCTCGATCGCCGGCCGGCCGGCCGGTCGGTGACGAGCAAGTCTCGCCTACCCCGAAGGCTCGAACCCGCGCCATCCTGTGTCCTCTCCTCGCCGCGGCTGCAACTAGCGCGTTGTTTATGTTTGTTTACGCGTCAATCGCAACGTGACAACCTTCGTTTCCGCCGTCCCGTCGCTCTCGTGCCAACCGATCGTCCACTCTGGCCAAGCTGCCGCCGCTGCACCTTCTCTCCTACTGCTGCTACTGGCAACCGAACCACGAACACAACAGCAGAGCCAATTCCTGGCCCTTCCTTGAGAAAGAGCACGCAAAAATAAACCAAAAAGATGCTGTGAGCAAGAACGTTGCGAGATCTTTGTGGGGATTTGGTTTACTGTAACTGCAGCCTGAAACAGCAGATTGTATTGATTGGTGTGGAAGTGATCATGATTGAGAGATGCCGGCAGGGGAGGGAGGCTGCTTTGCTGTGCACTACTCTGGTCACAACTCACAACCACTGACAGAGGTGTGTCCTTGACTTCTCATCCTCCATCACAACAGGACCATCATACATATCCTTTCATTATCTCTTATATAATCTCCATGTCCCAATCTGTTTTCTCGTAATTTCCTTGGGATGACATGGGAGCTTAATTCTGATAGGTGTTATGATCTTTAGATGAGGCGTCCAATCCAACAACAAATGTCGCGCGCAGGCATATAGCAGGCCTGACCCGTTCAGTTTACCAACCGCAGGCACCTGTACTTCTAAAAGGAAAACAGTCCTGTTAATTCTCATTCCAAACTTCACTATTCATCAAACTTCACTATTCATCAAAGGGAATCTTACATGCATGGAATATTAAACGTATGTTAATGACAAAACCCATTCCATAACCCCCCGATAACTTTGCGAGACGAATCTAATGAGCCTAATTTGGCCATGATTAGACAACATTGTGCTACAGTAAACAATCTCTAATGACGGATTAATTAGGCTTAACAGATTCGTCTCGTGATTTCCCGTCCATTCGTGTATTTAGTTTTATAATTAGATCATGTTTAGTCCTCCTAATCTTTGATTTAGTTTTGCTACAGTAAATTTCGCAAACTTTCTCACCGAACTAAACAGGCCGAGAACAATATGTACCGACCCTAGATAAATGACGCGCCCTGGCTAACAGGTCGAGGGGACACAGGCGGCAGTGCTCATCAGTGGGGCATCAGAGAAAGAGACTTCGAAGGGGTTGGGAATGATGCGAGGGAGAGGCAAAGCAGGAGGGCGAGGCGCCGCTTTCTGAAAAACGATCGTATGTATGGCTAAGTGGAAAGCGACTCCTAGTAATACAACCGTACAAGACCTAGAGATTTGCTCACGTACCATTCTTAGAGCTGTAATCCGATGAAATAACTAAAAACCTGACCTTTACTCAAGATTACGATAACTACCAGATTTGCATACTTACTTTATGTTTTCACAGTTACCCCCTTTTTATTAGTCCTAAGTCAAACTTATCATACTTTGACCAAGTTTATTATAGAAAAGTATAACATCTATAATACCAAATTTGTTTCATTGAATTCACTATAGAATATATTTTGATAGTGCATATATTTGGTAGTACAAATATTGTTATATTTTTCTATAAGTTTAGTCAAAATTGTGCAAAGTTAGACTTAAGACAAACCTAACATGACATCTAATAAAAACAGAGATAAGGTTTTTTTGGCTGAACTAAATTTGCTACGCTATTTTAGCAACCGGAATGGCGTTCGATTTGCCTAATATTTTTTATGGGTATTTGATATTCCTTATGCCATTTCTACAACACCATTACACTAACCGATATTCACTATTTTTCCGTGGCACTGACGGAAAGCGTGTGGTAAAAAAATCTTTAGCTTTGGCCATTCATTTCAGTTTTTTATGAACCTTTAACTATTCATCTTATTAGAAAGACTAGAATGAAATATATGCTTGAATGTTTCCTTCTAACTTTAGAGCTAGACGCGAGAGAGAGAGAGAGAGTTATTTCTCGCCCCATTAAAATAATGCTTGATGCTGGATATGGGCACCATGTTCATGTTTACATGAAGGTTGAAAATTTTTTGCAAAAAGGAATCTTTCTTGCATGGAGTATTAAATGAAGTCTATTTGCAAAACCTCTTCACGGATGAGCGTAATTTTTCGAGACGAATCTAATGAGCCTAATTAATCTATGATTTGCTACAGTAATGCTATAGTAATCATCCTCTAATCGTGCGGTCAAAGGCCTCATTAGATTCGTCTCGCGAATTTACCAGGGGTTGTGGAGGTAGTGTTGTAAACTAACTTTATTTAATACCCTTAATTAGTGGTCAAAGGAGGGTGAAAAAAATTTCACCCTCCATCTAAACACGGCAAATTTTTAATTTTGACGGCCATAACCGAATATCATTTAATTCGCAACACCAAATTTGTGATGCTAAATTTACTGTGAAAGTTATTCTTCTATGTTATGCAGCTCCTTGTATTGGAAGCAATACATTGGTATCACTAGACAATATATGCGTATCATAGAGCTATTTGTTTGGAGTTCTACGTGATATTAGAGGTAGTGTGCTAGACTACTAGTTAAATGCAAGGCATAAAATCAACAAAAAGGCATTACAAAATGGTCATATGGATGCAATTGGAGGTAGCACCAAGTACTATCTCCAATATCGAAATATTTGTCGTCGTTGATTTTTTTTCTAAATTTTTAACCTTTTCGTATTATTTAATTTTTTTATGCAAATATGCAAAATGATAAGTCACACTTAAAATAAATAAAAATAAATCAAACCACAAATAAAATAACTAATATACACATAATATTTTGAATAAGACGAATGGTTAAAATCATGATAAAAAGTCAACGCAGCCTGTTCGGTTGGCTTATCAGCCACCAGCCAGCAGTACTTTTCTCTCACAACAAATCAGCACCAGCCACCAGCCACCAGCCAGCCAGCAGTACTTTTCTCTCACAACAAATCAGCACCAGCCACCAGCCGCCAGCCAACCGAATAGGCAGCACAGAAAATCAAAGAGAAGGCATTACGAAGCGAGGGAGTAGATGCTAGAAGATGTTGCAATTGACGCTCGCATTTTTGCCCAAACAACGGATGATTTGCCATTTGTGGATTGGCAACGTATCATGTGCAAACCAACCTCCTCGTGCAAACTATGCAAACCTCAATCTGGACCACGTGATCTTGATCCAAAGGGGCAAGAGATGGGAGGGGGATTTGCACCGTCCAGCCCGGCGTCCGGACGCACCTGACGAGGTGGACCAAAATGTCCCTGCCCTCTCGCGGGACGGCTCATATGTGGTCCGGTCCGATTGCACCGAGGCGCGAGCCATTTCTCCCCCTGCCCCTCCCTCCCTCCGCCGCACTCGTCTTCTCATCTCCCACCGTCGCCACCCCCCTTCCTATGGCAAGGCAGCCTCCCCCGACTTCCTCCTCCTCCCCTTCCTACCAGGCTCTCCTCCTCCCGCAACGGACCTGACGGTTCGTTCCTCCATCTGGCCTTCCCGCCGCACGAGCTGGTCGACCCCTCCCCCCACGGACGGCAGGCGCACGTGCAAATGCCGCGTGGATCGAGCTGCTGAGCGCCGATCACGGTGAGGCCACCCAGATCCACCCGATTGCCGCGTCTTTAACTTCCCGTGCTGTTAATTTTTCTGCGGTCTGGACTGGTTGGATGCGTTGATGTGGGCGGCAATTTGGGCTCCGCGTGGTCGGGAGAGTGGGATCCCGCTTGATTGCCGCGAATTGGTATTCTGCCCCTCTCTTCCTGATGCGTTTGCTGCCGGAAGTTGCAATTTTGTTGGTATTACTTTGCGCATTTCGTTCAGTCGTATGAATAAATTCGATCTGATGATATCTTGCGCGCTTGTTCGGCATTAATTGCATAGCTAATGTTGAAGTTTATTCTTTAATTGGTTTGCACGGGTTCGCTTTTGAATCATTTACATGCCAGCTTAATAATTTTTGTTCCGTTTCCTCCAGGGCGGAGAGCTAGCCATCTGTTTCGGCATCCACGATAGAACATTTTTGACATAATTTCACCCAAAATGCCTGGAATTACAGTGGATGGTCTTGTCACAGAGGAGGTGGCGAACGGGGTGAATTCCTCTCAAAACAACGAGCATCTGTCGGCCCCAAAGTCGACGGCAGCTTCAACAATGGCAGCAAGCATGCAAAGCGAGACACTTGAGATGCATGTTGAGGGTTCTGGTGCTGGGGAGCCCTCAATTGAGCAGCTCTACAACAATGTGTGTGAGATGGAGAGCTCAAGTGAGGGTGGGTCCCCATCACGCGAGAGCTTTGGCTCGGACGGGGAGGAGTCAAGGATTGATTCAGAACTTCGCCACCTTGTTGCCGGGGAGATGGAGGCCATGAAGGTGATTGAGGAGGAAGAGGAGAATGGAAATGTCGCGAATGCCCTCCCTCCTGCAGAGAATGGGACCCCAGTCAAGGCACAGTCTTCCAATTCGTCCAAGAAGTCGAAGAAGGCCTCAAAATCACAGCTCGAGTCTGATGCCTCTGTTGGCCCTAATGGAAAGGCATCCACCGAGGAAGGTGAAAGTGAGGTCAGCAAACCAGCAAGCCGAGCTGGCCGTCGACGGAAATCAAATGCCAATCCACAGAATGGAACAGAAGATGCTGGCCTTGATAACCCAGACCTTGGCCCATTTCTTCTCAAACATGCAAGAGACTTGATTGCCTCGGAAAACCCACGACGGGCACTGAAATATGCGCTCCGTGCCACCAAGTCATTTGAGAAATGTGCTGGTGGAAAGCCTAGCTTAAACTTGGTGATGAGTTTGCATGTTGTTGCAGCAATCTACTGCAACTTGGGAAAATATGAAGAGGCTGTACCTGTGCTGCAGCGATCCCTCGAGATCCCTGTAATCGAGGAAGGTCAGGAACATGCTCTTGCTAAGTTTTCTGGTTGCATGCAGTTGGGGGACACCTATGGCATGCTAGGTCAGACTGCACTCTCACTGCAATGGTATGCTTCTGGGCTTGAAATTCAGAAGCAAACATTGGGAGAGCAAGACCCAAGGGTTGGAGAGACTTGCCGATACTTAGCTGAGGCCCATGTGCAGGCACTACAACTCGACGAAGCACAAAGACTGTGTCAGACAGCCCTTGACATACACAGGGAGCACGGCGAGCCAGCTTCACTAGAAGAAACAGCTGATAGGAGGCTGATGGGTCTAATTTGTGACACCAAGGGTGACCATGAAGCTGCCCTGGAGCATCTAGTGATGGCTAGCATGGCCATGGTAGCCAATGGTCAAGAAACAGAGGTGGCCTCAGTGGATTGCAGCATTGGTGATATCTACCTTTCCTTGGGTCGGTATGACGAGGCTGTGTTTGCTTACCAGAAAGCTCTTACGGTATTCAAGACCAGCAAAGGGGAGAATCATGCAACTGTGGCTTCTGTTTTTGTGCGTCTAGCGGATCTGTACAACAAGACAGGGAAGCTGAGGGAGTCAAAATCTTACTGTGAAAATGCCCTAAAGATTTACCAGAAACCTATTCCTGGGACTTCTCTAGAAGAAATTGCCACCGGTTTAACTGATGTTTCAGCCATATATGAGACAATGAATGAGCACGAGCAAGCACTCAAGTTACTTCAGAAGGCCTTAAAAATGTACAACAATTCAGCCGGCCAACAGAGCACAATTGCTGGAATTGAGGCTCAGATGGGCGTCCTGCACTATATTCTGGGCAATTACGGAGAGTCCTATGATTCCTTCAAGAGTGCGATTGCGAAGCTCCGCACTTGTGGTGAGAAAAAGTCTGCCTTCTTTGGGATTGCCCTGAATCAGATGGGGTTGGCATGCGTTCAAAGATACTCGATAAATGAAGCTGCAGAATTGTTTGAAGAAGCTAGAACTGTTCTGGAGCAAGAATACGGGCCATATCATCCAGATACTTTAGGAGTATACAGCAACCTTGCTGGAACTTATGATGCAATGGGCAGGTAAGCTCCCTACTCCTAAATCAATATTGTTGTCTCAACAAGGTGTTGATGATTTGTCTGTTTTGGCCACTCGCATAATGATTTGCTTTTCTGTTTTGATTTCCTGGAAATAGTGGGTGGTTTGTAGGGTATAAAGGTACTCTGGCAAGTGGGAATTCTTTGGTATTAGTCATCTCCTCCTCCAGCTAGGCACATGATTAGCATCTTTACCAGCTTTTGCTGCTCCAATTAGTTGATTGGATATTGATTGATAATAAAGTTGGATCAATTTAATTGGACTAGGACCATCTCACGTCATCTTTAGTTGCTTTTTCCTGGCTATTCTGTAAAGAGGGGCTGTACACACTTTACCCTCTTGCTTTCCCTTCATCTATTTTTTCTTTCTCCCTGTTGTATGTGTGGAAACTTCATGTTGCTTTGTGGACTGTTAGCTTTATAACCTGAGTAGAAGGGTACCACAACTGCCTGGATCAGAAATGTCAACACTAACTTAGCTGGCTGGATCAGATTTCTAAAGCAACAACGCTGTCTAACTCTTAGCTTTGTAGTCTGATGAGTAGAAGGGTACAACAACTGGCTGCATCATTAATGTCAACACTAACTTAGCTGGCTAGATCAGATTTCTGAAGCAGCAATGCTATCTTCCTGAAGAGTTCCAAAACTAACCAAGAAATATCACCCTTGTCCTGCTAATGTGAATATATCTTCATTTTTAACACCAACTTTCAGTTAATATTTACATTTTGTTTACCAGACTGGATGAGGCCATTGAGATCTTGGAATATGTTGTTGGAATGCGTGAGGAGAAACTGGGTACAGCTAACCCAGACGTCGACGATGAGAAGCGAAGGCTTGGGGAGCTGCTTAAGGAGGCTGGCCGGGTGCGAAGCAGGAAGGCGAAGTCCCTGGAGAATCTGCTCGAGACCAATCCATACACCGCCACCAAGAGAAAGACAGTTGCGGCATAAATCCCTGCTCTGATGAAAGGCGAGGATAAGGTATTCAATTGGTGGGCAATGAGAATAGTGGTGTTTACCTATCTAGAGATATGAAATGTTCAAATTGATCGTTGTAAAGTTTCAAATGTTATGGTTACTTGTTCTGTGGTCAGTGCTCTTTATACTGTCCTTGTGAATGGGAGTGGTGACTTATCTCTTTTCGACCTCTGATTTGCCGTGTCGAATATATTAATCGTTGTTGTTAGACCATTAAACAAGGCAATAGCTCATTTGATCCGCCAGCTAAAATTTGCTGCTGGGCCATTAATCAGTCCCATCATTGAAGATAGCAAAACAAATGATCAATGCGTGACAGTTGTTACGTCAGAACCAGTTCGATTTGCTTTGACAAATGGTCATCCGGCCGTGTTGACATGCATGTTGAAAAAATTTTGCAAAAAGGAATCTTTCTTGCATGGAGTACTAAATGAAGTCTATTTGCAAAACCTCTTCACGGATGAACGTAACTTTTTGAGACAAATCTAATGAGCCTAATTAATCCATGATTTGCTACAGTAATACTACAGTGATCATCCTCTAATCGTGCGGTCAAAGGCCTCATTAGATTCGCCTCGCGAATTTACCAGGGGTTGTGGAGGTAGTTTTGTAAACTGACTTTATTTAATACCCCTAATTAGTGGTCAAAGGAGGATGAAAAAAATTTCACCCTCCATCTAAACACAGTGCAGAAGCGGTGCCAGTAAAATTTCGCTCTAAACTAGATTTGATGGCATTTCATTGTGCAGATTAAACTATGTAATGAAAACATCGTAAATTCATATGCAGATAATGGAAACATAGAGAACCACACATTAATTTCTGCTAACCGAGATATATTCCTCTACAACTTAGGGGAGGAAGAGTTGCTGAACAGTGCCTTAAGGATGCATATGGTATAAACCAAAATTAAAGCTTCAGAAACATTAACCATCCATAGCCTTCTTCAGAATCATCAGTTACCACTGCTAAACTACGATAAACCTCAAGCTCAACTCTGCACCAAAGCCCCGACCGCCTAGTGACCATACTTCTGGAACTCCCACTCGCTGTTGTCTGCAATATCAAATTACAACCTAGAAGGTGAGACAAGATAAAACGAGCATGAATGTAGCAATCAGATTGATCAAGAGCTCAAGGCTACCAACCTAGCGGGCACACTTGACGGGTCTTGAGCCAACGACTGATGCAATGGAAGTGGAATGCATGGTTGCAAACTCCTAGGAAACACAAACAGATTATCAGTTCTTTTTTTCCCGAAGTCAAGCGACTCAGGAACGACTTCAAAATGCAATGTCTTAATCAAGACAATCCGAATCAGTCTAGGGAGTGCAATTACCAAACAAGCACGGCTACAGAGAAGATGATTTTGAAACTAAGAAATCCAGTTACCGCCCTTAGCTAAGAAACTATTTGAATAACACCCTCTATCTTTCAATAATTACTATGCATGATATTGCAAACAAGTGTCCGATATCTAAACAAGCAAAAAGTTGCCAGATGCAAGATTAGCCAAATTATCCTAAATGCCTCACACTATTTTATCAACAAAGGATCCATCCGATATTCATGATTAACAAGTGATGCAAAATGCAGTGCTAGCAAAATTAGAGCTGTCAAAAAACAAGAGGCAAGGCAAAAGATCACAAGAGTGAGATGTATTCTACTGGAAGGAGCCTTTGATAAGGATGCTATCAGACAATTTGCCACCCAAATGAAATGTTTTGACACCTTCAATATCTGTCTTATAACATGGTGTTAACGATTCCTATGAATTGGTAACACTAAGCACTAAAGTCTGCACTAGATTCCTGATGCATACATGACATAAACATGGCCTGTGAATTCTCCTAACCAATGCAAGGATAATCCGATACATCACTTGCCATATTAGATTACATAGTTACAGGTACAACACGACATAACAGGTTCATATAAAAATAACTCATACTTGGCAAATAACTAAGCATGTCAACTGCTATTCAGTAGTTACTGGTCTTATGCGACTACATAGGGGATCCAAGCAAGTAAACCCCTTCAACACATACCCGGAAAATAACTAAGCATGTCAACTGCTATTCTAGGTGTTCCTACCAGCATCCTGGTTCCAGCAAGTAAACCCCTTCAACACACAACACACCCCAGGACACCAAATGTTGGGTAACAAGTGCTGACATACTATCAAGGCGGAGATTACATTCAGAAAATATAATCAAGGCAACACACTAGTCAGACGAAAACCAACATGTGAACCAATGTTGGTGGTTGTAGCAGGTAAATGTGTACTTCACTACTTGTACAAATAGTTCACCAATGCGTGGGAGTTTGTCAACGGTCAACCAAAACCATCAGCTATAAATAAGATCAAACACTTCCTACTAGTTCCATTTACAACAGCTCAACCACATGCCCGGAATACTACATCCAAATTTCAAGTCGCAACCATCACCAAATCGAGAAGATATTGTGATGCTACTAGTTATTGCACCACAAAAGCACGCTGGGTTTAAGTAGACCCTGAATTCGCTAGGGTAATGGAGAAAACAAGGTAACAGATGGGATTCGTACCCCAAGCGACGGTGCACTCCTCGCTGGTGGCGCTCGCCTGGTTCGCCTGGCACTCGATGCCTGCATCACACGCGAACGCGGAACACCCAGGTCAGATCAATAATCAGAAAACCAGAACAAATCGAAGGGGGACGGAGGGACGTGGGGCGGCGTGCTCACAGAGGTCCATGATGTGGTTGCGGCAGATGGCGCAGTTGTCCACCACGATGTCTGTGGGCGCGCAAACCAGGACGAAAATCGGGTCAGATCCACGAATTCAAGCGAAAAAAAATTTAAAAAATCGAAAGGGGAGAGGACATGTGTCGATTCGTCCGTACCCCACGCCCAGAGAGAGACGGCGTTCCACTTCTTGATGTCGAAGCGCTTGGCCTTCTTCCCACCGGCGGCGGATGAGCCCGCCGGGGTCGGGGCCACCGCCACGCCGCCCTTATCCATGGCGAGAGCGGCGAGACGAGGGGAACCAACCCTAGCTAGGATCACGCTCGAGAGAGGGGCG
The DNA here is from genome assembly GCA_004135705.1 of Alloteropsis semialata. Lineage (NCBI taxonomy): Eukaryota > Viridiplantae > Streptophyta > Magnoliopsida > Poales > Poaceae > Alloteropsis > Alloteropsis semialata. Next base: position 65,994,280 of record CM014270.1, on the reverse strand, counting down.
GAGCGGAGAGAGGAGGCGGCACTTGACTTCCAGCAGACGGACGAACGTCGGAGGAGGCCAGATTTATAATGACGGTAGCGGCCGTAGCGCATTGGGTTTGGACTTTGGAGAAGACGGGCCGGAGCAATTTGCAAGCTGGGCCGCACTCCAAAAGCTCAAAATATAACCCTTTCGAATTGGGCCGTTGTCCTGTCACGTTTCGGAAAACCTATCTAGCACTCGGAAACTAGTAACTCAAGTTGGCACCCACTTATTTGAGATTCGTGTAAACACTACCAGCCATCGGATCCCGGATGCGCGCCCCGCTCCTCCCCCTCCGACAGCGGTTGCCCTTTCGAGTGCGGTTCCATTACTTTTTCCGTTCCGTTTCTCAGACAACGTATATCCGTGACCCCCTCGATTCCTCAGACAGGCGGTCGGTTCCCCATCGAGAGCGGAGAGGCGGAGACGGCGACGGCGACGAGGGTGAATCGTTGCCGGAGTTGCCTTGGGAAAGGAATCCGGCTGATCTGGGGGCTGATTTCGTCTGCAATCCCATGAGCTAGGTATTGTCTTCGCTCGTACCTAGGGTTCTTCGATTCATTGCTGCTTGATTCGTAGCTATGGTTGTTCGGTTTGATTCCCGTGGCCCCCTCGATTCGATTCCCGTGCTTGAGTGTGCTTGAGTCGTAGCTAGGGTTGTTCGATTTGATTCTCGTGCGCTCCTCGATTCGATTCCCGTGCTTGAGTGTGCTTGACTTGTAGCTAGGTTCTGCAATCCCATGTTTTTTGATTCTGAGATAGGGTTCTTCGATTTTTTCAGTTTGAGTGGTCGAGGACACACTTCAGAGGAAATGGGATTCGGTGTCGCCGCCGGCGACTCCTTTCGGTGAGTTTTCTTCTTTTCTGGATCTCGTTGTCAATGTGATGACTACCTGCGTTCTATTGTGCGTGATTGTTACCTAATTTACCTGTCAAGTTGTCCAGTCTTAGATTGTGCAGAGTGCTCGATGTCAGTTCCTTGCAAAGGCATGGAATGTAATATGTTCCTTGTTCAGATGTTCCTTGTTCATATGTTCATTGTTCACCTGATCAATCATTAGGTTCGCTTGTTTGTTTTGCTTATTCAGTTCCTCTATCTGTTTCTCTAGATCTATAAGCATGAGAAGTAAAATAACTTAAGGCAATGTCCTCTTTTTTAACATTTTGACCTGCGTAAATAGTGCAAGGGAGAAGGTTTACCTTTTTTCCATCTCTCACAACTATCATGTAATGCTGTTACAGAATTAAGGTCCTTCAATGTTCTATACAAATCTTCCATAAGGGTTTCTATCTTTTGTCTGAAGCTCTCTCTCGACTCCTTGAAACAGTTCAGTCTTTTTCGGTAGTGCTTCTTCATTCTGTTTCATCTTCATGAAGGCATCAGATTTTGACTTTTTTGCATTCTCCAACTGTCTAAAAGTGATTATAAGAACAATAAGTTAATTTACCTTACATGAATATAAAAAAGTAAAAATAGATGTGTTCTTTGCTTACTCTGTCAATCTTGCTTTTTTGCCTTCAGTCAATTATTGGCTTCTCTTTTACCATTCTAGGTTCTTGACTAAAATTTATTACAGTGTATTTATATATTGACATAGGAAGTTGTAATTGTATATTTTTTTATTTTGAGTACAGCTTTACAGATTTGAATGAAATTTCTAGTTCAGATATTTTTTTAATTTGTGTATTCTTTAATAGCTTACCTTGAAGTGAAAAAACCTTTGTGTATTCTTTAATTTGTGTAGTACTGTTTGATTTCTAGTTCAGAAGTAAAAATCCTTTCTTTCTTAAATTCATTACTTGTTTGATTTTTCAGCGATGCCTCGTAAAAAGATTTCTCATAAAGTGATTGCTCGAATGGTCTCTTCTAGAGATGAAGAAAATGATGAATGGGGAAATGAATCGTCCACTGCAAGAGTAACTAGGTCTTCTACTCGTCGTGCTGGTGGAAGTCAAATTCCGTCTGGCAGCCCCTCTGCGGCTGCAAATCCTTCATCGTCATCAAATCCTGCTGCTGCTGCGGGAAAAGCTGCTGCTGCTACTAAAGTCACAAAAAATGACGAGGTTAGTTACATGTCCTATGTTCTATTCTTATACTCTGTTCAGTGTATTGTACATAAGTTAAATATGTTTAGTTAATAGAGAATAAATTCTAAAAGAAGAAGTATGGATGTTTAGATAGTTTAGTCTTTATTGTTTTTGTTTGTAATTTTTTTCAGTTGATCTTATTACTTGAATGTTATTTATGTTTTTATTACTAATTTAAGAAACATTGTCCCATTAGTATGTAATGGTGCAATGGTGCTTAATTGATATGGTTTGCTGTAATTTCTCTATGCTTATCTTAGTGACTGTACTTTCTCTATGCTTATCTTACTGACTGCTAAGTATCTATGCTTCTCTTGCTATAAACATTTTGAATACTTTCTTTTAACAATTATCATTACCTTATTCAACATTTTCTATGATTTTATTTACTTGATTTCAACAATTTAGTTACTTGATTTCAACAATTTCAATTAACTGATTCAACATTTCATATGCTTCTCTTGCTGTAAATAATATTTTTACTTGCTTTTAACCTTTTACATGAACTGATTCAATATTTATTATGCTATAGTCTGATCATGACGGCGATGGCAAGCATATTAAGTTGCGTTGGTCAACAGCCCGTGTTGCTAAAGTTGTCAAGAAACTTCGCCCCATCCAAAAGCGATACATTAGGAATCATGTGTTTGGTTTTGTATTTGACATCAAAAATTTCAGAGTCCCTATAGGTTTCCTTGAATGGGTGTTGTCCAGGACATCTTCTTGTTCTCGTGAGTTTCTTCTCAATCAAAAGTCCATCCATTTTACAAAGGATATGGTAACCAAAGTTCTTAGTATTAGCTCTGGAGATAGACCTGTTGAGGTCGAAAGTGATAATTTTGAAGTTGAAGCTCTTGTAGAAAAGTTCAAATCTCAGTACAAAGTTGGGAACTATTATCCAATCAGCAAGTGCACTCAATTGATGCTCGCAGAAAATGATGAAAAAAATTTTATGAGGCACTTCATGTTGTTCCTGCTTTCTGCTATTCTGATGCCTCGCAAGTCCTACAGTTTGTGTGTGGAATACCTCTACTCTTTAGTGGACATTACACGGTTATCAGAATATGACTGGGCTGAAGAGGTATTGCATGTTATCATGTATGAAGTGCGCCGTTTCCATGGATTGAGAGATATTCTTGGGTGTCGGATCTAATGTCCGGCAGTCCACCCGGGGGTACCTAGATGGTTGATTTGTAGGCAAAGGGCAATCGCGAGACTAGGGAGCTCGAGGTAACACAGGGACACGGGGATTATACAGGTTCGGGCTACCCGGAGGTATAATACCCTACGTCCTGTGCTCGGGGGTCTTGTATTGATTTGCTCGGTGTGGTTCCGGGGAACGACGGCGAGCTCTTGGTTACAATGGATGAATGGCGTGGGAATCAGATGTCTAAGGGGGTCGACCTAGGCCGCCTTATATAGGCCGACGGCCTAGGATTTACAAGTCGGTTATTTCTAATTATTGTCTGTCGGATTTATGGACCCGGCAGTCCACACAGGGTAGCCTACGTGGTTGATTTGTTGAGGGACAGATCGAGGATCACAAGACGATGGTAACACAAGACGCAATGATTGAACAGGTTCGGGCCGTCAAGATGACGTAATACCCTACGTCCTGTGTTGGGTGTATGGATTGCTGTGTATGAAGTTCCTGAAGGATCTCCGTAGTTGGGTTCTGTCCTAGGTTGAAGTTCGTGGGTTGTAATCATGTTCTGGAGGGGGGTCCCAAGGCACCTTATATAGTCCGGCTGCCTTGAGTTACAAGTCGGCTAGAGATTATAACCTACCCAAAATATAAGGATGCGATCCTATAACGATTACAGATATCCTTCCCTATAATTCCGGCTAGTTTATCTTGATCTCCGAGCTTCTTGCG
>CM014270.1:65968251-65978504 GCA_004135705.1 Alloteropsis semialata | reverse complement strand
CGCTGGCTCCACCGCACCGCCGCCCTGCTCCGCCCCCGACGCTGCTCCCCCACCACCGACGCGCGCCGCCGCCCTGCTCCCCGCACCACCGCGCCGCCGCTCCACCCTCCCCGACGCGCAGCGGCCACCGACGTGTAGCCACCGGCGGCCAAGGGCGCAGGGCTCGGTTGGCGGGCAGGTAGCGTCCAGCGGTTGGCGGCAAGCCACAAGCGCAAGTTTTTCTTTGATTTGGCGACTTCTGCATCAACCAGAGTCCTCCAAAAGCAGTAGGATTGAGGTGAGAAATTTTCAATTTCTAAATGTATGTCAATAATTGGATTTTCGACTTCTGCATCAACCAGAGTCCTCAAAAGGTTAATTGGATGTTATATTCTAAAGTTATAGTTACCAATTGTCATCATGCATTCATCACAGGAGACAAGTAAATGTCCATTCAGCTAATCATTTAGCACTTGCACTTCACATGCAGTTGCAGGAGAAAAACTTATTGAGAACACTTCCATCATGAATGAACAGGATGCAAGAACTAATAATCTAATATTAGTTTGGATAGGTTTCACTTACACAGGTGCAGCTTTGGCTAAATAAAGAGAGAAAAAAGATACAGTAGTACGAATTCCCACTAGTAGGATGTACCATAAAAGATTCAGTATGATCATTATTGCTCTCAACAAAATTAGAAGTAAATAGTAGTAAAGGGCACCGTAAAAGAGCTCATAAATAAAAGAGTTCCTCGGATGATGGATGATGAGACAGCACTACAACACAAGACCCGTTTGATAAGCTTATTAAACAACGGAACTTCCCGATGGTTAGTTTAAATTTTGTTGCTTTAATAATCCTTAAGAAAAAAAGATATGAGCATTAAGCTAGCAAGTTGTGTATTCCAAAGACCTCGGCTGGAGAATTTATCGCTTCTAGAAAGCTATGAAGGGAGAAATTCTAGCAAGTAATTGGATTTTTTATTAATTGTGCCAATTAAAATATGGTAATAACTACATTTCAATTTCTGGATGGAGTCACAATATTAGCAATCAGCTAGCCTTCCCTATATAGTGGGACGCAATTTGCGGCATATTCAGACCATAAAGAATGTTGTTCCTTTCATAGGTCTGAGAAAAGTGTTGAGAATCGAAGCCACACTAGATATCGGGTTTCAACTAACAATCTCACTATGAGAGTCTCTAGTCACCAAACCTTGTTAGGCAGAGTACAGATGGTAGGACCTTTGTCAAATGTCTGGCTTTTGGGTTTCCTCTAGCAAATCTCAGAATCAATGAAAGCTGGTTAGGCAGAGTATTCTTCTATTCACAGACGTGGTTCTTACTTTTGACTGTTCAAATGTTATCCATTGGTGCGTAGTAACCCATTGTTATATATCTGTGACAATATTTTCTCTAAAATATAAGATATTTACAACTTAGTTTTTTTTCCTTTCTATACTTGGTACAACCCGTATAACTAAAACAAATATATATGTAACTAGAGAAATAAGTTAGATAAGTTTACTTGGAGTTATGTTTGGAAATATAGTTTATTTTTTGTGGACCATGCTGATCAGATGCTTATAACGTATTCCCTCCATCCTAAAATATCTAAGTCAAACTATTCAAAATTTGACACAAGATAATACTTACAATATAAATAAATATAATTTGATTCAATATCCAGACTATTTTGAATAGTTTGACTTAGTTCAAAATTAGAAGTTTCTAAAAAAAATGCTACAAGCTGTACCTAACAATGTGCTCTGAAGAAATAATGCAGGCATATCTAATAGGGTGCCAAAACTCCATCCATATCGGAAAGCCATTTGTCATGCAGTGCATTATTACATGATTATGTCAACCGCCTGCTAGAACTAGCAACAGTGCAAATTCTTTTAAGAATAACATCAAGGTTGGATCATGCCTGATGAATATCTTGCCTATACATCTTTAATAATTTGCTAGTTCAATTACAACTAGTTGATACACATAAGTACCATAGCCATACTCGTGTACGCAGATCATGGGTCGATTTGACCGATTCACGTCTCGTCGAGCGAGACAGGCCGAGAATGAATTGCACAATGACGAAGGGGCTACTGATGGTGCCGAAGGGAGCCCTTCCGCGTACCTCAACCTCGACCAAATTGACGTTGAACAAAATGATAACTTATCAGAGAATGAGGTAATTCATGTCATTGTGTACGTGAGTAACCTAATTATTAGGTGCATCGTTGGATATTAATAGTGTTTAGTATTGGCAGGAGCCAGTTCAGACTGAGGCAGAGATGTCGGAAGAACCGAAAGTCCGAGGCAAGAGAGGCCCGAACAAGATGCCAACAGGCCGAATGATAATCACCCGTGTAGATATCACCGGGGAGCCAGTCTCACCACAGAAGATTATAGGGCCTTACAAGACTGCCGCAGGGCGCATAGTGAAGGATTACGTTCCGATCATATATCATGGCTGGAATTCAAAGGCAACGGAAATGCAACCTCCTAATCCGATAAAGGAACTATGTTGGAATAAGATGAAAGAACATTTCATTTTCCCTGATCCAAACTCAGAGGCACTTGCAAAGCGCAGAGTACTGCAAGCGATGGGCAAGTCAGCAAATAATTTTAGGACGGTACTAAATAAGATGAGGAAGGAAGGTCGGGTGCCTAACTGGAAACACTATCCGAACCAGGAGCAGTATTGGGAACGTTTCTGTAAGTACTATGAGAGGCCTAAGGTACAAGAGACCTGCTCAAAAAATACAGTTAATTCCTCTAAGAATACCTGCCACCATCATTGTGGGTCTCGTGGGTACCTTGGGAAAATAAACGACTGGGAGGAGATGGCTGAAGCGGTGACAAGCTCTGGTGCAACGCTTGAGACAGATGGTTGGGATGAGCGTGCCATGAGGTACCTGCTTGCTCGTGGTGCTTATTACAACCCTGATGGCTCCCTTAGTTACCGCACACAAGAATCCAGGGAAATAGCTAGTAAAATAAAGCAAGCCCAAAGTGAAGTTGAGGGCGGACTCTTTATTCCGAATAGAGAGAATGACGTGCTTACATGTGCTCTAGGAAACAAAGAGCACCCTGGACGCACAAGAGGCACCGGAATTGTTCCCTGGGGCCTTGCCTTCGTAGACGATGCAAGCACATACAGAAGCCATAAAAGGAGCAAGGCAGCACGAGAGTCCCAATGGAATTCTATGATACAAGCCGTTCGCCAGGAAGTTGCCGAACAAGTGACCGAACAAGTCCGCCAGCAAGTAACCGAACAAGTAACTCAACAAGTAACCCAGAAGCTTCGGAAGGAATTCAGCGAGCAGGCTCGGCACCAAGGTTCGCTTCCGGAACAAGGCGGTGAGATTCACACTAGCCCTGTCGTGCACCGTAGTAGTTGCGGAAGTGTCGGGCTTCCTGCGGAAGATGCAGGCCTGTCTTTCCCAGTGGATGCGATCACAGAACCAAGACAATGCAAGCTATATGTCCAGGACAAATTCTGGAAGACCAAGGTTGCGGTTGGGCAGGCATGGCCTACGGGCGAAGGGGTTCAATTGCATTGCCGTCCATTGCCGGATGGATACGCCAAAGTCACCATTGATGCCATTGTTAAGAAAAGGTTCCGTAGAGTGGAGCTAGATATCCCCGGGCAGGATGATAAGAAGAAAATTGGGGACAACATTGGTTGCTTCGTGGCTTGGCGTAAGCGCTATATCTCATTTGACGACGAGTCTGAAGAATCAGACTGTGCGTCGGATGAACGTCCATTGTCACCTGTTCTTGACAATGATGCACTCCCACAGCCAGAAGGATCTGAAAGTCGATCAGCAAGCCCCAAGCCCAAAAAACGTGTTTCTCAGGGCCAATGTTCAAGGGTGAGCACGCCACCGAGCACAAGGGAAAAGAGCATGCAGTCTGCTATGTTATGTTCTAAGAATCCAGTGTATGCTAATACACCATGTGGGCAAGAGGAAGAGCAAGAGCAAAGGCCAACCAAATCTAACCAAGACACTAGGAAAAAGCAAGTGAATGCGAGTATAACATCGCTAATGCCAGAAAAGGACCAAGCGCCACCACCCATTGAGGCGGTACTTCACTTCTACAAATTAGCAATGGTTCCACAGACAGGGAATAACTGGAAGCCTCCATCAGACTTCGGGCGCACTATATGTAAACAATCCAACCGAAAATTAAGCGATCAAAACTTCCTGGAAAATAAGAAGGCAAGGGAAGAGTTTTTAGAAGCAAACAACCTCACACAGGAAGACCTTATACAGTTGGAAGAGGATGGTAAGCTTACACCTCCGCCGCCTATATGGCCGTTCCAACCGGGCGGGGATCTTGTGGACCCCTGGCAAATACCTCATTTACCCACGCGAATGCGGAATTTGCATCAATGGTACAAAGGTCAGAGTGGTGAGGCGTTTGGGGCGAGATACAAGGAAGAACATTTTCATAAGCCAGCGTCCAAGTCAAAAGAGGCAATACTCTGGGTTTATTTCGAGTCGCTATATGAGTTGTACCAGCAGAATGCCTTAGATTGTTCAATCATGAGTTTATTTTCTCTGTAAGTGTCTAAACTATCTTTTTCCTACAACTTATTCCATGAATAAACCTTGTCTAATAAGTTTCTCATTTTGTAGCATGGTGGCACACAAGTTGAAGGAAGAAGGCACGACAAACGTAGGATTCTATGTGATGCATTATATGCTATGCGCAACTAATGATGAGTTCGGAGAACAAGCAGATCAGGTACGCAACGATTGTTTTACTTTTCATATTCATTGTTATTGTCCTATTTATTTTTGTGCCCGTTCTTGATAACAAACAATTATAGATATTCTTACCATCAACTATCCCTCTATGTCTTGCATTCCTAGAAATGCCCACTTGTATGTACATCTCTGAATATTTTGAGACTTAAAATTTGAAAACCTTCATAATGGTACTGTAAGTCTGTAACTACAAAGAAAGATTGTGGCATCTAACAAGGAAATAACAATAACTTATAATTTCCTCTAGCTAGTATGATTTCAACATCTTTCTCCCTCTCTGGAAAATCGAAACCCTAATAGAATGTTGTTTTGGATAACTTGTAGTCAACATGTCTAAACTTTGAATGTCCACTTCTCTTTAAGTATTTAAAAATGGCTAAATTTGTCTTCAAAACTAGTTTCAAAATTCTTAACTTCGTTTTATTTACCATTGATCAACCACCCTCAGCTTTGTTAATAATAAAGTTATATGGAATTCCCAATAAGCCAATACACACACTCATCATCATAAAAAGAAATTAATTTTAGTTGACATACATTTCAGAATATTTAGTATAAGAAACAAAATTGTTATTATTCATTGATATTTTGTCACTAACTACATTGCTATTATGGTGTTGTGTGCAGAATTGTAGTCTCCATACTTCTGAGTTGCTTCTTAGTGAGATTTGGGCACTTCAGGAACAACTATGTGGATTTATTTTAGACCATGTTGTGACACCAGGTGGTGAGTTTTGTGTGATTTAGGACTAGATGTATGGACTTCGATATGTATGGTTTCATGTATGGACTTCTATATATGTATGGTTTATGTAAGGACTCTATATGTATGGACTCGATATGTTTGGACTCAATGTATGGAAATTGTGAGACTGTAATATTATTATTGGGAGTTGATGTATTGTTGTTTGTTTTTGCTGGATTGATATATTGCAATATTGTGCTTGCCGCAGATTATGCCTAATTATTATTTTTTTACTAAAAATAGTTATTACAGCCGGTTTAAACCGGCCGTGAAAATAACAAAAACTGGCTGTGAAAAAGGGCATCACAGCCGGTTTTTTGAGCAAAAACCGGCTGTGAAAAAACTCTATCACAGCCGGTTTTTTGAGTAAAAACCGGCTGTGAAAAAACTCTATCACAGCCGGCGGTGAAAATGCCCTTTCACAGCCGGTTTTGTTTAGAAGAAAACCGGCTGTGAAAATACACTTTCACAGCCGGTTTTTTGAATGAAAACCGGCTGTGATAGCGCCTGACGCAGCGGGTTTTGAAGGTGCAAAACCGGCTGTGAAACTATTTTCACAGCCGGTTCATGACGTAAACCGGCTGTGAAAATCAGTTTTCACAGCCGGTTAAAAATCGACTGTGAAAATGAGATTATCAGCGCCACTTAACCAGCGCCACTTTTGAAAACCGCCTGTGATGTGGGCAACCGAACCGCCTGTGATGCTCCTGCTGTAGTAGTGTTTGGTGGAAGCTAGGCATGGAGCGCGCAACACAATCTTGTTCGTTCAGTTTTAGCAAGCTATGATATGCATGCATTTCAGGGACGAGAAATGACAGGAGAGATGTGAAAGAAAGTTCAAATTAGTTCTCCGCTTTTTCATCGCAATTGGTGATCATGCGCAGGGAACCAATGCAAAGGCATGCTTGCCTGAGTGACTTCCAATCCTCACTTTTTTGAGCACACATATGCTTGAAGATATTGGCTGGTGGAATATGTTTTTTTTTAGATAATGGAATAGCATTCCGGCTTCACCCTCTTCAAAGAAGAGGGATCAGACCAATCTTATTACAATAAAGTCTGACCCTTACATAAAGTATCTCAATTAAAAAAGTTTTAAACACCAATTCTCAAACTAAACGACCATCCATGCGTCGTGAAGAAGCGCAAGGCAGCCATCTCTAATGTACGGCATGCCGTAAGAATAATCTCCTGATTGCCTTCACTTCGCTGCAACTTGGCCCAAAGACGGAGCCAGTATGTTCCCCTGAATAGTACCTGCAAAAAAGTTTTTGATTGGCATTTATCAAAGACCACTTCATTCCTTGTATTCCAGATGGCCCAACAAAAAGCTGCGGCTCCCGTTAGCAACAATAAATTTGGCTGTTGCCCCCCTTGTTTCGCCCAACTATTAAATAAATTAGTGAAACTTGTTGGTGGGGGGATTCCAAATACTATATGTAGAGCCCTCCAAAGGAACTTAGCATAAAAACACTTGAAGAAAAGATGATTAATGGTTTCTACAAAACTACAAAAACTGCAGTATTTGCTGCCATCCCAATTTCTCCTAGCTAAGTTATCTTTTGTCAAAATAATCCCTTTTTTCAAATACCACATAAAAATTTTTATCTTCAATGGTATTTTCATATGCCAAATCTCTTGTGTGACTCTAATACCGTTGCTAACAAGATACTTATACATAGAGTGAACAGAGAAGACATTGTTTCTGTAAATGTGATTTTGATTTTTTTAGCCCACTTCCAACAATATTGGATTACCAAAATATATGGAAAATAATATTATTGGCAATAAAATAAAATAACTGGCATGCAAAATAAAATAAGCCCCTGCATTCCCTACAATCTCCTTGCCTAGTGCTTTATTGGCCTGTATTGATTGGATCATCAACCATCACAATATGGTATCCCCTTCCGTAGCATCTCCTTTTTCCTTCTGCAGTGCATGTGCAGGGAGCAGGCAGACCAAAGTACAAAAGTAAATGGGGAGGGAGGTCATCATTTTAAAATCGAATAATGTTTCCTCACACCTAGGTTAGCTTCTCCATGCTAGTCTAATGAGATCAGTTAACACTATACAATGGTTATGAGATTATACTCTGTTTATGGGCATAAATCAAACTAGTATTGCAAAATTGTTTTTATTATTACACAATTAGTTGCTTTGCTATAGAATTCATTTTTCCAGCATGGGACAGGTACAAGACATTGAATTTATCCTGAAGGTCTGATGATAATAATCTAACCAAAGGAACGGCTCGACTGAACATTACATGATGGGAAGAGACAATAAGAATGGACTTCAAACAGTGGAATATATCCAGAAATTTTCTTCTTGGATATTTGTGCATGAGCTGTTAAAGCATGACCACACAAGTACAGTTTTCTCACTCTTTTGCATGTGAGCTTCAGACCTTGTCATCTGCTTTGATCTCTCTCTCTCTCTCTCTCTCTCTCTCTCTCTCTCTCTCTCTCTCTCTCTCTCTCTCAATTTACTCCTGAAACTATAGGTGAAATCAATACATGTCGATTGAAGGAAGGATTAATTTAAGCTGCCGATGATCCATCTGTTTACTTGGAAAAGCAAGCAGATAGATATGCTGGTATTTATTTTGAAATTTTAAATGCTGTGATGTCAAAGCATGTTTTTATTTTCAAGATATAGTTTCATTAGTCTAATTACATGGGCATGTATATGCAGAAAAAAACCAAAAGGAAAAAGAGAAGCAAGCACGTGGTGCTACGGTCTATGGCCGGCATTAGTGTGTATGCATCATTTGCCTACATGGCTACATGTCCTGCTCAAAGTGGCGGACAATGAAAGGAAGAGATCGAGACAGCTACGTACAAATCTAAATGTTCACGAAATATCAACAATATTGCAAAAAAATAAAATAAATATCCTGTTAAAATTTGACAATATGTTGGGTTAAGAACTGATATCGGAAGAATACCCAATGATTTTTTAAGCCGGTTGTTTCTTGTTTACTTTGGTGCTTTTCTCTGCACGCGGCCATGCACCCTGCAGCCATACATGAAAAGCTAGCCTGAAGGACTGTGTGCTTTCCATGCATGGTGGCAGGGGAGATGCTTTTCCCATGTTTCCATGGTTTGTACTGGGCTTAGGCATGGTGAGTTGAAACACCCAATACAAAGCCAACAATGCACTAGGGAAGGAAATTTTTTGATGTGGAGGACACAGATGAACTGCAGCATCGCACAATGATTTTCATTTGCATGTTGGTAATGCAGTATAATTTTGCTACAAAATATATCATTAGTGACAGTAGCCTACAACGAGAAAGTTGATGCATGAACAAACTGAACCGCCTGGCCCTTCGCTATAAAAGGGTGTGTTTGTAAGCTTTCCCCACGACTCAAAGACAGGCCAGCCAGAGGCAGCCAGCCTTGGCAACACATTGTCGTCTGCACACTACCTGCCTAGTTCGTCCTCACCGACGATCGAGCGGCTTGTGTTCTTCCATCCTCCCAAGGTCGCAACCACAAGCGGGGGAGCTGGCTAGGCTGCCAGCCCGATGGAGACACGCGCCATCGCATTCCTCTGTTGCCTCCTCAGCAGCGTTCATAGAGGTGTAGCCATCACACCGGAACCCTGGATGGGATGCAGCATTGGCAATCGGATAAATAAAGCCTCGTCCGAGTACGTAATAAATCTATGTCATTACCTCTCCTCGCTCTCATCCTCCCTATAGCCTTCACTAGCCACCTTCAAACATCTCACTTGCTAATCGTTGTCTTCGTTCACACAGTGCAACATGTTTTAGTGGTGGTTTCGGAGCCAGAATAGGTTCTCCTCCGCCACCAAGCCATGGCCAACGTTCTTATGGCTACAGGGCTGCCCGGGAGGGTCTGCACTCGGCCGAGGTAACTTCCTCGAGATTGGGCCGCTAGACCTCGACATGAACACACGCGAGTTTATCTGGTTTTGCGTAGCGGACATCATCTTTGTGGTTAGTGAGATATCCTTCCACATCTTCTCTCTTCTTCCTGCTATATTCTAGTCCATGAACTGATGCTCATGTTCATTGACATGACGAGGATAAGGGATACATATGCAGGAAAGCCCTATGGGTGTCGGCTTCAGTTACGCAGACGACCTGAGTGCGTTGGTGAAGACGGATTCATAGGCAGCCTTGGACTTGGTTGGCATCATCATGGTGCTCCTCAAGATGCTACCAACTCTGAAGAGCAGCCCACAGTTCCTCGTTCGCGAGTTCTACAGCGGCAAGATGGCCGCCATTGTCGGTGTTTCTCCGTTAAGGTCCATCTGCAATGGCACCATCACCAATCACAAGCTTGGAGGTAAAGGATACATACATGCATCGCCTGTGTGTGCAATCTCACACACTCTTGCATTATATTGGACAAGAAAGAAAGATGCACCACCTACATAATGTACACTATTTTGCTATGGAATAATTTCTTCCTTCCTTGGTCAACAAAATAACACAAGTGTTGTAATTGGAGATGGCTGGATCTCGCCGGAAGATTACACGCTACTTGAGTTTGTTATGAGTGATAGCGAATAAACGATGAATAAGAACAAATCAAACTGCAAAGGAGACACGAGATTTAACGTGGAAACCCTCTCAATGCGAGAGGGAAAAACCACGGGCGCCAGCCAGCAAGAACTTCACTATGTCGGGGTTCGGTTACAACGCCAATGCGGCGGCTTACAAGAATATGAGAGAATTATCTCAAAGGGAAAACCCTAACGGGATATATGACCGTA